>OZ010671.1:0-600000 GCA_963932185.1 Troglohyphantes excavatus
GTGCGACAGTAATTCAACCAACCGAACGCCGATAACCTGTCATCGTCGTCTTAGAATGAAAACCTCATAACTTCGAACCCTAAATTTAGCCCGCCGCAGAGAAATCCACTTTTGTTTTTAAACAATTCTACGTTAAGAAGGGAATGGCTTGGATTTCGTCGCAAAAGCAGCTCTTTCTACGGCCGCTAGATTTGTGGTTCAAAGATACGAAGGTTTCCTTCTAAGCCGAACATTGTTAGGACAATACATTGATATACCAGAAGGGCGTCCAGAACATCCACAGAAAATAACGGCGTGTGTATACGGGACTGGTGCACGATAAACCTGATCGGGGTCCAAAGTCTACTGAAGGCGTTGGGTGCCAGCTCAAGTGCTGTCCTCGTCAATTAACCAAACCAAACCAAACCAAACCCCACGGACCCCTGTGCAACAATTAAAACTAATTGAATTGTTGCATATTCTTAACTTAATACATTGTTGTAAAATTCTCTTAACGCACGGCATTGTTGTACCCCTTACAGTGTTGATATCATTGTTTTGCTATAACAATGTGCCGTATGTAACAGTAGCAGCACAGTTAATTTAACACACAGCTATTAGCAATTGCTGCTAGTGTTTTGCTCGCACGCGAAAGGGGCGCAAAGCGGCAGGTCCGCGAGGCACTGCCCTATCCAGGTCGCACGCAAACGCGGGCGACGTGGACTCGGCTCGAGTGCCCGCGACGAGCCGCTTTAGCGCCCCTTTCGCGAGCGAGCAAACCATTACTTGCACTTCTCGAATTTCCCTATGAGAAATGGAAAAAAAAAAAAAAAAAAAAAAAAGGAAAAATTGGGCGGGGAGGTGGGGCTTAGAACCCATTCAGTTCGTGAAAAAGGGGGGGGGGGGGGGGGGGGCCGAGAGAGAGAGGAGATGGAATAGGGGCAAACAACCTCTCTCGTAATATATATAGTCCCACCCTTGGACTTAACTAAACTTAAGGGTTTCCTTACGTATTATGCCCCAATGCGACCAGACCCAGTCGTTTGCGAACCACTCGTTAATTAATGCCATACTATTACGCATTTTATATGGACTTAGCGAGAAGATCTCATTGCTCATAGCCACACTTACACATATTCACAATCGGTTATAGGCAGTAGAGCAATGAAACCTTCAAATGCCAACTGATTCCAAATATTCCCGCGTCAATGCGCAAATTCATAAGAAGACAAGTGGCTGAAGGAGGTCTTGCCAAAGGCCATCACCCCTGTTGCTTCCCAGTAAAGGGACAGAAGCTGGTACCCCTGGTAGGGACTTCCCGACAGAAACACACACTCGCTTCGATTTCGGGATAAAATTTGGCCAAAACTAAATGTATGCTCCAACTTGAATGCCAATTTTTCCAAATGGGCACCCCCTCCGCGGCCGAGCGGTTATAGGGGTCAGCTGGGGAATCCGAAGATTCCTGGTTCGATCTTAGGCGATGGACTTGAAAAAGAAAAGTAAAATAAATAAGTGATCTCGAGATCGGAGGGTTGCCAGCTCCGGCACAAAATACTAGAAAAGTCGTCCAGAACATCCTGGGGGGGGGGGGGGGGGAAATGAACGGCGTGGACTGGTGCACGATAAATCTGAACGGGGTCCAGCTCTATTGGGTGCCAGCTCAAGTGTTGTCCTCTGACCATGGTTCAAAAACAACGGGGCGTCGCGTCTTTCCTTCGAGGCAGGGTAGATAGCCAAGAGCCCACTGTGCAATTCTAGTGCGACAGTAATTCAACCAACCGAACGCCGATAACCTGTCATCGTCGTCTTAGAATGAAAACCTCATAACTTCGAACCCTAAATTTAGCCCGCCGCAGAGAAATCCACTTTTGTTTTTAAACAATTCTACGTTAAGAAGGGAATGGCTTGGATTTCGTCGCAAAAGCAGCTCTTTCTACGGCCGCTAGATTTGTGGTTCAAAGATACGAAGGTTTCCTTCTAAGCCGAACATTGTTAGGACAATACATTGATATACCAGAAGGGCGTCCAGAACATCCACAGAAAATAACGGCGTGTGTATACGGGACTGGTGCACGATAAACCTGATCGGGGTCCAAAGTCTACTGAAGGCGTTGGGTGCCAGCTCAAGTGCTGTCCTCGTCAATTAACCAAACCAAACCAAACCAAACCCCACGGACCCCTGTGCAACAATTAAAACTAATTGAATTGTTGCATATTCTTAACTTAATACATTGTTGTAAAATTCTCTTAACGCACGGCATTGTTGTACCCCTTACAGTGTTGATATCATTGTTTTGCTATAACAATGTGCCGTATGTAACAGTAGCAGCACAGTTAATTTAACACACAGCTATTAGCAATTGCTGCTAGTGTTTTGCTCGCACGCGAAAGGGGCGCAAAGCGGCAGGTCCGCGAGGCACTGCCCTATCCAGGTCGCACGCAAACGCGGGCGACGTGGACTCGGCTCGAGTGCCCGCGACGAGCCGCTTTAGCGCCCCTTTCGCGAGCGAGCAAACCATTACTTGCACTTCTCGAATTTCCCTATGAGAAATGGAAAAAAAAAAAAAAAAAAAAAAAAGGAAAAATTGGGCGGGGAGGTGGGGCTTAGAACCCATTCAGTTCGTGAAAAAGGGGGGGGGGGGGGGGGGGGCCGAGAGAGAGAGGAGATGGAATAGGGGCAAACAACCTCTCTCGTAATATATATAGTCCCACCCTTGGACTTAACTAAACTTAAGGGTTTCCTTACGTATTATGCCCCAATGCGACCAGACCCAGTCGTTTGCGAACCACTCGTTAATTAATGCCATACTATTACGCATTTTATATGGACTTAGCGAGAAGATCTCATTGCTCATAGCCACACTTACACATATTCACAATCGGTTATAGGCAGTAGAGCAATGAAACCTTCAAATGCCAACTGATTCCAAATATTCCCGCGTCAATGCGCAAATTCATAAGAAGACAAGTGGCTGAAGGAGGTCTTGCCAAAGGCCATCACCCCTGTTGCTTCCCAGTAAAGGGACAGAAGCTGGTACCCCTGGTAGGGACTTCCCGACAGAAACACACACTCGCTTCGATTTCGGGATAAAATTTGGCCAAAACTAAATGTATGCTCCAACTTGAATGCCAATTTTTCCAAATGGGCACCCCCTCCGCGGCCGAGCGGTTATAGGGGTCAGCTGGGGAATCCGAAGATTCCTGGTTCGATCTTAGGCGATGGACTTGAAAAAGAAAAGTAAAATAAATAAGTGATCTCGAGATCGGAGGGTTGCCAGCTCCGGCACAAAATACTAGAAAAGTCGTCCAGAACATCCTGGGGGGGGGGGGGGGGGAAATGAACGGCGTGGACTGGTGCACGATAAATCTGAACGGGGTCCAGCTCTATTGGGTGCCAGCTCAAGTGTTGTCCTCTGACCATGGTTCAAAAACAACGGGGCGTCGCGTCTTTCCTTCGAGGCAGGGTAGATAGCCAAGAGCCCACTGTGCAATTCTAGTGCGACAGTAATTCAACCAACCGAACGCCGATAACCTGTCATCGTCGTCTTAGAATGAAAACCTCATAACTTCGAACCCTAAATTTAGCCCGCCGCAGAGAAATCCACTTTTGTTTTTAAACAATTCTACGTTAAGAAGGGAATGGCTTGGATTTCGTCGCAAAAGCAGCTCTTTCTACGGCCGCTAGATTTGTGGTTCAAAGATACGAAGGTTTCCTTCTAAGCCGAACATTGTTAGGACAATACATTGATATACCAGAAGGGCGTCCAGAACATCCACAGAAAATAACGGCGTGTGTATACGGGACTGGTGCACGATAAACCTGATCGGGGTCCAAAGTCTACTGAAGGCGTTGGGTGCCAGCTCAAGTGCTGTCCTCGTCAATTAACCAAACCAAACCAAACCAAACCCCACGGACCCCTGTGCAACAATTAAAACTAATTGAATTGTTGCATATTCTTAACTTAATACATTGTTGTAAAATTCTCTTAACGCACGGCATTGTTGTACCCCTTACAGTGTTGATATCATTGTTTTGCTATAACAATGTGCCGTATGTAACAGTAGCAGCACAGTTAATTTAACACACAGCTATTAGCAATTGCTGCTAGTGTTTTGCTCGCACGCGAAAGGGGCGCAAAGCGGCAGGTCCGCGAGGCACTGCCCTATCCAGGTCGCACGCAAACGCGGGCGACGTGGACTCGGCTCGAGTGCCCGCGACGAGCCGCTTTAGCGCCCCTTTCGCGAGCGAGCAAACCATTACTTGCACTTCTCGAATTTCCCTATGAGAAATGGAAAAAAAAAAAAAAAAAAAAAAAAGGAAAAATTGGGCGGGGAGGTGGGGCTTAGAACCCATTCAGTTCGTGAAAAAGGGGGGGGGGGGGGGGGGGGCCGAGAGAGAGAGGAGATGGAATAGGGGCAAACAACCTCTCTCGTAATATATATAGTCCCACCCTTGGACTTAACTAAACTTAAGGGTTTCCTTACGTATTATGCCCCAATGCGACCAGACCCAGTCGTTTGCGAACCACTCGTTAATTAATGCCATACTATTACGCATTTTATATGGACTTAGCGAGAAGATCTCATTGCTCATAGCCACACTTACACATATTCACAATCGGTTATAGGCAGTAGAGCAATGAAACCTTCAAATGCCAACTGATTCCAAATATTCCCGCGTCAATGCGCAAATTCATAAGAAGACAAGTGGCTGAAGGAGGTCTTGCCAAAGGCCATCACCCCTGTTGCTTCCCAGTAAAGGGACAGAAGCTGGTACCCCTGGTAGGGACTTCCCGACAGAAACACACACTCGCTTCGATTTCGGGATAAAATTTGGCCAAAACTAAATGTATGCTCCAACTTGAATGCCAATTTTTCCAAATGGGCACCCCCTCCGCGGCCGAGCGGTTATAGGGGTCAGCTGGGGAATCCGAAGATTCCTGGTTCGATCTTAGGCGATGGACTTGAAAAAGAAAAGTAAAATAAATAAGTGATCTCGAGATCGGAGGGTTGCCAGCTCCGGCACAAAATACTAGAAAAGTCGTCCAGAACATCCTGGGGGGGGGGGGGGGGGAAATGAACGGCGTGGACTGGTGCACGATAAATCTGAACGGGGTCCAGCTCTATTGGGTGCCAGCTCAAGTGTTGTCCTCTGACCATGGTTCAAAAACAACGGGGCGTCGCGTCTTTCCTTCGAGGCAGGGTAGATAGCCAAGAGCCCACTGTGCAATTCTAGTGCGACAGTAATTCAACCAACCGAACGCCGATAACCTGTCATCGTCGTCTTAGAATGAAAACCTCATAACTTCGAACCCTAAATTTAGCCCGCCGCAGAGAAATCCACTTTTGTTTTTAAACAATTCTACGTTAAGAAGGGAATGGCTTGGATTTCGTCGCAAAAGCAGCTCTTTCTACGGCCGCTAGATTTGTGGTTCAAAGATACGAAGGTTTCCTTCTAAGCCGAACATTGTTAGGACAATACATTGATATACCAGAAGGGCGTCCAGAACATCCACAGAAAATAACGGCGTGTGTATACGGGACTGGTGCACGATAAACCTGATCGGGGTCCAAAGTCTACTGAAGGCGTTGGGTGCCAGCTCAAGTGCTGTCCTCGTCAATTAACCAAACCAAACCAAACCAAACCCCACGGACCCCTGTGCAACAATTAAAACTAATTGAATTGTTGCATATTCTTAACTTAATACATTGTTGTAAAATTCTCTTAACGCACGGCATTGTTGTACCCCTTACAGTGTTGATATCATTGTTTTGCTATAACAATGTGCCGTATGTAACAGTAGCAGCACAGTTAATTTAACACACAGCTATTAGCAATTGCTGCTAGTGTTTTGCTCGCACGCGAAAGGGGCGCAAAGCGGCAGGTCCGCGAGGCACTGCCCTATCCAGGTCGCACGCAAACGCGGGCGACGTGGACTCGGCTCGAGTGCCCGCGACGAGCCGCTTTAGCGCCCCTTTCGCGAGCGAGCAAACCATTACTTGCACTTCTCGAATTTCCCTATGAGAAATGGAAAAAAAAAAAAAAAAAAAAAAAAGGAAAAATTGGGCGGGGAGGTGGGGCTTAGAACCCATTCAGTTCGTGAAAAAGGGGGGGGGGGGGGGGGGGGCCGAGAGAGAGAGGAGATGGAATAGGGGCAAACAACCTCTCTCGTAATATATATAGTCCCACCCTTGGACTTAACTAAACTTAAGGGTTTCCTTACGTATTATGCCCCAATGCGACCAGACCCAGTCGTTTGCGAACCACTCGTTAATTAATGCCATACTATTACGCATTTTATATGGACTTAGCGAGAAGATCTCATTGCTCATAGCCACACTTACACATATTCACAATCGGTTATAGGCAGTAGAGCAATGAAACCTTCAAATGCCAACTGATTCCAAATATTCCCGCGTCAATGCGCAAATTCATAAGAAGACAAGTGGCTGAAGGAGGTCTTGCCAAAGGCCATCACCCCTGTTGCTTCCCAGTAAAGGGACAGAAGCTGGTACCCCTGGTAGGGACTTCCCGACAGAAACACACACTCGCTTCGATTTCGGGATAAAATTTGGCCAAAACTAAATGTATGCTCCAACTTGAATGCCAATTTTTCCAAATGGGCACCCCCTCCGCGGCCGAGCGGTTATAGGGGTCAGCTGGGGAATCCGAAGATTCCTGGTTCGATCTTAGGCGATGGACTTGAAAAAGAAAAGTAAAATAAATAAGTGATCTCGAGATCGGAGGGTTGCCAGCTCCGGCACAAAATACTAGAAAAGTCGTCCAGAACATCCTGGGGGGGGGGGGGGGGGAAATGAACGGCGTGGACTGGTGCACGATAAATCTGAACGGGGTCCAGCTCTATTGGGTGCCAGCTCAAGTGTTGTCCTCTGACCATGGTTCAAAAACAACGGGGCGTCGCGTCTTTCCTTCGAGGCAGGGTAGATAGCCAAGAGCCCACTGTGCAATTCTAGTGCGACAGTAATTCAACCAACCGAACGCCGATAACCTGTCATCGTCGTCTTAGAATGAAAACCTCATAACTTCGAACCCTAAATTTAGCCCGCCGCAGAGAAATCCACTTTTGTTTTTAAACAATTCTACGTTAAGAAGGGAATGGCTTGGATTTCGTCGCAAAAGCAGCTCTTTCTACGGCCGCTAGATTTGTGGTTCAAAGATACGAAGGTTTCCTTCTAAGCCGAACATTGTTAGGACAATACATTGATATACCAGAAGGGCGTCCAGAACATCCACAGAAAATAACGGCGTGTGTATACGGGACTGGTGCACGATAAACCTGATCGGGGTCCAAAGTCTACTGAAGGCGTTGGGTGCCAGCTCAAGTGCTGTCCTCGTCAATTAACCAAACCAAACCAAACCAAACCCCACGGACCCCTGTGCAACAATTAAAACTAATTGAATTGTTGCATATTCTTAACTTAATACATTGTTGTAAAATTCTCTTAACGCACGGCATTGTTGTACCCCTTACAGTGTGGATATCATTGTTTTGCTATAACAATGTGCCGTATGTAACAGTAGCAACACAGTTAATTTAACACACAGATTTTGGTAATAAAAATTTGGTAATAAAATGCCTAGTCTTGCAACTTCGCCCCAAACAATCTTCACTTAAAAAAAACAGAAAATGAACTTATCATTTCATATAGGGGCACAGGCAAGCAATAGGGTACGTGGAATGCTCCGTGCCGGAAATTACTTGTGGAATCATCGCGATTTCACAACACGCTAAGTTAAAAAGGAGTTTGTTTTTCTTCTGTCAAAATTCACTTAATTCCAATTGACACACAATTTTTTTTTAATGGATGTCTTTTTTAAAGACAGCTAGGGAAGCAAGGACGCTTGTGCTTGACTGAAAATGGCAATAGGGGCGGAATTTTTTAAAAAGGGGGCGGAATTTTTTTTAAAGAGGGCGGAATTTTTTAAAAGAGGGCGCTATCGAGATGAGAAAAGGGCGGGCAGGGCGGACCGCATTTCAAAAAATGCCTAGAGTGAACACTGCTTATGCAAAATATCCTATCTGTAATCGGCCATTCCATTTTTTTCCATTATATAATATTTATAGATATAAGACTAACTATTTATATAATATTTCAAAACAATTTATTCAAGTTTCCACTTTGTAATGAAATTATATAAAATGTCAAACCTCTTTAGAAAATTTGACCATCTTCCCTAAAAGTAATAAGAAATCCCCACAAACTAAATGATACAAGCAGTTCAATCAGTAGCCAATTAACATATTATAGAGAGCAGAGTACGTATATCTACTAAAAACAGCTTAAATAAATAATAAACAATCCTGCCCCTAAAAAGAACACCCTGTCCATTTGAAGAACACCCAGCTTTTTAGAAGAACACCCAGCTTTTTAGAAGAACACCCAGCTTTTTAGAAGAACACCCTGCTCTTTAGAACACCCCGCTCTTTAGAACACCCCGCTCTTTAGAAGTACAGGGGCGTACTTTTAGCAGCATTCTGAGCAGAAAGCATATCAGAGTGAAATATTCTTACAACACTGTACGAAAGCTCTGGGCACGGCTGCTGTTAGGGGTGTGCGACGTGTGCCATCGCACAGGGCCCCGCTTTGTTAGAGAAGCCCAGCGACTAGAAAAAAAAACTATAAAATTAAATATTAAGAATGGAAATGAATTTCCATTTTTAAAACTGCATTTGCATTATTTTTTATTCGTATATAGAATATATATTCTATCACTGGTTATAACCTTACCTGGCGTCCAGAGAATTAATGATTTTGTTTTTACATTAAAAGAAAGGACGTAATAGACAGATTAATTCGTTATGACTTCTTTCTGCAAATTAATTATCCACCAAAATGCAAATTTCTGTTAAAAGTTTGAATAATGTTTTCATTGAGGAGATGGGGCTGGGAGTAGAAAGCCACAACAGAGATGTTTTTATAACTTAAATAATGATATGGATTATTGCTTCTCTTTCATTTTGAAAAAGTGAAAGGCATATTCATAAGAGCTGAAATATTTAAATTTTAATTATGTTTTCATTTCGGTTTAGTACAAATAATTCAAGGCTTTGTTTACTCTAAAAATATTTTTTTGTCACAGAAATGTCATGTTATAGAATTTAAATTATATTCTGAATATATAACATTACATTATTTTGTGATAAAAATATTTTCAATTATATTAGATGTTAGGCTTTCTCATTAATATAAGTAATATTCTTTTATAAACAGTTCAGAAGTATTCTTTGTATTATTTAATACAAATAATTTGTTTTAGAACGTTTTTTAATAAAATAAAAAAAAATTAAAAAGTGGTTTTACATGACATTAAAAATCCCCGCTAACAGAAAATTTCCTTTCATAATTAATATTTCTGAAACATAAGTTGCACACTGAAATTTCTACCATTATATGTAAATAAAAATTATCTATGCAGGGTGGCAACAACATTCTCGAAAAATGTTCTCTGATATTTCACTGATGGTATCACAAAAATTTCTCTGATTTTACAATTACATTAAGAAATGTTGCAATACATGCTTTGTATCGAAACAAAGTATCCACGCTACAATAATACTATAAATATATTGCATTATAAACGAAATTTTTTAATCAATACTTATTGACAGTTAAAATAATAAATTAAGCAATTGCGACAGGCATTATAGTAATTAAACATGTTCTCTAGAAGCAGAAAATGCAAAAAAAGCAAGTTTTTTCAAATTATTTCTTTTGTAGATAATTTTAAATGTTTTATATGCTTCATATTTCCTATTCCATTCTTCAATAAATCCCATATTTATTAGCCCCTCACATGTTGCTTACAATTCAAGGTACAACACACTTTGCTTTTGGGTCATTTCCATGTCAAATCAACACAAGAAATGGCATTTTTTTTCATCACCATCTTTGATTTTTATGAAATTTGGTGAACTTGTTATACCTACTAAGAATGTAAAAAATGCAAAATTTTAACCTCCCCGACCTATTAGTTTTTTAGTTATTTGCATTTGAAAATGGCTAAAAACGTAAATCTGCCCTCCGATGGTTGCATTTAAAATACCATAACTCCTGTTCTAATTAACATATAGAAATAAATTTAGTATCGTTTTAAAGCTCTTTAAATGACTTTTAAAATGATATGAAACAAATGAAGGTTTGGTGTAAAACATTTCAAGGTCATATTATTTGACCTTTGATCTTGAAATCCCAAAAAATGAATTTCTTAATTTTCACTATATTGTTTACCTGAATACTACAACATTTGAACTACATGTATACCAATTTTCAGAGTGGGACAACAATGGGATCATATAAAAAAAATTAGAAACAAAAATATGCACTATATTAGGGTCCATTCCATGTCAAATCAAAAAAAGTGTGGGAAAAAAAATGCACAAGAAAATGCATTTTTTTTCCGCACCATCTCTGTTTTTTATGAAATTTGGTGAACTTCTTATACTTACTAATAATATAAAAAATGAAAAATTTTAACCTCCTTGGCCTATTAGTTTTTTAATTATTTGCATTTCAAAATGGCTAATTTTTGAATTTTTTTTTAGTGTATGATCTTATTGTCGTCCCACTCTGAAAATTGGTATACAAGTAGTTCAAATGTTGTAGTATTCAGGGGAAAAATATAATGAAAATTAAGAAATTCGTTTTTTGGAAATGCAAGGTCAAAGGTCCAATAATATGACCTTGAAATGTTTTTCACCAAACCTTCATGTGTTTCATATCATTTTAAAAGTCATTTAAAGAGCTTTAAAGCGATACCAATATTATTTCTATATGTTAATTAGAACAGGAGTTATGGTAATTTAAATGCAGCCATCGGAGGGCAGATTTACGTTTTTAGCCATTTTGAAATGCAAATAACTAAACAACTAATAGGCCGAAGAGGTTAAAATTTTGCATTTTTTACATTCTTAGTAAGCATAACAAGTTCACCAAATTTCATTAAAATCGGAGATGGTGAGGAAAATGTCTGCGTTGATTTGACATGGAATGACCCTTTTGCTTCTTCCTCCAGCAGTGGTTCACGTTTTTACAAAAATAAAACTAAAAATATGAAAATACACATAACTATGCTTTTTTTTCTTAAATTTTTATTCAGAACTAAAAGAAAATTTTGACAATTAAATTACTCAGACTGGAGGGCATAACAGACGTAAGTTCAAAAAAGTTAATAAATTTTCATTATATAATAAGTGCGCCCTTTTAAAACGAAATTATTGTAAAACACCAAAAACATTTGAAGTTCTTAAAAACTATAAAACTTTAGACAAGACATGTTTAGGATTAGCGTTACATCAAGTTATGTTAAATACATTCGAAAAGAGCAGGGTTTCATAATATTGAAGAACAGACTGTTCCTGTTCTTTTTAAAGAACAGGTGAAAAAGAACATAGTTTTCTTTTTTTTCACATTCAAAAATAATTGTCGTTTTACTGTTGAAAATTTCCCTGATTTTTTGCGCAATTTTGAAATTTTTCCTGACAATTCCCTGATATTTCCAGAATTAAAAAAATCCATTATTCCCCGATTTCCAAGTTATGTTGGCACTCTGCTATATTTCGGGAAATATCGATTAACCAGATTTTTAACCGACTGAACTGCGCGCCAATCCTAACCCCAAAATAAAACGGCCAGAAACTTTAAATTAAAATAGCCAAATCGCGCGCAAAGGAGAGATGTTATCAATTCAACTGTTATGTATTTTTTTTTCTTCTATTTTTTAATGTATGTTCGCGCGAGATTTAATTTCTAGTTCATATACAGATGTAGTATAGGACATTTGGCGCGCGAGGTTTTTTTTTTTGGCGTTTTATAGGGGCGATAAATTTATAGTATGGCAACCCCACCGGACATTATTGGGGTGTTCCGATTCTTGTGGCGACTTTCAATCTGGCAATTCTATGACGTCATAGCGCTGTTTAACGGCAATTTTTCGTCGCCAAAAACAAAAACGCGCCAAAGGCCCTATTCCCACATATTTGGAGTTTTTTTATTGGAGGAGGTGAATATTCAGAAATTAATAATTGCATCAAAATAATAAAGCATATTTATCAAAATGTCAGTTCAAATTGAATAAAACCTATAAAATTAACTGCCACAAAAATACAAAAGAGGGTCATTCCATGTCAAATCAACACAAGAAATGGCATTTTTTTCCCTCACCATCTCCGATTTTTATGAAATTTGGTAAACTTGTTATACCTACTAAGAATGTAAAAAATGCAAAATTTTAACCTCCTCTGCCTATTAGTTTTTTAGTTATTTGCATTTCAAAATGGCTAAAAACGTAAATTTGCCCTCCGATGGCTGCATTTAAATTACCATAACTCCTCTTCTAATTAACATATAGAAATAAAATTGGTATCGTTTTAAAGCTCTTTAAATGACTTTTAAAATGATATGAAACACATGAAAGTTTAGTGAAAAATATTTCAAGGTCATATTATTTGACCTTTGACCTTGAATTCCCAAAAAACGAATTTCTTAATTTTCACTACATTTTTTCCCTGAATACTACAACATTTGAACTACATGTATACCAATTTTCAGAGTGGGACAACAATGGGATCATATATAAAAAAAAATTAGAAACAAAAATATGCACTATATTAGGGTCATTTCATGTCAAATCAACAAAAGTGTAGGAAAAAAATGCACAAGAAAATGCATTTTTTTTTCGCACCATCTCCGATTTTTATGAAATTTGGTGAACTTGTTATACCTACTAATAATGTAAAAAGTGCAAAATTTTAACCTCTTTGGCCTATTAGTTTTTTAGTTATTTGCATTTCAAAATTGCTAATTTTTGAAATTTTTTTTTAGTGTATGATCCCATTGTTGTCCCACTTTTAAAATTGGTATACATGTAGTTCAAATGTTGTAGTATTCAGGGAAAAAATATAGTGAAAATTAAGAAATTCGTTTTTTGGTAATTCAAGGTCAAAGGTCAAATAATATGACCTTGAAATATTTTTCACCAAACCTTCATGTGTTTCATATCATTTTAAAAGTCATTTAAAGAGCTTTAAAACTATACCAATTTTATTTCTATATGTTAATTAGAACAGGAGTTAGGGTAATTTAAATGCATGGTATCGTTTTAAAGCTCTTTTAAAACGATATAAAATGGTATCCATCGGAGGGCAATATTACGTTTTTAGCCAATTTGAAATGCAAATAACTAAAAAACTAATAGGCCTAAGAGGTTAAAATTTTGCATTTTTTACATTCTTAGTAGGTATAACATGTTCACCAAATTTCATAAAAATCGGAGATGGTGAGGAAAATGACTGTGTTGATTTGACATGGAATGACCCAAAAGTCAAAACCAAAACAAAACGTTGACTATAACAGAAAAAAAAGCTTTTAAGGGAACTAAAGCAAAAATAGGTTTGAAAAGTTTTGGGTTTGAGGGGTGATTGTTATTTATATAAAACAGTGGTTCCCGAACTTCAGCTGACCACCCTAGTTAAAGCTTGATCAAAGTGTGGATCGACGAAATTTGTACTAAAAGGAGAGTACCAATTATGTCCGACAGAATCAATCCAGAAGATTGATACAATCACATTATCAAAATTAAAAATGTACTCTCTATGAATATCGCTCCAAAGCCAACATATGAAATTGTAAAAATAGGTTACAAATTTGTATATTTCTCAACAAATAATATATTTTACAGAATATAGAAACATTCAGATCTAAAAACTTTTAAAATTAGATATGTATTCATATAACTTCGCCGTGGTTATATAACAAATTTAGCAAAATAATTTTCAACAATTTAAATAATATATTTAAAATTAATTGAAGTATTTTTTAAAAAAAATATTTCGGAAAAAAGTTTTAAGAAAAAAAATGTTTAAAAGAAATTGAAATCTAAACATAACAATAATAGACAAGTAAAGAAACTAAAACAATTGTAATACTTTAACAAAAATATTATTTCTTATTAATTAAAACAAATTTCGTTCACTGATATAACATAAATGATAATTATTTGGAAAGCAGTAATAAAAAATTAGTATTTATTTCCTCAGATACAGAAAGGTGGACTTTGTGATAAAGAAACTGCAGCAGATCGTGTGCAGAATTAATTTTAGATAAAATTTCTTGTCTTGAATACTAAATTTCTACTCTATTAATTTATACAAAAATTTGAATTTAGCTGATCGCGAAATGTTAACGCGCACACGAGATATCGACAATGACCGTCGTAAACATTCACTACGATCTGCTGCAAAGTTCCCGCAAAACAAATCCGGACTTCAAATTTCGAGTAAAAGAAATACCGACTAAAAAAAATTAATTAATTCGGATATTTAGAATCGAAATTTACTCACGAGACCGCTTCACGAAATCGTTGATGGACAGGAAGCAAATAAGACATAACTGTTCGTACGTCATTGAAACGCGCCCAACTTAACGGAAAAGCATGAACTATTTTTTAAACAAAGGCGATATGATTGGTCGGAAATGCGAGAATGACGTAACGAAATCGACATGTGCGTATTTCATTTAAAAAAAAAAGAAGAAAAAAAAACGACTACCCAGACTTTTTTCAAAGATGAAAAAAGAAAGCGGTGGCCGCTTTTTCTGAAATCAACGGATTATTTAAAGGGCATCGGAAACGAAACGAATAGAATGTAATTGTTAAATTAAGAATTCCCACTTTTAAAACCCAATAAAATATTGTTTTTAGTCGTGTTACGAAAATTTTCACAGTTTTCTAATTTGTCAGGGAAATTTTAAAAAGGGGAGGGAATATCAAATTTCCATTGTTAAAATAATTCTATGTTAATACATATTGTCAAAAAAGGGGAAACCTAAATTTAAAAAAAATGTTTTTGTTCGGTTAATATGTACAAGTGCTCACTATAGGCCAAGGGAGAGTCGCATGCACCCTTTCAAAATATGAAATTTTCATAATTTTTCCAACTGATAACAGAAACCATAAATAATATTTTATTTACTATTGCAAACCAAAAATAAATATTTTTTTATTTCTTCAGCTTTTCTGTTACAAAAAAATTAATTCAAATTAAAGCAGAATTTTGCGGTTTCAAGATGACTGAAATATAGATCGCACTTGCTTGTTCTGAAAATAACAATAGTTAATCATTATATATATATATATATATATATATATATATATATATATATGCAATGAAATGTAATATAATGATACCTAACAAAATACGATGTTTAATCCCATTTCGATGAGTACTGTTTGAAAGGGTTTGTTTTGTATGCCTTCTATGGTGATGGTGCAACAAATTACATAAGAAATTGCATAATTTGATTTGATTGATTCGATTTTCAGTAAAAGTTTTATGAGAAAATAAGTCAGGAAAAAGTGTCAGAATTACTTCCCTATTTTTATGCATATCATTTATGCATGAATTATCTCTCTATTTTAAAAAAAAAAAGTAATACCTAGGGGGAATTTTCAGTCCTTTCAATGTTATTCAGATCGTATCTTAAAATGTAAAAGTCCTAAAATTACGAAATTAAGTGAATTTGTTAAGAAATGTTTGTTAAATAAGAAGAATATATTTTTGTTTCAATACTGTTATTAGTTTATAAGTTATTTAATATTAAAGTCGTCGTTGATAACATTTCGCTTAATTTTGTCCGTCGAGTTTCTGAAACACTATTAAGAGGAGAGATCCAATTTTTTTAGGGAGTGTACAAATAGGTTTGAATTGGAAATCCAAGTGAGCATTTTTTTTTAAATTCGAATTAGTTTTGGATTTATAAAGTTTTTAAACATTTAAACACGTTCCATTTTTTGAAGTTTTTTCACCCTCATTTTTGAAACGTGATTTCTAAATTGCTATAAGTCATTTAAAATGACATATTTTCTTATTCAAAAAAATATATTAATGTTCGTTAAAACTTCCTCTTTCCAATGTTATAAAGATTATATTTCTATCTTTACAATTAAATTAGATATGGTCAATTAAGATAGGTATAAAAAATAGCGAAGAAGGATAAACATTTCGGATATTTCGAGCAAATTTTAATTTGCGACTTTTTCTGTCATTGTTCCGCTTGCATCTCAAAAAGTAAATGTCCTAAAATTATGAAATTATGCCAGTTTATTAAGAAATGTTTGGGTAATAAGATGAATATATTTGTTTTTCAATATGATCAGTATATCAGACATTATTTTATGTTAAAGTCATGATTTTAGAAAATTTTGAAAACAATTCATACATTTTTGGATACTTGTCTTCCAATTTTCAACAAAAAAAAATAAAAAATTGGGGATATATATTAAATTATTGGCTACAAATGATCCAGAGCGTTTATGAAATTTCGATTTAGTTTTGTAGTTATAAATTTTTAAATAATTGACGAAATGTCCGAAATAATCATCAATTTTAAGCGTATTATAACGACAGATAAATTAAAACTGCTCTAATTAGTTCAAAAGTATACTTTCAAAAGTATACTTTTAAAAATATAGTTATGTTCGTAAAATCTTTCTTTCTTGAATGGTATCAATACTGAAATTCTATCTTAAAAAATAAATTAGATGTAACTACTTATGGGAAGTACTATAAATATTATTTAAAGATACTTCGGAACGAAATGCCAACATTGGCAACATGTTAACATGTATATAAATCCAGTTTCCCGTAACTTAATATATATCTTAACGGCGAATTATTATTAGCGCCAATTCTCAATTATCTTACTTTATATAAATACCAGGGGACCGAGCCCATCTCGTTTGCAATTATCGAAATAAGTTAAGTTCTTTGAAATGCTCATACGATTGGTTAAAAGTGTCAATATTGCAAAGATACCGTAACAATTCTGCAAAGGTAATTTAAATTAATATATTTAAGGATCCTCAGCGTCTAATACGACTATTCGCACAATTGTAGCACAAAGATGTTTTCGTTTGCATGATAAACCCTGACAATATTATTGTTGTTTAGTATTTTAAGTAACAATTTTTAACGATGTTTGCTTTTGTCTAACTCTGGAATAACTGACTGTATTTTTGAATGCTATGTAAAGTACTCTTTGTTAATAAGAAGATTATGATAACGGATATCAAATTATTTTTTGCTACTGCAAAATAATTTCGGCAATTTTTTTTATCTTCAAGTATTCATTCAATCTTTAAACAGCATTTTATAGTCTTATGAAACAATTAATCAATAATAAAGATTTTTACTTATTTTGAGTAATTTTATGTGTTATTCGGAATTAATCGTAGTTATAAAAGCAGTTTTATCTCTAATTTAGTGAAAAATAATTTAATTTTACCAATTAACTATTAATTATAATGGTTAAATTAAATTTATGGCTGTTGTTAGGAATATTTCATAATTTTAAAGAGGTTACAGAAGAAAAGGTTCTATAATTTAAAATTTGTGTAGATGGCTAGTAGTATGGGTCCTGAAAAAATAGTTACTTCGAACAAATTTTTATTAAGAAAATACTTATTTGAAGTAACACGATTAAAATAATTAAAAAAACATTTATAGTTTATTTTTATAAATGCTTTTAAATTAAATTAATTTCCCTGTGTGTATATGAAAACATTTCCTTTAAAGGGCTTAGATTACTATGTATGTTTCAATTAAATACTCTTAAACTGTTTTTCCTTTGTTATATTGTAGAGTCTCGTTACTCATCTAAATATCTGCTTGAAACTAAACATACTTACGTAATGCGAGAAAATACCGAAAACAATTTCATATTTAATTAGGCACGTGCTTCCGAACAAATATTTCAATAAAGATGAAGAATTATTTGAAATAACAAAGTAAATCAATTTTAAAACACATTTATAGTAAATGTCAAATTTATATTTAAAAGTGATTTTAAATGTTGTTAATGAAAACTTTAAAGACTTTTTCCGTTGTTCTATTGTAAAATCTCATTACTCATTTTCAATCCCTCTCTTCTTGAAACTAAACTTACTTACGTAATTCGTGAAACAGTTCATTATTAAATTATTACTAACTAATACAATTTAATATCGAGAACTATTTCATATTAAATTAGATAGGGTAAGGATTGACCTCGCGCAATTTTTCTACGCAATGGTCATAGGTAATAGGATTGTTGCTTTTACATTCAGAATGTGACAAATTTACTGGTATCACTTTTCCAGAAAAAAAATTTAGCACTTCAAACTATTTAACTTTTTCAGTAATTATTTACTCACTAGAATGTAGAATAAATAACAAACTATTTTTATAGGCACTGTGCATGACCTGGTGTCAAGATTAAAATTTTGACGAATTAAGAAAAACACATGGTCGATTAGCCTCTGTGATTGGTAAATAACAAACCGTGTGTGATCCATCAATCAATAACAAACACGCATAAAGTTTCTTATATCTTTAAAGACGTAAGTGCAAAGAATCCGGCAGTAAACAAACGCAATTTTTTGGAAAAGTTTCATTTTTTAAAAATTTCTAAAATATATCTTCAAAACTGTTAAATTCACAAAAAAAATTAAGTTTCTCGTTTAATGCTATCAGTAATAATAGTGTATTTATAAACAATTGGGAAAATAAAATCTATCAAATACCTATAATGTATAGAACAAAACCGTTTTTGAAATATATAAAATAATATTTTTATCTTTATAAATATTGCGTAAAATTAATTTAATAAATATTTTTTTAGTTAATTCCATTTGAATATAAAAGCTTAAAAAAGTATTTTTAAACAGTTGGTAAAATAAAATTTCTCAACTAACAATGTAGAACAAAGTTTAATTTTAAAAGTAAATAAATATGTATTTTATAAATAACACGTAACACATTAATTTGATAAAACATAATTCAATTGATTCCATTAGAATATAAATACTTAGCTAAACAAACGAAATTGTATCTAATCAAACATATTTTAAATTGAAAATTCCATGTTCTATTTGTGGATATACATAATCCATTTTGCATGGAATATAAACAAAATCTACATGGTTTCCCTAATAATATTTTCTTATACGGTATTTTAAAAACTTGCTCTTGTGTATTCCACTTATAACGTCATGCGCATAAACAGAGTAAAAAATCACAGGATTAAATATGTTCAAACTTCGATTTTATTAGAAAACTTATAGTATTTAGTAGACGAAAAAGTCATTTAGTAGACGAAAAAGTCACGTTATTAGAATATGTATTTTCTTTATTTGAAAACGCAAACGATTATCCAATTTTAATTATAATTTACTGATGTTTCATTTGTTTATTTATGAGAAAAAAATACTTTATTTTAGAATAATTAGTAAAAGGAAAATATATCATCAAAATATTTTACACGTTTTAAATTAAAATTACATATGACGAATTAAATAACGTTTACTTCATTTATTTATGAGAAAAAAATAACACTATTTTAGAATAAAAACTCAAATAAAAATATCTCATCAAAATATTTTACACGTTTTAAATTAAAATAACATATGACGAATTAAATAACGTTTAGCGGTTATTGCCGTATAACCTATTAACTCATACGCGATGAATAATTTTCAATGGAAAGAGTTAAATAGAACTTTTAATCTACTTATTTCACCCTCTAAATGAAATTTTTCAAAGATGAAACCTATCCCAATGGAATTTTTACCCCGAAAGTTGGTAATACATCAATTTTCGTCAAAATCCTTAGAGCGGATTTAGAGATTGTGCAAACAAACAAACAAATATAGTGACATTGCTCGTTTAATAGTATTAGAGTACCAGGGGACCGAGCCCAGCTCATTTGCATATTTTATTACTTAGTAATATGTCTAATGAATCGAATCAAATTAAAATGTTTTGAATTGTCCATATCAATGGTTAAACGTTTCATGATATATTTTATCATCTAATAATGTCTTAATTATCGAAATAAAACAAGTTCTTTAAAATGCTCATATGATTGGTTGGAAGTGTCAAGATTGCAACGATACCGTATCAATTCTGCAAAAGTAATTTAAATTAATATGTTTAATGATCTTGAGCGTCTAATACAACCATTCGCACAATTGTAGCACAAAGTTGTTTTTGTTTGCATACTAAACCTTGAGAATAATCTTGTTGTTCAGTATTTTAAGTAACAATTTGTAGCGATGTTTGCTTCTGTCTAACTCTGGAGTAACTCAATGGATTTTTAAATGCTATGCAAAGTAGTCTTTGTTATTAAGAAGATTATGATAATGGAGATCAAATTATTTTTTGCTACTGCAAAATTATTTCGGCAATTTTTTCTTCAACCTGCCTACACAAATAATAAGGATCGGACAACGTTTTATATTCTTATTAAACGTTTAATTAAAAATAAAGATTTTTACTTATTTCGAATAATTTTATGTGTAATTCGGAATTAATGGTAGTGACCAAAACAAAGTTTTAAATTTAATTTAGTGGAAAATAATATAATTTGAATCAAGTGACTATTCATTATAACGGCATCGAAAATAATCAACCTTCTATAAAATTAAACTTTTTCTATAATCTAAATATAAGATTTTTTATTATATAATAGTAGTTACGGTTAAAGTAATATAAATCTTTTTTTTTTTGGTAAACACATTTTTTTAATGATGAAGCTGCCGTTCTCGACTTTTCAATACACATATATTATTTTATTTAGCCTAATGTTTAAAAATGGCACATGTTGAAATTTGCGACGGTTTTTAATAATAGTTCATAATTTTGTTCCTAAGAAAAGGTTACAGAATATAAAATATGAGTAGGTAGCTTGAAGTCTGGGTTTTGAAAAAAGTATAGTTACTTTGAACAAATTTTATTAACAAAATACTTACTTGAAGTAACATGATAAAAATAATTAAAAACACATTTACGGTAAATGTAAAATTTATTTTTAAAAATGATTTTAAATTTGCTGAAATTAATTTCCCTGTGTGTATGTGAAAACTTTTTTTTCAAGTGTTTAAATTACTATGTACGTTTCAATTAAAAACTCTTAAAATATTTTTCCTTTGTTATATTGTATAAAGTCTCGTTACTCATCTTGCTTGAAACTAAACATACTAACGTAATACGAGAACAGAACACTTATATCTTAAAATGACGTCATGTAATTTCCACACAAAGCAGTGCAAAGTGTCCATGGTAAACAAATGGGAACTTTTGGAAACACATCCTTTTTTGACAATTTTCAAAACATGTCTTGAAAACTGGCAAACTAAGAATTTTTCTCTGTCTTGTTTAATACTATCAGAAATAAGTGTATTTATAAACAATTGGTAAAATAAAAGCTATAAATAATCGTACAACATAGTTTTTTTAAAGGTATAAAATTTTTTCCTTTATATATATTGCTTAAAATTTTTTCCTTTATAAATATTACTTAAAATTACTTTAATAAAACTTCTTTTAATTAACCCATTAGCATATAAATTCTAAAAAAATATTTATAAACAGTTACTAAAATAAAACCTATAAAATAAAAATGTATAACAAAGTTTAATTTTAAATGTAAATAAATATATATTTTATAAATAACACGTAACATTAATTTAATAAAACCTTATTCAATTGATTTCATTGGAACATAAATACTTAACAAAACAAACGAAATTGCTTCTAAATTTTGTTTTGAAAATTCTATGTTCTATTTACGGAAATACATAATCCATTTTACATGGAATAAAAAAGTCTACTTGTTTTGCAAAACGATATTTTATTATATGGAATTTTAAAAACTTTCTCTAGTGAATTCCACTTATGACGTCACGAGCAGAAACAGTAAAAAATCGTAGGGTTAAATTTGTTCAAACATTGATTATTTTAAATGCAAACGATTTTGTTCGAGTTCTTTTTAAATATTTATTAGAAAACTTATAGTATTTAGTAGACGAAATAATCACGTGATTAGAATGTGCATTTTGTTTATTTAAAAACGCAAACGATTTTTCAATTTTAATTTTAATTTACTGATATTTCCTTCGTTTATTTATGAAAAAAAAATGCTTTATTTTAGAATAAAGACTATAATGAAAATATATCATCAAAATATTTTACACGTTTTAAATTAAAATAACATATGACGAATTAAATAACATTTAACTGCTATTGCCATATAACCTATTAACTCATACGCGATGAATAATTTTCAATTGAAAGAATGAAATTGAACTTTTAATCTGCGTATTTCACCCTCTAAATAGAATTTTTCGAAGATGAAACCTATCCCAATCGAATTTTTACCCCAAAAACTGGTAATACATCAATTTTCGTGAAAATCGTTAGAGCGGAAATCGAGATTGCGCAAACAAACAAACAAACAAATAAACAAATAAATAAATAAAGTGACATTGCTCGTTTAATAGTATTAGATTAGATAGATAGATAGATAGATAGATTAGATAGATATATAGATTAGATTAGATAGATTAGATTAGATAGATATATTAGGTTAGATAGATTAGGTTAGATAGATTAGATTAGATAGATAGATAGATTAGATTAGATAGATAGATAGGTAGATAGATAGATAGATAGATAATAAAAGTTGGCGATTAGGTTTATTTATGCTTGGCGCGTTTATGCTGTTGTTTGTTTACCAATGTTTCGCTTTTCAATGAGCACAATTGCGTTGAAGCAGTTCTACAGTTGAGTTTTTCCAGTTATCAGGCCCACCACAACGGCGGGGAAATTGGGGGGAAGCATGCCCCCCCCCCCCCTCTGTAAATTTGAAAACTTAAAAGTTGGGAATTTCGAGTTTTAAAAATCCCTGAGTTTGCAAAATTTATGACTCAGGCAAATTAATATTATTTGCAAAGGAAAGCGACGGAAGACTAGAAATTGCCTAATTTGTATTAAGATGAAACTTAAATTAGACCTCAAAACGAAACACTGCATTGGAACATGCGTGCGACAAATCAATACTTTCGAAAGAACTGTTTAATATTACCTATAAAAAAGCCTAAAAATGTCTATAAGTTGGAACTGGGAATTTTTTTAGCACTGTTGCGTTGTGAATTTCGAATCGTTAAGTGTGGTCTGATTAATTAACTTTGCACTAGAGCTGCACATTGAACTACTGGCGTTGGTTCGAGCAAAGCGCCATTGATTTGTTATTGGTACGTATTTACTTACTACATCAAAGACGCTTTGGTTCGAGGCCTTTCTCGAAGAAAAGACCCGGGAACGATGCTTTATATTTTTAACAGTGGTCAGATAACGAGGACAACACTTCAGCTGGTACCCGACGTCCTTAAGTTAGGAATTTTTAATCGTTCAAGTTCGGAATTTCGGATCGTTAAGTTGGGAAATTTCTTGTCTCAACATCCGAAAAATAAATTTGTGTGACGGCACTGCCAGTAATAATTTATATAACTAAAAAAAGTATTGTTGTTAGGACACACTGTCATTGTCTACAGTGTATGAAGCCGGTATTGGTTTGCAAAGTAAACTAAAGAGGATTGCGTAGCAATCCTCTGAGGGTTGACGGAGCGTCAGCGGAGCAGAGGGCGGAGCCCCGTAGTAATAATAAACAATAATATACTTTTAAAGTATTTTTTATGATGTCAAATCTCTGTAAAAATCTGTAATCTGTGCTTATAATTCATGTTTACAAATATATAGTAGCAGCAAAAATTCGTGTTTATAAATATCCAGTGGCGGCTAATGTCTGAGGCCGAAGAAGATCCTGACCTAACTAATTTTGAAACATTTTATACATAATTTAATGTGAAAATATCGATTTGTATTCAAATAGTTTTTTTACTAGTTAAGAACTTTTTCTAATATTTTCTTCTGATTCAAAACTACCCTTTATTCGCACGGGTGTAAAGAAAATAATTATAAATAATAGAAAGTATTTACATTCTCAGAGATAATCGATTATTCAATTTTAGAATTCCTCCTAAAATTATCAATGAAGTTTTTTTATTAATAAATTAAAATATCTTTAGTTTTGTTATATTAGAAGTTACAAAATTAAAAATATCTCTGTACAACTTTGGTTGCTAATACACCAATAAAAAAACTAATAATTTCTAGATTATCTCCCATAAGGTATGGAGTTTTAAAAATTAAATATTCCAGCACAAAAATATTTTTAGAAAATAATAAGAATTTATTTTTTGGTACGAGTATACATAGTTGCATGAAATAAATTTATGATAAACGGCTTGTGTGAAATTCTTAACTCCACGTGGAATCAGCCTATGGGTATAAATAATATACTATTGTGTAGACGAAAGACAGACGTTTCGAACATGCCAATTTTTAACCCATTCCACATCTTAAGTTTGTATCGCGTGGGGATCAGTGTAGAAGTATGCGCTTCCGCTACCATAACTCAACCTTGGAAACGGTCCATATGGATAAATAACATACCATCGCGTAGAAGGTAGGCCGTTGCAACCATTTATCCTCTCCCCCCTCTAAACTTTGTACCGAGTATTTGTACCCCAATTCAGCGAGGTCTGTACCTACACGATTTTTTTAACAGGGATGTCGCAATTCAGTAGTGACATGTGTGCATAGGTGTGGTGGGTGGTTACAAATAGATTGTCGAGACGTAGGTACAGTAAAAAAAATAAACTTTATTAACTAATTTAAAAGAACATCGTTTAATCTAACGCAAAAACAACAAATCATGAAAGCACTTCATTTTGTGCTGGTCAGACAGCGTACCACGGCTTTGGTGGTTTGAGAAAAGAAAAGAACAAAAAATAGATGAACATGGTGGCTTACATAGCGAGCGGAAATGCAGGCCTATTCTGATGTTGCGAACCTGGCTTCCGGTTGGTGCGGTCCTTCATTGGTGCTCGAACATTCACCTCGCCTTGAAACCTCCGGTTTCAATAAATCAGTATGGGACAGCAGAAATCTGAAAGAAACTAAAATGAAAACATTAAAGAGGGAGTTTGCATAACTTTGCAATAGGTCGAACGAGGGTGGTCTCCTTCGTGCGAAGGGTGACTACACGCACGAGTCCGTCCTCCCCTTTATGAACCTCTAAAATTCTACCAAGTAGCCACTTGGTTGGAGGCAATCTTTGATTTTTAATCAAAACTAGTTCTCCTACTTCGAGATTGGGGCTTTGTTTTCTCCATTTTGGTCTCTCCTGTAAGCGATTCAAATATTCAGAGGACCACCTTTTCCAAAAATGCTGATGTAGCCTTTGGATTCGTTGCCAACGACTTAAAATATGTTCTTGAAAGTTCAGCAAGCTAGGTTCAGGAGGATGAGAAAGACTATCTCCAATTAGGAAATGACCTGGGGTGAGAGGAGCTAAATCTTCGGGGTCAGTTGACATGGGCGAGATTGGACGGGAATTGAGAGCTCCTTCTACCTGTGCAACAAGTGTGGACATTTCTTCGTAAGTTAATCGGGAGTCTTTTAATATTCTTTTGAGGTGAAATTTCGTTCCTTTGACCCCCGCCTCCCACAGAACCCCAAAATGAGGAGCAGAGGGGGGAATAAAATGCCAAGTCACACTATCATTGACTAAAAGGGGTTTAGCATTTGAATTTGAATTTCATGTATGCTTTGAGAAAAATCCGATTTAAGGATAGAAGATGCACCTTTGAAATTCGTTGCGTTGTCACTATGGATATTAGAACACAATCCTCTGCGAGAAGTGAATCGCCGGAAAGCAGCCAAGAATGCTTGAGAAGTCAGATCGGTTACGACTTCAAGGTGTATAGCTTTTACACTTAAACAAATAAATAATGCAATGCATCCTTTATAAAATGGGGAATTTTTTCTTTTACTTTGTTTGAGTTCTATTGGACCGATATAGTCAATTCCTGTGTGGGCAAACGGTCTTGCTGCGGTAACTCGAGGAGTTGGTAAATTTCCCATTAATTGCTCAGCGGTTGTGTCGGAAACAAGGAGGGCAAGAATGAATAATTTTTTTTACAACGTTGCGTGCATGAATGATCCAATAACGATTTCTTAAATGTCCAAGAGTTAGATTTAACCCGCCTTTTAAAGTTTCTAAATGAGCTTTTTTAATGAGAAGAGTGCACACAGAACCTTTAGGGGAAAGAACGATTGGATGCTTTTCAGAAAAGTTAAGATTGGCATGTTCTAAACGTCCACCTAATCGCAATATTCCATCGTTGTCAAGAACAGGGTTAATAGACAATAATTTGCTTTTTCGAGGAAGCGTTTTTTTGCAACTAATGCACCGATTTCTTCAGGGAATTCGTGGCTCTGTTCTAGTCGAATGATTAATTTAAACGCACTGTCCAATTCTTCAACTGATAAATGTTCTATTGAACGGTTGAATTTCGAGGTGCGGCAGTTTTTTAGAAAACGCAAACAGTATGCAGTAACTCTTACCAATTTCGTAATACTTGAAAATCTGGTAGTTAAGTCAAAGTCATCTGAGGAGTTGCAGATTGAAAAGTTAAGCGTTACCTTTCGCTTTTCTATCTCGGTGACTTCGGTGATAGGGTTCAAAGACCAATGTGTAGATGCTATCTTTAGCCACGCCGGGCCTGTCCACCACAAATGATGATTTTGAAGATCAGCTGGCGAGATACTTCGTGTTGCTATGTCTGCCGGATTTTCCGCTGAGGGAACATATCTCCAATCGACATCCAGCCCACTGTGTATTTCACTGACCCTGTTAGCTATAAAAGTTTTCCAAAAAGAAGGATGTTTAGTTAGCCAACATAAAACAATGGTTGAGTCAGTCCATGCGTAAATCTTTCTTGGGGTTAATTTGAGTGCTAAAACAGTTTCGCGTATTAACTTAGAGAGTAATGTGGCAACACATAATTCTAATCTGGGGAGTGAAATCTGTTTTATTGGAGCTACTTTAGTCTTAGCCATTATTAGAAAAGTACCACTTTTTTCATCGCAATTTTTAAGATATACCACAGCTGAATAACACTTTATTGATGCATCACTGAATTCATGCAATTCAACTTCCATGTTATCGCGATATCCAATCCACCGTGGTATGCGAATATCAGTTATGTTTGCTAAATATTTAGATAATGTATACCAACGATTTTGTAACGATGGGGAAAGAACTGTGTCCCAATCAAGTCCCGATAGCCAAATGTCCTGCATGAGAATTTTGCCTTGTACAGTAAGGCCGCTTTTACATTTAACGACACGACACGGATAAATCGTATACGATTTCAGTGGCACGATATCGGGATACGCAAAATACACATACAAAGCCGGGTGCTTTTTCACTAGCCGATACGATAACGATATTGTCGTTGCCGATCAGACGATACAATTTATCGGAACGTTTTATCGTGGGCACGCGCCTTCCCTACTTCATCGTGACGACATTTTGAGTTTGTTTCCGAAAAACTTGTTGCCGTCTGCTATAGTCTGCTGTGTTTTATTTTATTTATATTATCAATATGGCTTTTAAGTTCGATATTGTGAACTTGTATGAATTAGTGGAAGTAAAGACCTGTATTTGGGATAAGCGAGATGAATTTTACAAGAACAAGATAGTTCGAGAAAAGGCATGGGAGGCAATATTTAGTCAAACCGTCGCCAATAGCCCACTGTGCAGCTGTAGTGGTTAGCTTTAGCTCTAGCTTTTTGTAGACGTTCAAATAAAACATAAAAATTTCCTTCAACATGTCTTGCTTTGATGATATGCACCCAGAAGCGTTTTGTTATTGATCTCTTCTTTCTCCTTAAATACAACAATCTCTGTTTGTTATAATGTAATTTGTTGCGATGCGCCATATCGAGAATAGATGTGCTCTCGGCAAAATACGAACACGAACTGAATGTTAAAATTGTCGTTTTCGGCGAACGATATCCGTGCAATGAAAAACTGACCACCAGACGATACGATAAAACGTTGTGTCGTCCCTTCGCGATCGTTCACGATTTATCGGTGTCGTGTCGTTAAATGTAAAAGCGGCCTAATGGCAGAGATCAGACCTTGAGGATCGTAAA
The DNA here is from genome assembly GCA_963932185.1 of Troglohyphantes excavatus. Lineage (NCBI taxonomy): Eukaryota > Metazoa > Arthropoda > Arachnida > Araneae > Linyphiidae > Troglohyphantes > Troglohyphantes excavatus. The sequence goes on from OZ010671.1 coordinate 27,882, forward strand.
CACGACTAATGTCAGATAACACGCTTCTTTTGGTGGAAAAACTAACACTAGGGGAAAACTTTGTTTCGTAACTTAAAGTGTCGGTATTCGGATTCCACTGAAGTCCTAAAGGTTTTATGTTCTCTGTTTTAAAATCTATTATTCCCTTTTCGAGATACTCGTCTGGAATATCTTTTAGAAAAGGCTGACTGTTGCTAACATATTTGCGGAGGGAGAAGTTACCTCTGCAAAGTAGCTCAACTGTTTAATTTTTAATTTTAGTAGCATCTTCGATGCTGTCAGCGCCGGTCATTACGTCATCGACATAAAAATCATTTAAAATTGATTTTGCACCTAAAGGTAAATCCTGAGCTTCGTCAGCGGCTAATTGTCGAAGAACATGCATAGCGAGATAAGCTGAGCTATCCATACCGAACGTCACGGTGGTTAATCGAAAATGTTTGTGCACATTTGAATCTTGGGGTCTCCAGATTATTCTTTGATAATCTTGGTGTGTTTTATTAACCCTGATTTGTCGGTACATTTTGTGGATATCAGCGGTGTACGCAATTTTGTGTAATCGCCAACTGAGAATAACATTAGCTATTTTTTCTTGAAGGTTAGGGCCGGTTAATAGTTTATCATTAAGAGAGTATCCTGTGGAGGTTTTTTGTGACCCATTAAATACCACTCTTAATTTTGTCGATGTACTGCTTTCTTTAGTTACATGGTGATAGGGTAGATAATATCCTAGGCAACCTTTGTTATCTTGTTTCAAAAACCTCGCGTTAGGTTCTACCTCCTCCATGTGGTTGAGAGTTAAGTACTCTGTAATTTGTTGATTATATTCGTTAGCCAAACTTGGATTCCGTTCAAGTTTTCGTTCTAGTTGCTTAAATTTTGCGGTAGCTAATTTTTCCGATTCACCTAATGGAATTAACTGTTCGTTATCTTTAAAGGGCAAGTTGACAACGTATCTACCATTTTCTTTGAAATGTGTTTTTTGAAAAATATTTTCACATGTTAATTCTTCGGGTGTTAAATGGGGTTTTGGAGCGATTTCTTCGACCTCCCAAAATTTCCGTAATTGATATTCCAAATTCGAATTGCAATGGAAATTATTAACTTGAATTCTTTGATTTGATTGAAATGTTCTTTGACTTTCAATTGGGCCGGTCAAAATCCATCCTAGAACTGTGTTTTGAGCCATGGGTGTACCCTTTTTTCCTCTAATTAATCCGTCTAACATAATGAGTGGGAAATTATCTGCCCCGACAATTAATTATATGTGTCCGGGTTGGTTGTAACAAGGGTCGGCCAGTTGTAAACCTTGAATGTGTTCCCAATCAAAACGTGGAATACTTAGGTGTTTTGCGTAGTTTGTGAGCTTGTTTAGAACTAAAGCATTATTTTGTAGTGTTTGAGTTATTGAAAGGGATTGAATAGTTACTTTGACTTGTTTATTACACGTCTTTGGACTTTCACTAGCGATGCCCGAGATTTCTGCATGTATAGGCTCCTTTCTAAGACTTAATCTTTGGGTAAGTGATTCGCTAATAAAAGTAGATTGAGATCCTTGATCCAGAAGAATACGAGCGACAGTTCCACTTCCAGGTAAAGAGGGATTTGATACTCTTACTCTGGCGGTACTTAATAGAATGAGCTTATCAGAAGAGTTGCTGTGTGAATTGACCAATACCTTGGTTTTGTCTTCCTCGTCTTCGGGTGTAGTAGGTCTGTCTTCATTGGCAACCTTGGACTTCTGTTGAATAGCGAAGTGGATCTGGCTATGATGTCTCTTCCCACAGTGGCTGCAGCTGAACTTGCTTGGGCACTGTCGAACGACATGCTGGGAAGAAAAACAATTGAAACAAAGTAATTTGCTCGAAATAAGTTCCATCTTCTTGTCATTTGACATTTTTCCAAATTTAAAACACTTTGAACTTAAATGGTTTTCATTACACAAACAGCATGTTTGTGGTTTGTAAATATGATGACTTTTGCTCTGACTTTGTTTAAACTGAGGATTGCGTGCCTGGCGTGAAGCGTTTCCGATAGATTCAAGGGTGCGAAAGCGGCATTCTAAAAATTCTTTTAATTCTTTGAAAGTCGGAACGACGAGAAAAACTATGATTGCATCCCATGATTCGATAGGAATGTTTAAATTTTTTAACGCAAGTAAACTGCTCTCAGTTGTGTCTATAAGATTTCTCATACTTTGAGCAGTGTCGTAGTTTATTTTTGGTTGCGAAAATAAGGCTTTTAATTCAGAATCAACCGGAAGTCTTTTATTTTCGTATCTTTGAATTAGAAGATCCCACGCGGCTGAGTAGTTTGTTTCAGTAACGTTAAAATTCTTGATTAAGTTAAATGCTTGTCCAGTTAAATGAGATTTAAGATAATACAATTTTTGAATTAATACAATTTAAGATTCGGGCTGTCATGAATCATTATTTTGAAAAGGTCATAAAATGATGCACAGTCTTCATATTTGCCAGAAAAATGTGGAATGTTTATGCTTGGCAGTTTTGGTTCAGAGTTAAACTCATAATCTTTATTTACAGTAGAAGACTTTGCCCGAAAACTTTCATTGTGTACTGGAAAATGTAAACTTAAGTATTCTTTAAGTTCCGTGACGTTATCTAAGAAATATTCCTCAACTGTTGAATGCAAATCTTCCTTAACGTATAAGTTAGTTTCGGGAACTGATAGTAGGATTAATTGTTCGTGGTTACCTTGAAACTTTGTCCAATATTGTGTAAAGTGTTCTATTCTGGTTTGTAGATTAGTTTGAGTTTTTCTGCTTTGAGAATCTTTCTTGAAATTTCGTATGAATTTAGTCATACATTCATAGACTTGGTTTTGTTTCGAAATTAGATCTTCCATGTTGCAAAAAGTATAATAAAGTTCAAAAAAAGTTCAGTGACTGACCTTGAGTATAGACGTCTTCAGGCTCCGACGGACCATGTGCATAGGTGTGATGGGTGGTTACAAATAGATTGCTGAGACGTAGATACAGTAAAAAAAATAAACTTTATTAACTAATTTAAAAGAACATCGTTTAATCTAACGCAAAAACAACAAATCATGAAAGCACTTCATTTTGTGCTGGTCAGACAGCGTACCACGGCTTTGGTGGTTTGAGAAAAGAAAAGAACAAAAAATAGATGAACATGGTGGCTTATATAGCGAGCGGAAATGCAGGCCTATTCTGATGTTGCGGACCTGGCTTCCGGTTGGTGCGGTCCTTCATTGGTGCTCGAACACATGATTATAATACTTCAGTTTCCAGTGCTTACTTTCAATGATGACATTTTAATTACTGTTGTTGTTATTATACAAATACAAATATTGACGACCAACAACAGGCTCAAGGCCCAACAAGGTTGGTCCATCTAAAACCTCTTAACTATCCTTCAATGCATATCTAACTTCTTCTTAAAATCCGTTACTCCTTTACAATTAACAATATTCACTGGCAAGTTGTTCCATTTGTCTATTACCCTATTATAGAAATAGTGTTTTCTCCCTTCCCGATTAAAATGGGAATTGTTTAACTTAAACCCATGACCTCTCTTTCTATCACTCATATTAAAATCTAAACCCTCCACATCTCCTTGTTTGATAAATTTGAATAGTTGAATCAAATCTCCCCTAACCCTTCTCTCTTCCAGAGTATACATATTCAAATTTCTTAATCTATCTTCATAATTCATGCCTAAAAACCCTTGAACCATTTTAGTAGCCTTGTGCTGAATTTTCTCTAACAATTCAATGTCTTTTTTAAGATATGGTGACCAGAACTGTTCAGCATACTCAAGATGTGGCCTTACTAAACCTCTGTACAATGGCAAGATAATATCCTTAGATTTTGATGAAACACTTTTTCTGATGTACCCCAACATTCTGTTAGCTTTTTTGCTAGCCGCTGTACGTTGATGACTCATTTTAAAATCCTCATTTACTAATACACCCAGATCACTTACAATCTCGCTATTTTTGATTTATGCACCCTGTAAAACATATGCAGCCTTACTACTTTTGATACCCATGTGCAACACTTGACATTTACTGATATTAAAAGACATGCCCCATTTAACAGCCCATTCTGATATTTTTGTTAAATCACCTTGTACGTAATTGCTCTATTTGTTCCCCAGAATTCACAGTCCCCATAATTTTTAAATCATCTGCAAAGATGCTGACCTTGCTCCCAATCTCCCAACAAATATCATCAATAAAAATAATAAATGAAAGTGGACCTAAGACAGAACCCTGTGGCACTCCACTTTTAACTTCTGCCCACTGAGAGTAATTACCTTTAATTTGTACCCGCTGACTCCTACCAATTAACTAGTTCCTTATCCATTGTAAAATTTCACCCCCAATCCCTAACCTTTCTAACTTGAACAGCAATGCCTCGTGGGGAACTTTTTCAAATGCCTACTGGAAATCAATGTATACTACATCTACACTGTTCCTTTTATCTAATTCTTCAGTAACCCTATCGTAGAATTTTAAAATATTTGTTGTACAAGATCTTCCTTTCCTAAATCCTTACTGATTATCTGACAGCAAGCTCTCTAATTCCAAAAATGATATGATGCTGTTTTTTATTAATGTTTCAAAAATCTTATATAACACTGATGTTAAACTAACCGGTCTGTAATTACCAGGTTCACATTTTGCCCCTTTTTTAAAAAGCGGAGTGACATTTTCTAATTTCCAGTCTATTGGTACATTACCTGAATTATACGTCGATTTGAAAATAGTTAGTGCAACATCTCCCAGTTCTTCCGCACACTCCACTAGTACTTTTGGATAAATTTTATCTGGCCCTGGTGCTTTAAAAGGTTTAATACTTCTTAAATGATAAACTACTTCTTCTCTAGGAAAATTGCATTCTTTAATAATCGGACGCATATTATCCTCTATTTGCATTATTGAAGGAGTACCATGAGTACCGACCCCAGCTCGCTCGAATAGTTTATTACTTAATAAAATTTCCAATGAATCGAATTAAATGCAAAAAATTTGAAATATCCATTTCAAAGGTTAGATCAGGGATTCTCAATCTGTGGGGCACGCCCCCCCCCCCCCTAAGGGGGCGCAAGCACACTAGAGGGGAGGCGCGAGAATATCCAAGAGAAAATATTATTTAAAAAAAGTGATTAACTGACTGACAGGAAAGCACACATACACATTAGGGTGCATCAAACGCCCCATGTTTTTAAAAATTTCATGGAAATTGTCTGTCCCTATGTTATTTTTGTTCGAAATGCTAAAAAAGTTATATACGTAGAATTTCGTAAAAATTTAATAACGTCTATGTGGTCCTCAAGTCCAAGGAATGTACAACAAAAACGAAAATTCTGAAAAAAAGGCATTGTGCGTAAAAAAAATATATAATAATGTATACTTTAATAAAATAATGCAATTAAGATTGTTTTGTGATATAATAAAAGAATATATAATCATATACTATTAACTTTGTAATATCAATTTAATTCGTACAAGTATACTCAATTTAAACTATAGTCAATTTCGGCCGTTTTCGCAGATTTCTCTGTTTTTGTCGATCTTGTTCGACGACCTGCAGAACATGTTAGTAGGGATCTTCATGTTTTGCTGATTCTATGAAATCAGTACTTAGCTTCACCCCTCGTTCTGCACAGTCGTTGACAACATTCAATGCTTGCAACTTTGTGAGTGTGTGGTGTAGGATACAGAACTTGACCATTTTGAAACATCTTCTATTAAAAAATTTGTGTCTATTTCAAATAAATAAAATAAAATCCAAGAATCCGAAATACTTGTTTTTACAGTGAGATTTTTGGGAAATTTGGGTTTTTCAAAATCCATACCATATCTACCTTGAAATTTATAAGCAGTATCAGTGGAATTTAGTTTTGTAGCTAGCATTGCATCAGCGATAGCTTTTCGTTCTTGTGGTGGAACTCTGTTGCTCCAAAGGACAAGTGGAACCATCTCTTCTGTAAGATACTAGCAGTAAGGGTTTTCAAAAGCACTAATTGCACTTTCAGATATGATGGGATGGACAACCTTGTACGTTATAAGAGAACATAGCATTTGTAGGACATTCCAAAGAGCATTTATGGCAGAATCACAAGTTAACCACTAGGTGCTGTAGGTGAGAGTGGCAAAGTCACAGATTGACATGTTGTTGTGCCGGTAGGTAGTTGCTGATGCTGCTCAAGAAGACAAATTTTAATCGTGTATAACAGTTTGGCCATCCAGAATGCTTTGTACAAAGCTCCTGGTCGGTTTAATTTTACTGCTTGTGTAATATTGGGAAAGTCAAGGTATATTAGACAAAGCTTTGTGAATTCCATACAATCATCTCTGTATTTTCCAGTATCGATGGCACATTTTGCTGCATGGATTGCACTAGCTCCAAGATCATTAACTATGCTTCTCGCTTGCACACTCACTGACTTTGGGTCATATGGTTCAAATCCACCATCATCTTGATCAAAATTGTTACAAAATAGTTTAAATAAGGTTATACCTAGTAACTTAGAAGCCTTGACCTTTAAGTCACCAAAACATGAGACAAAATGACTTCTCTGATATGAAGGCGGCAAACTGACCAAAGAAGTTTATGTCCCAATTTATTTTGCTCTCTGACACAAGCAGCAGTAACATGGCCTGTGTTGGAAGAAGTTATGTCAAATATCATGTTCATAATTGTTTGTACATTGCTAAGAAGTCAGTTGCTCCTATATTAAGTCGGCAATGATTGAGTCGCATTTACTATTAGTTCCTTGGTGTTATGCAGGCACACCAAGAATCTTTTGCTGGTGAATGTTTTTTTTATTTTGTACTTATTGGGCGTTGCTGTTGAAAGTTTTTTATTCCAATGCAGAGTTGTATATTTAAGAAAGCACCACTCTTACTTGCAAGCTGTTGAAATTTCCATTGCAACTTGCCTATTCTTGTTCTGTCTGCTGTTGCGTAAGATGCTGCAATTGTACATGTATCTCTTCCTAGTTTTGTAATGTTTTTGTATATGCTGCCTGTTGTCCTGGACTCATAGCTAGTTGAAACAATATTAGGTTTCTGCATAATGTCGTATGGGATGAATAAACTCGTTCCCGTTCTTTTATATTGATGATGATTTTGAGTACTTCTTGAGAGTCCTTCAAAATCAAAGTTTTTTTTTACATAATTTGTGTCACTTCGTTTATCAAATTCATCAGTAGATCTAATAATATAATTTAATATTAAATTGGAACTAATTTTTTTATTCATTTTTATTCTTTTAGAATTAAAAGTAGAAATAAACAAAATAAAAGTATAAATCGATTCAGAACAAAAGTAGTAAATCCGTTAAAAATGAAAACCACAAGTTGAAATAAACAGGAAATGTACTTTACTGTAAATTGTAAACAAAGTTAAATTTGTCACTAGTCACCTGAAATCAATGAAGAATGAAGTCACCTGAATTTACTATTAATATAGTTTATTAACATTAAATATTTATATGATCCATATTTTACTTCATTGTAATAATTTTTCTTAAAATATCATAAAATAATAGTTAAAAAATATGAAAATAATTAAGTATGAAAAATGCTGAATTTGGGGATTTTACTTGAAAAAAACGAAATTTCAAGGTTGTTGAGGACCCCCTAAAAGTATTTATAAAACGAAAATATTTGGTATGTCAACTTTTTATGGCTAATGGAACATTTTTAGATTAGGGACAAAGGGATTTTTTTCTAGAGGGGCGTTTGATGCACCCTAATACACATAGAAAACAAAATACATTTCGACATATTTAACAAATAAAGTAAAACAACATACTAAATCAAAACTTACTTAATCAAAACGTACTAAATTAAAAACAAACTTAATAATTATTAGTGACTTATTTGGGCCTGTCTTGCAGAGCAAAGTTTCTCGAAGGAAGGCTTAATATTAGAAATATCCACTCTCAGTTCTGTTTCTATATTTAGCCGAGATCTATATTTTGTCTTCAAGGAAGCCACAGCAGAAAATTCAGTTTCACATAGCTAGAATGTGGGAAATGGTAATAGAATGCGAAATGCCCATGTTTTTAGTGCAGAAAAATCATTCTCTACTCCTGCCCAAAATTCAAATAGTGATTTATTACTTAACTGTCTTTTGGTTTTGCCACTTGTCGTGAAGTCTATGAATTTTTCTTCCTCATCAATTGAGAGTCCTTCAGGAAACTTATGAAATAGATCCCTAACCCACTCGTAACTTGCTATCAGTTTGTCGTCAGAAAGAAAATACTTTTTAAAATTCTTTGCCAGCATGGCTAAATGATTTTCAATGGTTACAAAAACAACTTTTACATGTTCTTCTTTAACCTTGTAAGTTTTAGTACAATCATCCACATTTGCAAACATTGTTAGGTTTTCTTGCTTTAAATTTCTGCTCCACAATTCCAATTTTCTACAAAAAGCATTAACTTTATCACTCGTATCCAACATATGTGTATTTGCTTCTTGAAGTTGACGATTCAAGTTATTTAATTTCTCGAATATGTCGACCAAGCAGCTCAATTTCATCACAAATAATCCATCGCCAAAATTCTCGGCTACCGGTCTCTTTTCTTCTTCTAGGAAAATGTCGATTTCTTCTCTTAATTCATAAAAACGTTGCAAAAATTTCCCACGTGATAACCATCTTTCCTCGCAATAAAATAGTAAAGCTGAATGTACTGAACCCATGTCATTTCAAAGTGCGGAAAAGATTCTCGATTTCAGGGGTCTCATTTTTATATAATTTACTACGGTTACAACCGTAGTTAACAAAATATTCACACCAGGACTCATTTTTTTCAAAGCCAAAGCTTCTCTGTGGATCATGCAATGTGTCCGGACGCACTGAAGCGATTTTTGTTTTACAAGTGCTTGTACACTTTGGAATCTTCCGGATATTGAAGGAGCACCATCGGTGCATATTTCGACGCAATTTTTGAGTTCTATTGGTTTGTAGAAAAGTAGTTCTTCTACTACTGACATATTATCACAAAATCGAACATAGGCAATTAAATGAGCATCTTTATTACTATCTGTTGCTTCATCAAGCTGTATTGACTACAATTTGTCACGCAACTTCGAGAAAAGCTGACACTGTACATCTTCAGCTATATCACCAATTCGACGAACAACAGTATCATTTGAAAGAGGTATGGACTGCAATTGTTTTGAAAAATTATCTCCAAACATAGTTTCTACAATCTCATTGCTGTTGGCAAAGTAAGCTCTTCACCAATGGTGTGAGGTTTTTTATATCTGGCTATTTTATATGAAACTTTGTAAGATGCAATTAAAGTATTTTATTCACAGACAAAGTTTCTTTAAAAATGATTTTTGCTTTTTATATGATTTTAATTTTAATTCGAAGAATTCTCTGGGTTTGTTGACGTACTCACTATGAAGCGTTTCCAAATGCCGTTTAAGTTTATTAGGTTTCATGCTGTCTGCGGCCAATATTTTTGAGCAAATGATACGCAGGGGCCTTTCTTCTTCATTTACTACTTTAAGTATTCTTAAGAATATTTTCTTGATTTTATTTTCGGAACCACTCTCGTCTGTGTATTTGTTGATGCTTAACTATCGTCTAATGCTCTTTTACTTCCGCTTAAAAATTTATCCATGAGTCTGCATAAATCTGCTGCCGTGAATATTTAATACGGTGAATTGCAATTAACACGAAAACATATATAACATACACATTCACGATTGATTCGATACCGATAGAAGGATCGACTCGAATGAGACTGGCTGGAATTGAAACTTGTGTAATCTACCATTTTCCTTCTTCCTATGAGAAAACATTTGCTCTGCGCATGCTCGAGACGGGATCGGTTGTGTGGATTCCTTTCCACAAATATTACTTTCTTTTTCTCTTATGTTTAGTCCTGCTTCTGTTTTATTTCTTTTATTATTCGAAAAAATGTATTCCCAGTTTCTAAATTTAGCTCACACCGTCTAGGTTAACTTTCATTAACGAATTTTTGTACTTTCATATTCTTTTAACGTTATCTCCCTGTTTGGCTTTAATTTAAAATATAATATTTAAATTTTCCCCGTTCTCTTTATCTGTTCACCGCCCGCTTGGCAAAATACCAGATGTGGTTTCTCGTCAATGTTGGCTCGCTTTTATTCTTGTTTTGGCAGTTAGTTAAAAATAATTTAAAAACATAATCCAAAATACTCAATATACATTATTGTTGTATACATTTTATTGTAAGCGGGGGGCGCGATGAAAATTATGCCTGAAAACTGGGCCGCGAATACTGAAAGGTTGAGAAACGCTGGGTTAGATGATTCGTAATATATTTCATCGTATAATAATGTCTTCATTATCAAAAGAAGTTTAAGTTCTTTGTAGTGCTCATATGTCTGGTTAGACGTATCAAGATAATACGATACGGTTTCAATCCTGCAAAAGTAATTAAAAAATTTATATGTTTTTAACGATTCTGAGCATCTAATACAAGCATTTGCACAATTTTAACACAAATATTTTTTTTTGCATGCTAAACCCCGACAATTTTATAGTAGTTCAGTATTTCAGTAACAATTTGTAGTGATATTTGCATCCGTCTAACTCTGGAATAACTGAATGGACTTTTAAATGATTTCTAAAGTAGCCTTTGTAATTTTTGTTGTTAAAGACATAAAGAAATCATCGTGTACCACAAAGTATCACACGGGGCTTACAGATGTAAGTACATAGGATCTAATACATATGACAATTATTAATATGCCTTTGTAATTATGAAGATAATGATAATGACAATAAAAATCAAATTATCTTTTTGCTACTGCAAAATTATTTCAGAAATTTTTTGTCTGCAATCTGCATACACAAATGTAATAATAAGATGTAATATTAAGGTGTATTTCTGTTTACCAATCTTCTATATTTTATAAACTTTTATAGTTTATCAAGATTTTAAAAAAAAAAAATTCTGAATTGCTGAAAAATACTAATTACACAAAAGATTGCAATGAAAGTCGAGGTTTTCTCTACAGATGAAGCTGTGTTCTGTATCTGCCACAAAACTTTGCTAGGCATTACCAGATGCGGTTTCTAAGCCAGGGTCACATGTTTAAAACAGCTCTATATATTGTCTGAAATAAAGTTATTTTGCACATGCATATGCACCTCACAAATGAATTGAAATGTGTAAAAGAGGATATTTTTCATAGACTTAACATAACCCATATCCCCTCTTTACATCTTCCAAGTTAAATATATCTGAATGTTCTCACGATTATTTGAATGGTCTTTAAGAACAGTGTAATGGTGTATCGTTTCTTCTTGCCCGTCTCTGAATTCTCCACGTAAGGTATTTATTTTTGTTAAATGGGCATTGAAATTTGAAATTTACAATAATTTCACTAAAAACTGTACCTTTGATCCATCGGGCACCGAAAATGCAGTTATTTAGTTTTAAATTTTTTTTTCGGGCTGCTAGGTTAATGGTGTATCGGTACTTTATGCCCCGTCTCTGAATTATCCACGTAATTTATTTAATTTTGTTATATAGGCATTGAAATTTACAATTATTTCACTAAAAACTGTACCTTTGATCAATCGGGCACCGAGAATGCAGTTATTTAGTTTAAGAATTTTTTTTCGGGCTGTTAGGTTAATGGAGTATCGGTTCTTCATGCGCCGTCTCTGAATTCTGCAGGTAAGGTATTTATTTTTAATAAATGGGCATAGAAATTTAAAATTTACAATAATTTCACTAAAAACTGTACCTTTGATCTACCGAGCACCGAGAATGCAGTTATTTAGTTTAAGGAATTTTTTTCGGTCTGTTAGGTTAATGGTGTATCGGTTCTGTTATTTTGATGGTGTATCGGTTCTCCATGCTCCGTCTTTGATTTTTCCATACGAAAGGTTTTCATATTTGTTAAATAGGCATTGAAATTTGAATTTTATAATGATTTCAGTAAAAACTTTACCTGTGATCCATCGGGCACCGGGAATGCAGTTATTTAGTTTAAGGAATTTTTATCGGGCTGTTAGGTTAATGGTGTATCTGTTCTTCATGCCCCGTCTCTGAATTCTCTACGTAAACATTTAATTTTGTTAAATGGTCATTGAAATTTGAAATTTACAATGATTTTACTAAAAAACTGTACTTTTGATTTACCGGGCACCGAGAATGTAGTTATATAGTTTTCTAAATTTTTTTCGGGCTGTTAGGTTAAGTTTGTATTGGTTCTTCATGCCCCGTCTCTGAATTCTCCACGTAAGGTATTATTTTTTGTTAAATGGGCATTAAAATTTAAAATTTACAATGATTTCAATTTGATCCACCGGCACCAAGCATGCAGTTATTTAGTTTAAGGAATTATTTTCTAGCTGTTCGGTTAAGTTTGTATTGGTTTTTTATTCCCCGTCTCTGAATTCTCCACGTAAGATATTTATTTTTGTTAAATGGGCAATGAAATTTGAAATTTACAATGATTTCACTAAAAACTGTACCTTTGATCCACCGGGCACCAAGCATTCAGTTATATAGTTTAAGGAATTATTTTCTTTCTGTTAGGTTAATGGTGTATCGGTTCTTCATGCGCCGTCTCCGAATTCTCCAGTTAAGGTATTTATATTTGTTAAATGGGAATTGAAATTTGAAATTTATAATGATTTCACTAAAAACTGTACCTTCGATCCACCGGTCACCAATAATACAGTTATATAGTTATATTATTTTTTTTTCGGGCTGTTAGGTTAATGGTGTATCGGTACTTCATACCCTGTCTCTGAATTCTCCACGTAATTTATTTAATTTTGTTAAATGGGCATTGAAATTTGAAATTTACAATGGTTTCACTAAAAACTATACCTTAGATCCACCGGGCACCGATAATGCAGTTATATAGTTTAAGAATTTTTTTTTCGGGCTGTTAGGTTAATGGTGTATCGGTACTTCATGCCCTGTCTCTGAATTCTCCACGTAATTTATTTAATTTTGTTAAATGGGCATTGAAATTTGAAATTTACAATGATTTCACTAATAACTGTACCTGTGATCCATCGGGCACCGGGAATGCAGTTATTTAGTTAAAGGAATTCTTTTCGGGCTGTTAGGTTAATGGTGTATCGGTTCTGTTATTTTGATGGTGTATCGGTTCTTCATGCTCCGTCTCTGAATTCTGCAGGTAAGGTATTTATTTTTGATAAATGGGCATAGAAATTTGAAATTTACAATGATTTCACTAAAAAACTGTACCTTTGATTTACTGGCACCGAAAATGCAGTTATTTAGTTTAAGAATTTTTTTTCGGGCTGTTAGGTAAATAGTGTATCGGTTCTTCATGCACCGTCTCTGAATTCTCCACGTAAGATATTTATTTTTATTAAATGTGCATTGAAATTTACAATGATATCACTAAAAACTGTACCTTTGATCCACCGGGCACCGGGAATGCAGTTATTTAGTTTAAGGTTTTTTTTTCGGGTTGTTAGGTTAAAGGTGTATCGGTTCTTCATTCCCCGTCTCTGAATTCTGCACGTAAGGTATTTATTTTTGTTAAATGGGCATTGAAATTTGAAATTTACAATGATTTCACTAAAACCTGTACCTCTGATCCACCGGGCACCGAGAATGTAGTTATTTAGTTTAAGGAAAAAATTTTCTGCTGTTAGGTTAAAGGTGTATCGGTTCTTCATGCCCTGTCTATAAATTCTCCACGTAAAGTATTTATTTTTGTTAAATGGGCATTGAAATTTGAAATTTACAATGATTTCACTAAAACCTGTACCTTTGATCCACCGGGCACCGAGATTGCAGTTATTTAGTTTAAGGATTTTTTTGCGGGTTGTTAGGTTAAAAGTGTATCGGTTCTTCGTGCCCCGTCTCTGAACGTAAGGTATTTATTTTTGTTAAACGGGCATTGAAATTTTAAATTTACTATGATTTGACTAAAAACTGTACCTTTGATCCACCGTGCACCGAGAATGTAGATATTTAGTTTAAGGAAATTTTTTTAGGCTGTTAGGTTAAAGGTGTATTGGTTCTTCATGCCCCGTTTATGAATTCTGCACGTAAAATATTTATTTTTGTTAAATAGGCATTAAAATTTGAAATTTACAATGATTTCACTAAAACCTGTACCTTTGATCCACCGGGCACCGAGATAGCAGTTATTTAGTTTAAGGATTTTTTTTTGGGGTTGTTAGGGGTATGGTGTATCGGTTCTTCATGCACCGTCTGTAAATTATCCACGTAAAGTATTTATTTTTGTTAAATGGGCATTGAAATTTGAAATTTACAATGATTTCACATAAAACTGTACCTTTGATCCACCGGGCACCGAGAATGTAGTTATTTAGTGTAAGGATTTTTTTCGGTTGTTAGGTTAAAAGTGTATCGGTTCTTCATGCCCCGTCTCTGAATTCTGCACGTAATGTATTTATTTTTGTTAAATGGGCATTGAAATTTGAAATTTACAATGATTTCACTAAAACCTGTACCTTTGATCCACCGGGCACCGCGATAGCAGTTATTTAGTTTAAGGATTTTTTTTCGGGCTGTTAAGTTAATGGTGTATCGGTACTTCATGGCCCGTCTCTGAATTCTGCACGTAAGGTATTTGTTTTTTTTAAATGAGCATTGAAATTTGAAATTTACAATGATTTGACAAAAACCTGTACCTTTGATCAACAGGGGAAGAAAAATAGCAGTTATTTAGTTTAAGGATTTTTTTTTCGGGCTGTTAGGTTAATGGTGTATCGGTTCTTCATGCCCCGTCTCGGAATTCTCTATTTAAAGTATTTATTTTTGTTAAATGGGCATTGAAATTTACAATAATTTCACTAAAAACTGTACCTTTGATCCACCGGCACCGAGAATGTAGTTATTTAGTTTAAAGAAATTTTTTTGGGCTGTTAGGTTAAAGGTGTATCGTTTCTTCTAGCCCGGTCTCTGAATTCTGCACGTAAGGTATTTATTTTTGTTAAATGGGCATTGAAATTTGAAATTTTCAATGATTTCACTAAAACCTGTACCTTTGAACCACCGGGCACCGAGAATGTAGTTATTTAGTTTAAGGAATTTTTTTTGTGCTGTTAGGTTAAAGGTGTATTGGTTCTTCATGCCCCGTCTCTGAATTCTGCACGTAAGGTATTTGATTTTTTTAAATGGGCATTGAAATTTGAAATTTACAATGATTTCACTAAAACCTGTACCTTTGATCCACCGGGCACCGGGAATGCAGTTATTTAGTTTAAGTATTTTTTAGGGCTGTTAGGTTAATGGTGTATCGGTTCTTCATGCCTGGTCTCTGAATTCTGCACGTAAAGTATTTGTTTTGTGAAATATACGGTGAAATTTAAAATTTACAAACATTTCAATAAGACTACATCTTTGATCCACCGGGAACTAAGAATGCAGTTATTTAGTTTAAGAAAAAAAATATGGCTCTTAGGTTAATGTTGTATCGGTGCTTCACAGCCTTGTCTCTGAATCCTCCAGGTAAGTTATTTATTTTTGGGAAATGTACATTGAAGTTTGAAATTTACAATGATTTCACTAAAACCTGTACCTTTGATCCACCGGCACCGAGAATGCAGGTATTTAGTTGAAGGAGTTTTTTTCGGGCAGTTAAGTTATTATTGGATTGGCTCTTTATGCCCCGTCTCTGAGTTGTCCCATTAACTTATTTATTTTTGGGAAAAGTAAATTTAAATTTGAAATTTACAAGTATATCACTAAAAACTGCATTTTTGATCGACCGGGCTCCGAGAATGCAGGTATTTAGTTTAGGTAATTTTTTTCGGGCAGTTAAGTTAATATGGGATTGGCTCTTCATGCCCCGTCTCTAAATTATCCTGTTAAGTTATTTATTTTTGGGAAACGTAAATTGAAATTTGCAATTTAAAAGGATATCACTAAAAACTGCATCGACCGGGCACCGAGAAGGCAGTTATTTAATTTAATTTAATTTTTTCGGGATGTTAAATTAATATTGTACAGGTTTTTCATGTCCCGTCTCTGAATTCTCCCGGTAAGGTATTTTTTTTTGAGAAATGTACATTGACTTTTTTTAGACATTGAAGTTTGCATTAAAAGTCCTGCCTCAAGTAAATGGCGTTTTTAGCCTAGGTATAAGTTTTTATTTAGAAGTGTATCTAATTCTTTTTTAAAAACAATTCAAGATTCAAATATCATGTAAAGTGCTTCTAAGATTGTGAAATAACAAAATTTGTCCGCATTATAAAAATGACAAATTTATGCAAAGTATTAAAAGAAAGACACGAGAGACGAAAGAAAAGAAATACATACTTGGTTTAAATATACTTTCTTGTTGAGGAAGATAAGAGTAAACAAAATATGAGCTACTTGTTACAAATACGTAAATAATTTTATTTTACATTCCACATTATTGTCTTACTTTAAAAATGAAGTAAAACTTGAAGAGTGCTGGTGGTCATTAAAAACGCTTAAACGAAAGAATAAAAAGATCTGCAATGAATGGCTTTCTCACTTGGTCGTTTGGCCTTTTGTCATTGCACGAAATGCCTGAGAGATGCTCGCAATATCAATTGTTCGTACTTTGTCGTCTAGCTTTTGAATACATACATTTTTATAGAATGCCAGATTTCCTATATTGTCAGTAGCACATACATCTAATTAAGTGAAAATAGTTCCATGTTGCAATATCCTGTTTTAATGTGTGTGTGTGTGTTTAAATCCGATCCTTTGTAAAATCTGCTATTTCTAATTCTCCAGGTATTTTTTCACAGTTTTACTCATCCAATTTCCAGATTATAACATAGAAGTTGTACATCCATGGATACAACGCGATCCGCCATAATATAAACAGTTGTCTTTCTGTTCCTCCCTCCAGAGATAGAGGAGTAAAACAGTTGCAGGGTTGAGTCCTGATCTCACTTCCGGCCGACTGTTTTCGGTCAGGATTCTGTTGTGGCGACGTTCGTGCGTCCGTTGCTGATGTCGACGAATCTGCCCTTCTCTCTCATCTCCACCTGCAGGAAGAAAACACGAAAAGCTTATTTCATGAGACTTCTGAAACTACTAGAAGATGGAACATCCGGTCTTGAGAATTAAGAGTTCATACTTAAAGTAATCGAGTAGAAACACATGTGACCTTCTAGTTCGTTTAAACATTATGTCTTTGAACGCAAATGGTAGTTACATTTACCCCTTATTTCAGGCTTGACTTGGCGAAACAACACCACTTTTAATACAATTGTAAATTGGTCTGTGGATTGGTCGAAACTTTATATTTGTTGACATTATTATGTTAAAATTAAATTAATATGTTGATATAATATATTAAAGGAAATAGTGGTTTATACATAAGATTATAAGATTCTCCCGATATTTAAAAATGCTGGAGAACATGGCATGTCGATGACTTAAAGCACACTCATGGTGCGTACCTTTTTTGGTAGAAATGAGATATAATTGTCAATGTAAAGGTGGACTCTTTCCTCTCGAGTAAAATAATAATCCCTTCGAAATAATGATTTTGTGGTGCAGGTTTAAAGTTCATCCCAAATATGACAAAGGTTCAAGTTCGAAATCTTCTTTTTGCGTTTTTCGAAAGTTTACAAAAGTGGATATGAGCCATCGATGTAGCTTTCCATTCACCTAAATTACCCTGACAAAATTAATAAATAAATTTAAATAATATGGTCACCTGTTTTGCCCCTGTTTTAATATGCTCATCTGTCCCATGTTAAAAGAATAAGCTAACAATTTTTTCAATTGATCTGAAGTCTTACACTAAAGGTGTGTTAATCTGTTTTTAAATAGAATTCTGTACTTAATATTATATCAGTTTGTTACACCAGAAGAAATTCAAAAGTCCGTAAAACACATTTTTTTTTTAAATCAAACTACATAATCAAATCTAATTCTGTCATGTATTTACCATCACTTTGATTCTCCCAACATGAAATGTGTTTATTGATAATTAGTTTTTTTATTAGTTTTACAAGTTTTCTTTTGTTTTGTTACACATTTTCAGCAGTACGGGATGATGAAAGTTTACATGGTGCCTATTTTCTTTAACCATGGAGTAACGTAAAAATCCGATTATGAAGAAACTCTAAAATGTTTACGAACGAAAGTTGGACATTCGTAAATAGTGGTACTTCGGTTGTGTTTTATTGTGTTAAGTCAGATACGCAAGCGTTAACGCAAGTTATTAACGCAAGCGTTGCAGAAATATAGTATTTTTTCCAATACAGAAGTCGTGTGATGTGTTTGGGAAATACCATAGACTTCACTTACCTCTGGAAAAGGAATCCCACTTACATTCAAATCTTTTTGAGATTTAAAGTACAGTTTTCTTAAAACTGGGCTGATGTGTTCCGGATTCACTTCTGGTATGTCATGCCACTGACCTAAAATTAAAAGTTATAACTGTATACAAACATTCATTTTTATTATATTTCTTCAATTGTTTCTGGTATTTTTTCACTTGACCTTCAAATAAGAGGAATATCACTGTCTACATGAGATTTCGTGAAACCACCCACATCCCACAAAGCAGAGATTTCTTCTTACTAAACCCGCCAGATAGCGCCACGGTGAATAAATCCAAACAAAGTGTAAATGTAAAGTAAATATTGAGTGTATCACGTGTGTGTAATTTTTTTTATTGCGCAAGCGATTTATTTCATGTATATATATATATATATATATATATATATATATATATATATATATATATATATATATATATATATATATATATATATATATATATATATATATATATATATATATATATATATATATATATATATATATATATACATGTACCTCATACCTTGCGCCTTGTGATTATCTGTTCTTCAACGATTGTTATTTCTTAATTTTGATTTGGTTTAATAAAGATGAAAATGATTCTCATAAATACTAGGACTTATTTATTGCGTTAATTAACAACACATTATTATTCTCAGTACAAAATGCTGTTCATTTATCATAGTTTATATTAAACGATTATTTTCAATATCGTTTATATGAGAAGCGCTTAAGCAAAAACAAACATGTCAGTCCGATTGCAAATGGCAGTAAACCACAAATACTTTTGGTAGATGGTTGGTGATTTGGTTTTGATACATTTCTATGGAGCTTCGGATTTTCCAACTGTAAAAAATAAAAGTTTTTTTTCTTTGGAAATATTGAGACTGTGACGTTATGCGGCAAGGGTGAGGAGGAAGTTACTAGAAGTGCGACATCATACATATCGCCAGAAAACACTGAAAATCAACAGAAAACCGAAACAACAAACACAATTTCAGAAATATAAACTGTTTAGCTTCCTTTTCGAATCGATTATGAAGTGATGTTGTAAACAAATGTTCTGAGATAAATTTACAGTTGGAAAACACGTGATTTCGCGATGGATGATGATAGGACTTTATTTGAATCTTACGTAGGAGGAGACGACCCTTGGTATGGAAGGTGAGGGGAGGAAAGGAATAGGGTGTGACATTTTGTGACATAGGAGAGGAGTAGGAGAGAAGGTGTGACATGATGTCCTCTCCTCACTTGACGTAGTTCCGTTTCTGAAGTGAAATGTCTTTAGAATCAGCGGCATGAGGAATCCAAATATAAACACCAGGTTACTCTTTTTAAGGAATGCATTCCGAAACTATTCCGAACTCCTTGTCAAATGGTACGGTTTCCCTATACTTGGCCTCGTTCGATAGGCAATGAGCCGTCTTGCGAAATCTTTAAATAAACATACGGGGATTCACGGAGTTAGGGGTGTGACATATTGCGTTTCTTTTTTCGTTCTTTTCCTTTTTGACGACATAAAATTCAAATGCAGATATAATTTTTTACTTCGTCATATAAAATTAGGTCACACCCAATTGTATATGACGAAGTGAAAAATTAAATCTGCATTTGAATTTTAAGGTTTTTTTTAATTAACGATTTTTTTTAAAAATTAGCACGGAGGCATGAAGTTTTGTTGTTGTTGTTGTTGACTTCGTTTCGTGCCTCCTCTTCTACTCACCAAAAAGGAAGCTCGCCAAGTATCCGAAGACGACGACTGCGAGGGTGCCGATGACGGGAAACCAAACAAAAGACATCCTGTACACGGGCAAGATATATCTGAAATAGAGACACACGTCTAGAGTACACTCGAATTCGTACTTTTTCTAACTACCCATAAAATGGTCCGCCAAGTGGTTTAAGTTGCAAAAATTCGAAAATGAACTCTATTTTCTCCATGACTTGGCAACTATGATTTGTCATTTGGTCGAGAGCTGTGTAAGTGTGGAACGAAAATATTAAATGGTCTCAATCGAAATGTAACAGGGCGGAAAGCTTCCCTTTGATAGCCGACCAAAGTCGAGGGCAAAAAACAATTCGCCAACAGACAATGTTTGGACCTTTGGCGGACAATGTCCTTGCACATCGAGGGTCAAAGTTTTGAAGATTTAAATTTTTTACTTATATTTCCGAATAAAAAAAATGAAATTTTAATGGAATAGTACAGAAAACTCGTTTTTGATGAAAGCAAAAAATAATTTAGCCATTAGACAATATATGACCCTTGCGCATATCCATCAAAGTTTGTAAAATTTCAACTTTTTGTTCATATCTTCAAATAGTCGGGTAGATTAACGTCAAAAAGTAGCTAAAAGTAAAAGTAGTACATGGAATAAAAAAAATTATAACGTTTTTTTTCTCTGCTTGGTGTGCTAACCCACAGCAAAACAGTCTGCAAGTGTTTTCAACCACAAATTGATAAAATCTGTGGGTTTCAAGATGGCTGCAGTTGGCCTTAATAATAAGGAAGATATAGCAGACCAACAGATTTGAAAAACAAAAACATTTTTTTAAACCTCAGGTTTAAAGAATCAGGAAATACAATTCTGCTATTAGAAACATTACATTTTATGAATCAAATCATGAAATCTTAAAATAGGGGCGGGAGGGGGGGGGGATTGCATTGACACTTGATTTACTCCCCATGACGCATGTGATAAGACCTTTAAAATATTCAGAGATAAATTAAAAAAAATTTAAAGTTATTGATGTGAGATTTAAAATTAAGCACTTAAAATTAATAATACACTTAATTGAATATTACACTTAAAATTTAAATTCTGTCATCATTGGAATAAGTTGTCTAGTTAAAAAAATTTCAGGATCGGGATGCAATCCACGTTTTCGGCAAAAATGGACACCAACATTTTTTTCCCCCAGAAATAACAAACCCATTGAGTTTTGTCCAGTTAGTGATGTTAGTAATGGCACTATTTAATTGTCTCTTAGTGAATTCCATGTCCTCTCCCGCGCAATGAATCTGAAAATCGTCTACAAAGAGTGAGCCATGAACAAATTGAGGAAGCTGATGGATAATGCCGTTAATTTTTATGATAAATAAAATAACACTCAGAACGCTACCTTGCAGTACGCTTTCATCTTGTGTAAAATAATCCGATGAAACGTTATCTATTCGAACTTGAAAAGTTCTTGTCTTTAAAAAGTTTTATTTTAAATATAGGGAGATTACCGCGCAGACCGATCTGGTGAATGTCACGCATAATGCCATATCTCCAAGTACGGTCGTACGCTTTCTCCATGTCAAAAATATAGATATTAAATGTTTCTTGGATACAAATGCCTCTCGAATTGCTGATTCTAATTTTAATAAATTGTCTAGACGAAATTGCATTATACGATGTAAAGTAAGTCCAACCGCAAAACGAAGAACCTTGGCTGCTGCCAAACCTTTCTACCGGCGTCCTTTATTTCGTAGTCCGAATATTATTTTGTTCAATATAGAGGAGCCCCTCAAATGCAATCCATACATATTATTTAATACATCGGCATACGTGGGGTTGTCGACAAGTAACTTGAGCACCCTTTGCCACTCTTCTCTACTAATTTATAATCTCTATAAAGTAACTGTAGGGGGTGGAAAGTGGACCTTTGCAGGAGCGTTCAAAATCAGTGTGAATTTTCGTTAGTACGTGTGCTAGCTTTGGATTTCTCTAAAAAATAGGTTTATTTGTGACAAGTTAAGCTTTATCATAGAACCGATCGCTATTGGTAAGTAATAATGTAAAATAATTTAGTTTTAAAAATAATTTTTGTTTAAAAGTGTTTAAATATTTTATTTTTATTTTTAAGATAGTGTCTTTTAAATTTATTGATATTTTTGTACTCATTTTCAAAAAGTAGTGAACGCAATATATAGGGGCGCCTGCCCCGTCAAAACTGATTTACAGTTTGAAACTCCATAAAATGTTCGTTTTAAATCCTGCAGGAATTTTCAGAAACGTTTGCAAATCTATAATATGCAAAATATAGTTTTTGATAGCTTCAAGAATTAATGTGAAAACAATTCGTTTTAGGCTCTTATTTTTTAAATAATGAAATAAAACTCAACGTTATATATTTTTAATAACATAATTAAAGTATTCATGATAAAAACGAAAAAAAAAATACTTTATAATTTGCCAAAAGTGTTTCAACTAGTAATACTAAGCATTTTATGCAACGCTCTAGAAAACGTTTTTCGTTTCAAGTTCTCATGAAAATCATATTTTAATAAAGAGAAAAGAAAATTGTTTGACATTTTTTCCAAAATTAGTTCTTAAGTGCCTTTTAATGCTAAGTTAAATATGATTAAACTTGAACTAAAAAAAGACGAATTGTCCAGATGAACTTTCTCTTGAACCATAAAAGTATCAAAAGAATTTTGGCGTAGTTTTGCAAACAAGTGGAGAGCCAGCCACAGATTAAAGCGGGAGTTTCTTCTCAAATATAAGAAATGGTTAGATGAAAAAATGTGTTTTCCATTTTTTGTAAACAGAAGTTTAGGTCGACCATCTTCAGATTTCCTCAAAAGCAGGGAAAGATCAAAACGAAGGAAAACTGAGCTTATATGTTCAAAAAACACTCTAGAAGCATTAGCTTATGCAACACAAATTACTTTTATAGCTAGTGGGGAAACAGACGCGTCAAAACTTATTAAGATACTTCAGATGCGACATTTACTTTTTCGCGTCCAGAGCATCAAAAATACTGAAAGTCATTTTCAAAACAAGAAAAGCAATGTTTAGAAATAGTATCGGCTGATAGAGGAATATCTCTACTGATTGATGCTTAATTATCCCGACATCGATATAACATTATTAAAATTCATTCATGTAGCATATTTCCTGCATACAAAGTTATACAAAGAGCAAAGAAAAAGTGTTATCCGGAAATTAAATGCTATCGATGCGAAGAATTGGAGGTGAGCGTTCAAGCTCTTTTAGATCACACAGCTCAAAGAATTGTGGAATCTACATTAAATTATTACGATAGTTATTCATCTAAACAATTATGAAGTGTGAAACTTCTTTCGAAATCGAGATCAAAGTCAATACAAGACAAACATTTCAATCTACTACTTCTTCAGATTCCAATATTTTTCTTGTATCATGTGTGCCACTTCAATCTATGTGGATTGTGAGGATGATGTAAAAAGTATAATTTGGAAAATTTCTAGACCAACATCACCTCGCTTCTGTCGTCCAATATTCATACAGTTTATATCTGAATCTGAAGAAACTACAAAAAATATCGTTAAACACATTACAAATCAAATTAAAGGTCTTATTCCAACATTAGTAATATTCAACAACAATAATATCCACATTTACTATGATGTTATGTTCACAATGGTAGATAATAAAATTTGTAATGCTGTTGCAGTTCTCAGAGGTGCTACATATGCGGATCAACTTCAAAAGATTTTAATAATATTTTAGAAGTTCCGAAAAAGAAAGTTAATACAGATGCGTTTCGCTTTGTATTGTCGACCCTTCATGCTTGAATACCCTTTTTTGAATGTTTACTGCATATAGCTTACAGACTAAACATCTGCAAATGGCAAGTGCGCGGAAATGCAAAAACACAGTTGGACGTAAACAATTTATCTCTTCAAGTGAAATTTAAAAATTAAATGGGCCTCATTGTTGATAAGCCAAAAGTAGACTATGGAAATACGAATGACGGTAGCACAGCCCGACGATTTTTTACAAACAGTGAGCTTTCTGCAGCTATAACAGGGATTGATGAACGAATAACCGTACGTTTTTGATTCTTCAAGCTGTATCTAGTAATTATAATATTCAATAAGACAACGTTAAGGAATATTGTACTAAAACAGCTCAATTGTATCTAAAACTGTATCCATGTTATTATATGCCTACAACAGTATATAAAATATTAATTCATGAACCAGAAGTGGTGAAAAGTGCAATTATTTCTATTGGAATGTTGACGGAAGAAGTTCAGGAAGCCATTAATAAAAATTTCAAAAACTATCGTGAATCATTTTCCAGAAAATGCTATCGAGGAAAAAATATTCTTGATGTATTTAATCGACTTTTGCTGGCGTCTGATCCTGTAATCTCTAGTTTACGAAAATTGCCAACAAAAAAGTACAACTCGTACTCAAAAGATGTTGAAGAACTATTGTTCATTCCTCAAGAGGAATTCCATAGATGAACACGCATTGACTTCCGACGCGGAGTCTACTTCGGATGATTCCAGTGAATGTTTCTCATTGTCAGAACTTTAAAATTATTAGCTTTAACTTAAACAATATAAAACAAATTGTGAACTCATATCGTTTCTCTACGACATTCTCCCATTACGTTAGAGAGGGAAATATTTTTTAATGTATTAAAATTTAGACTTTAAACTTTCAAAATTTCTAATTTTCCATGTACAATTATTGATTAATTGATAAATTATTGTATTAAATAGAGTCTTAAGTTAATTATTATTCATGATTTTATATAAATTAAATATTATTAGTTTTGGCAAATATTTAAAATAAAAAATTCAGTTAATTGCTCCTAGTGAAGGAGAGAGAAAGAGGTATATTGTAATTTCAGTCTAAAAAGCATTATATATATTGATATAATGACAATAAGACATGTAAGCTTCTAAAAAAACACAAAAAAGATGTTATTATGATATTTTTATCTTGTTGTAGAAATTACAGCATTTTGGCCAGGTTTTACCCCATTTTGCCCCACTTGTGCGGACTGTACTATCCGAGGTTGTTTTTCCTTGTAACGAAAATCAGAAGACTTTCTGTTCGATTAAAAACTAAAAAGGTAAAACAAAGCAAAATAATCTGTTTTTTGTTTAATAAAAAGAAAAGAGACTTTAAGAAAAAGAAACCCACTAAGAGTTTTTTTTTTAATTTTAAGAATAAGTGTGGATGAAAATTAAATATTTGATTTTAATTTAATACTTCTTACAACTTTTTTGAAGTTGCTGGCAATTAAAAAAAAATACATAATTTTTGTTGCCGATTTCAAGAAGTTAAAATATGTATAAAACTAATATTTAGTGTTTAAGTTCTTTACGCTTGTTCCTAAAATGAATAGTTCTTTTATTGGCACATGTTGAGCATCCTTTTCATTGAGTTAGATTACCTTCCTTCTTCTTGGACGATGCTCCTGACGCTCATTTCATTGTGAAACACAGAAGTGGCGTTGAGGAATACGGTCGCAGTGGCGTTGAGGGACAGACATCCCTCGGTGCTCGTGGGGAGGGAGGGGACCGGCGCCTTCGCAACGTACGACCCGAAGCCCAGCCACGCATTCAGCGCGAACCCGACCAGCAGCCCGAACAGCGTGCCCTGCAGAAAGCAAGAATTTGAAATGGGTAAGTTCTTCGAAATATAAAGAAATCAAGCGACCCGGTCGGGTTCGCAACGCTAAGCTAACAAAGAAGAAATACCGCCATCTCGCCTGAGCAGCCAACAAGAAACGAACGCCCGACCGGTAGAGTTTATATATACAGCGAACAACTCACAATGTTAAGTCGCGTTCGTAAAACATATTCCAGCAGCCGAACTACAGTTTGTAACAAAATAAAAACAGTATTGGTGGAACCGTATCTGTGAAACCTTTAATTTAATACAAGAATATTTTTTTAATTGAAAATTAACGGAGATACGGAGTTTTTTAATTTGCGTAAAGTTAGTCGATTTGTAACTTTTTCAAATTATGAAGTCCAAATTTCTTAAACAAGCTAGACACTACATTATTCAACCGATTTTGTTGATTATATGATAGCTTTATATGATAGCTTTATATAATAGCTTATATGATAGCTTTATGGCATCACAAGTGCCTTTTCTTGCTTTTATTTTATAATATTAATTATTTATAAGTTTAATTAGCTAAAACAGTAATTAGATTATTAGATAGAAAATCGCGCCAAAGGGTGGATGGATGCCAAAAAAAAAGATTTCCTACTCTGTTTAACTTCCTACTCTAAAGAAAAACACTATGGCAACTTTTCCAAACCGAACACATTTTTTTTATTATTATTGTCGTTTCTAGTAATTCAGTGCGAGTTATTTTTTATATCATTGATTTATGCGGGGTAGTGGCGGCGAATGGGTGGGTGGGGGGTAATAATAAAAATGTTAACCGCTCTTCCTCCTGATGGAATGAAAATAAATATTGCGTATTTATATATACTCGCTATTTTGTGTTATTTGAAGGATATTAACTTAAAATAGGTATAGTACGAGTCGTCCATGTCGATTATTAACCAGTTTCCTCTCTGACCACCACATCGATGGGAATATTGCTGTTGGCTACAGTATACGCTTCCATCATATGGAGTTAAGCCTACTGAGATAAATTACATACAACGTGTACAGGAAGATACGACGTTTCGACCAGGACGATTGAAAGCCGTTCCTCCTTCTGACCGATGTACCGCGTGGGAGGGGGGAATGTCGCCATAGGCAGCAGTATGCGTTTCTGAACCGTAACTCCACTGGAAATCGGCCTACGAGAATAATTGGCTTACCATCTTGTAGAGGAAGATGAGCCGTGTCAACCAGTTCGCTCATTTATCCTCTCGCCCTTGCATTTGTACCGCATGGGTGCAAAAGTATTAAAGAATCAAACCTTGCGGTACAGTGGTAAAATGAACCCCTGTGAGCATTGGGGGTATTGTGGCAGAATCGAGATGATGTCATGTTACAAAGGGAAAAGATCGTTAAACAGGGCGGAATAAATAATGCTATGGAAACCATATTGTATAAACCATATTGTAATCTCATCGAGGTCCAAAGTCCAGACGTCTATTGAAGGCGTGGATGCCAGCTGAGGTGTTGCCCTCGTCATCTGACGTTGGTGCAAAAATACAAAACATCATTTCCGGGTGTTTCCTTCGAGATAAACCACGAACCGTCCCCAATATCCCAATATATATTATTAGTTGAATAAATGGGACTTAGCTTGTCCCCGAGTATAGCGTCCTTCGCCATATTGTAAACAAACAGCCGTTGCCAAATTCCAATAATTTATCTTCAAAGATAAATTACTCTTTATTTTGTAATAAATTTTAAAGAAGATAGTACTACTTAAACTTGTGTTCTTTTTAGTACCTACTTAAAATGTACTAATTATTGTCTAAAAAGAAGACTGATATCCCCCCAAAAAAACTTTAGAAAAGTAAAAAACGCTAAGCTTCCCCCCCCCCCCCCTAAAAAAAATCTTCGAAACTGTGGCTAAAAAAGTTGTGATATAAAAGACAAACAAGCCAATTGCACTAAGGGGATCTACCCTGCACACCCTCTCACTAGCCTTCTCCCGGAAAACAGCTGTGCTTTATTTTCTTAGCTTGGTTAAAATTTTATACACACATAAAATTTTAACTCTGATTTTAACTGGAAGCTATTCTTTGGTACTCCTAGTCGCATTGTAAAAGGTAAATAGCATAAATTTGAAATGTTATTCATTTAGCGCAAAACACTAGACCCTGATAAATAAATAAAAACAAAATTTGAATGAAAGATTAAAATGCATATATTGAAAAAAATTTAATAACAATAAATTTTTTATGTGAATATAGATATCGCCGAAATGCGTTTAATGATGTAAAAATTATTAAGAAAAATTAATGTTTAGATAATAGAAAAAATGTATCGAAACATTAAGTGTTAAATCATTAACATTATTTTAATGAAAATAATGTTTACCATCAACTGATATATGAAATGAAAATTTAGTAATTGATATTTTGGGGTGCATAATTCCGAAGTTGATGACATTTCAGCTAGCTTAAGATATCAAATAACAGTTTAAAATACTGAGCTCATCCCTAAAAATGCTAATAGTCTAGTCAGGAAAGGGTTCAATTCGGAAAAAATAGGGGAAGTAATTTTAATCGCTTCCAAAAAGTGCTCTGTATGATATATTAATTTTGCACCCTTGCACCACGCCGGCGTTGGCCGCCATCTCGGAAAAATGGCGGCCAAAATAGGTTTTTTGTTATTATCTCCTTAGTTATTAAATTTAGAAAAAAATATTTCAATTACAAAATTATTTCCCAAGTAATTGTACACAAAAATGCATACAAAATAATAAAGATTACATACAAAATAATAAAGATTACATACAAAATAATAAAATAATAATAATAAACAAATAAAGTGGATACTAAATCACTAAGTGGCAGAAAACTCCAGAAACAGCTTTGACAGGACATCTTTTGTTCCTTACTTTGCTTAAAAACTTCTTTATACCTTATGCACGCATACTTTTTTAAAATTAGTTTTTAAGTAAGTTATATATTTCTTATTCATAAAACTAAAAAAAAAACTTGTTTCAACATAAGTCATATTTTCTATTTTATGATTGTATACAGATAGTTCTAAATTTCTTTATGTACACTGCTAAAATTATTTACTTCAAGGCAGTTACAGTATATATAAAAATTACAACTACTATTTTTTTTATATATCTTCACCTTCGTATTATAGTTCGGTTGAACAAAGTACGCCTCATGTATTTGACTCCATCACAGCTGGAGAGCTTTTCCTACATGGTGAGTGAGTATGTGTTGTATGGTCATCTTACTTTCGCACCAGCTTTCAACAGCCATGCGTCAGTCTAAGATCATTAACAGGGTACAATAATAATAATACAATGCGTGTACCACTAAAGTATCATTAACGACTTAAATGTAACAAATGAGGTCTATTAGGAAAACAAGGCATGCTCACCATGCAAACTATTTTATGACTGAGCATTTGCACTATATTTTTCAAGGGCATCAATAGTTATTTGCGTTACAACATTAGAAAGCATTTTTAGAATTTATTTTTAGTGGGCAAAGATTATTTATTGTCCTTCCACACTATTCGTTTGGTTTGATTAATTAGCGTCGCACTAGTTCCACACTATGAGAGTAAACACTGGGCGTATGAGCAAAAGTTTTTTTTTTTTAACTATTTCATCATTTAAAAGCCAGGTGAAAGAAAATATTCTAGTATTTCTGTAAAATTCGAAGAGATAGATACTAAATTTAACTGTTTCTTGAGTTTAGAATAGGTGTTTCAATGTGTGATTCATATCCATTGGTTAAGTAGGATTTGAACAAGGACAGTGTAAGATTTTTTTTAGCACAAGCAAGTCATTTTGGCACTCTTCTTCCTTTTGCACAAAGTAATACTTTTCAGACAATCAGACAACTATAAGTAATATAGTAGTACATTTGAAAAATTCCTTAAATGCAAACTTTGGAAACTCTCATGCTATGCACACATTTTTTTAGTAAGAAAAAATATTAAACTAAACATCCTCTATGAAATTAAAATGCACAAATACTTATAAAACAAATAATATAATCGAAATTAGAGTATTAAAATTCTTTAGTAATCTAATTTAAAAAAATTTACACTAAACTTGGAGTGTTCCTTAGTCTAACGTCGCAAGACGCTTAGGTTATAAGCCACACTTGTCAGTTTTGGTCTTCATAACATAATTGTTTTATTTGTAAGAAACTACTACTATCAGGTTATAATACCCGGAAGTAAAAGAAAAAGGACTAAAATGTTAATTAAATATAGTTTAAATAATGGGAAACATACAGAAATACGAAGATTTGAAAATTTTACTGTTCATGAAAAATGTAAATGTGATATTCTTGAAATTCATACTTTGAAAGATAATATTTAACTTTGTGGAAATATATTAAGTTTCAAATAATAATTCAATATCAATATTGGAATTTAAAATGTTATTTGGATTGTAGAAGGGTGTTCCAATTCAGAATAGCTACTTGGAAATAAATAGGGTAGATTTATTCTTCAACTCTATTGTAGCCCATTGTGAAATCTGTGTCAGAAATGGGAAATATAGCTTATTTACAAAATCCCCTCAGTAAAATTAACTTTATCTTAACGTCAAACAACCATTATTTTTTTAAATATACGTTCATAAGGTACAGAGAGGTTTTTAAACAAAATAAGGAACAAAAGATGTCCTGTCAAAACGGTTTCTTGAGTCTTCATGCAACTTTGTGAATTAATATTCACTTTATTCGCCTCTAGCGTCTAAATGGTGAGTGGCAGAAACATGGTGTAAATTGAATTTTTGTGTAAAATTACATAGGGGATAATTTTGTAATTGAAATATTTTTTCATAATTTAATAACATTGAAAATAATCACAATAAAATGATTTTGGCCGCCATTTTTCCAAGATGGCGGCCAATGCCGGCGTGGTGCAGTGGTGCAAAATTAATATATCATACAGAACCAAGGATAGCGAAGACTATATATAAAAGGTGTCCTCGTTCTCGCGCTTTCTGACGGAGGGCGGGGAAAGTATATTTTTGACGTCATAGTGACGCTTACCTCCACCTTCTGCGGCGTGTCTAATGCTCTCGTTTGTACAGTCGTTTTAGGAGTCTACAGAGCAAACTTAATTTAATGAGAATTCTTGTTTTTAACTAATCATGAATTTATTTAAAAGAAAACAGTTAAAATTTGCTTCAAAAACAATTTGAATCGATTTGCAGAGTGGTTTAGTTATTAAAATAGTCAGAAATCAATTTGAACTAACGGTTTGTGACGTGTAGCCATCTATTCGTTTTTTTGTGAGTAATTTAAAAGTGATATTTGCTAATTTTATTTAGAATTTGCTAAATTTTAAGAGTTTAAATTATATTTTAAGGATTGTATTTAGTATGTAAAAATTGCAAAAGAGTTGCTTAATAAATTAAGCGTATTAAAATAATATTAGCTGCCACGAGAGCATGTCCATGAATTTTGAAAGAGTAAAATGGGGGTCGGAGCCATCATGCAATGCATTTGTATTGGACATATTAAATGAGTTACAATTTAAATTCAATCAAGTAAAATACGTGGACATAACAAAACATGGTCGGATTAGTAGTGAAGCTACCTGAACACAATTTTTTACAAATATTTATATCAATTTTCTAATTAAAAATTAAATCACCAGTTGCTACCCAACCGGGGATCGAACCTAAGTAGCAATGCTTGAAACACACAGCCAATGAGAATGATCAAAAACCCATAGTAAGGCGGTGCAAAAATGACGTCAAAAATATACTTTCCTTGCCCCTTTCAAAAACCGAAAAACGAGCACACCTATATAGTCTTCACTATCCTTGATACATAACACTTTTTGGAAGCGATTAAAATTGTTTCCAGCTTTCCCCTATTTTTTCCGAATTGACTCTTTTTTCATGCTTTGCTGATTGGACTATAAGCTCATCCCTAGTTCTAATTCAGATATTCGGACAATTTTATTTTGCTGGATGGGATGTTTCACTTGAGAGTCACTTAAAACAAATATTCGGTGTTCTGGCATTTAACTATCAGGAATTTTCAATTAACCGAACCGTCTGAAAAAAAATATTGTCCGATTTTAGAAAATTCTTTTTTGTTGGATCATTGTTGCTAATCATTGTTAAAAAACTTGATTCTTTCTTTATTAAATACAAAAAAAACGTATGTGCTTAATTTTGTTTTTTAAAGGATTTTTAAAAATATTAAAATAAGTTTGGGACACCCTGTATAATCTAAGACAAGCACGATCTTATGGGAAAAAATGAGCAATTTCATAACCTTAATTCAAACTGAGTGTGTAAATATGGCATTTACAATATTTCCTTTAAATTTAGAATTGAGAAACTACGTATTGGTAGAAACCTAAATAAAATATTTAAAAAAAATTGTTCCATCCGAATTTTAAAATGAAAGTAGATCATTGGTATATGTATTTTAAACCTGCAATAAATAAATTTTTCATAAAAATATATTCTATAACTTTTAAATTTTCCTACAATATTAATTTTGTCTATAATTTCAGAACATCCTAATAATAATTTATTAAAGTTTGACGTCATCAAAAATATTATAAAAAATCACATATCGTTAAGTATAAAACGAACTGCATCATATTATTAGAACAATTCTAGGCGAGTCTAACCACTAAAAGAAGAAGCTCGACTGCTGCCAAAACATTTCCTACAACCTGTAGGAAATGTAGAAAATTTTGTAGTCTGACTAATAAATTTTTCAATGTGGAGGGAGCCACTCAACTGAGATCGATACATATTGTCTAATAACTCTGTATATAACTGTAGGAAATTCATGAAAATTTATAGTTTGATTAATTTGAGAGTGGCGAACATTTATGCGCTATCAAAAATAGGTGTTGCTACTGAAAATTTTAAAGTTGGTGCGTATTTTATTATGAAGAAAGCCCCCCATGCAAATGTTTAGCATTTAATTGTGTATCCTACATTATTCCCTGCAAAATGGTATATTAAGTTCATCCCTACGATAAGTAGGGTACAAATGAAGGGAAGTGTTTCGTCCCCCCCCCCCCCCCCCAGGTATACCTTGAAACTGGGGAACATGTCTTCGAGCTTTTCCTTCGTAACGACATCGAATTAGCCCGTGGGCTAATTAAATTGACCAACCAATCCAGCGTCTTGGTTCAAAAGCGCGAGGACATGTTCCCTAGCTTAAGGGTACGGAGCCCTGTGAGTACGCTTCTTACACGCATTGTTCGCGTTTCTATTGCCGAGGGACCTCACCTGTTCGTTGGCCGTGGTGGTGAACATGCCGAGGGAGTACACGCCGAGCACGGGGCCGCCGATCATGCCGAAGAGGACATTCGATGCCTCGATCACCCCGCGGAAGTTGGCCACCACGAATGTCAGCAGAAGCGTCAGGCCGCCGTACCCCACGGCTGCAAAAAGAGACAGGATATTTCATAAGAGCTGCACAGTGGACTGTTGGAGACAGTTTGGGATCTATCTGGAAAGAAAGACCGCATTGCATTTTTGAACAACGATCAGATGGCGAGTACATTACTTGTACTGGCACCCTACACAACCTCAATAGGCATCCGGATCCCTGATCAGAATTCGCGTGCGCCAGTCCCGTATACACGCTGGTGGTAATTGAGTTTTTTTAACAACATTTTTAATTCAGGAGTAAATTTGGCAAACCTCCGATCAGAAGATCTCTACGGCTATACTTTTGTCAAGTTCGTTGTTTTGTTGTTTTTTTCCGAAGTCTAACGCGCTATCGACCGTGTCAGAGAAACTCGTTTGAGTTATGGTAATATACATATTGTCCGATTGCAAATAGTATATTACACTTCTAATATAGAACAGTACCTTTGGGTTTCACTTTATTTATCGACTGTAGAATGACTTAATAAATTAAAACTCATTCACTAATAAAATAAAACGGATACCACGAAGTATGTAACAGCAAAAATCTTTAACTTTATATAAAACCAATCGACCCTTTACAAAAATTCAACGAATTATCTCAAAATTAAAAAAACAGATGTACATATCTATCAAATCTATACACATAACAATATCCTCTGTCTCTAACATACTTAATCTTTATAACAACATCTACGATTTAACGTCTTCCCACCTTAAGTTGGCGGCCGACAATTTGATATAAATTACAAAAGTTATTCAACTTGTTTTAATACCAGTCCAAGCTGTTGAAATAGACTTCCAATGGAATAGGGATGAGTTTAGCAGTTACTCTGAAAGAACGGTAGTTATTACGATATTATTGACAAACTAGCAATATGGCCCGGCGTTGCACGTGGTCACTTTGCACAATAAGAATAGCGCGATTTTGTCTTGTCAGCGTAGCCATCGCATATCACTTTCTGGGCACTGTGAAAAATAAACTTTATCAAAATCCAGATTTACTTTGAATACTACCCAGAATTAGTTTGAGTATTTTTTGAGATACGTAAATCTATTTATAAGTTCACGACTTTACATGCTATTGCGACTACTATTGAAACTGATGTTTTTGTAAAATGTTTCTTTTTATGAAATAAAAATTCCTAAATTTTTTTTAAATTGCAAATTTTTTGTATAAAAACTAACCATTTAGTAACAATAAACCCTTGTATTAAAATTTCACATTCATTAGTTTCATTATTGGCGACGCAATCATATATCAAAGAAAAAATATTGCATTGTTCCAAATCGAAATAATTTATCGTATTTGGTGAAGTATTTGTTTTTTTTGTGCCAATTGTCGACCGGAGTCTATATATCCGTCTTTCAACATAATTTCATATGGGTCAATACTTACGGACAATATTTCTTATAAAAATTAATTATCAACTATTTATTTTTGATTTCCAATAATATGTTTTTGAGGTAAACATTTAAAAATAAGCTACATGGAGGTATAAATATAGAAAACCTTAAATTAAACTTTTAGGGTTGCCTATTTGAACACCATAGAAATATTCCACTCCGTAACAAAAAGCACTATTGTCATAAAGTTAAATTGTTCAGAACATGAATACACATGGCGTCAGTCGAAAGAGCTGGTTTATCTTCCTCCTTCGGTTGGCGAGGTTTTTGTTAACGACGTTAATTTTGTTATTTGGACACTAATTTCGCCATTGTGATAATATTTTTAAATATAAGACCTCTATTTTAGCTCATTTGGCAACATTTTTATTCAATTGGAGACATTTTTAATTCATTTGGCGACATTTTTAATTCATTTGGCGACATTTTTAATTCATTTTTCAATATTTGGCGACTTTTCTAATTCATTTGGTATCATTTTAAATTCATTTGGCGACAATTTTAATTCATTTTCAATGTTTGGCAACTTTTCTAATTAATTTGGCGACATTTTCAATTCATTTGGCAACATTTTTAATTCATTTGGCGACCTTTTTAATCATTTGGCGACCTTTTTAATCATTTGGCGACCTTTACTCATCAGCCAATCTAAATGAATTGCTTATCAAAGTATTGTCTAAACATATTTTTGGTCGCCAAGGAGATTTTTAACACTAATGTTATGAAGGGAAGATCGAGACGTAAATTTCCCATAGGAGTAATGTTAGAGAAAATGGAAAAAGTTCTATAACTTTTGAATGGTTGTAGATATCCACGTGAAACAAAGTGCAGATTTTAAACTAAGAAAAGTTTGTTCAAATTATGCAAGTTTCATGAAAATCCGTGCAGTAGTTTTTGAGTTAAATCCGGACAAACAGACAGACAGACAGACAAAAAAAATTAATTATGATTATCTGAATCAGTGTATTCTAATTCGTGGAGAAAACTCAAAATGAGGGGTTTTGTTCGATTCCACAGACAGACACTCCATTCTTATATATAAGTATTGATAACAGTTACTTTTAACTCTTACTTAGGTATTTTTTCATAGAGAAGGGGGGATATAAGTGTTCGACCTAATAGTTCTTAAATAATACAACATGACATAATTTTGCACATTATTTCATGCTTATTAGAATATGGTTAATATATTTGAAAAAAAGAATAGAAAATTACATATTTAGACTATTACAAAAATACAAGCACCATTCAAAACGTATGTTCTATTTTTGCTGTCCAAAGTAATCAATTCCAACTACCAGAAAAATTCATTTAATGACAAAAAAAACTGTAAATGATTCATAAACTTCCTTTTTTTCATAATAATAAGCGAATTTGGATTGATTTGTTCGTCCAATTTATAAATTAAAAGAAAACTCAAAATATATTTTTAAAAATGCATTCACTTACTTTACTTTATTTAATGCCGCATCTTTATGGGGCATTTTATGAAAAAGCTAACCACATTACAAAAATTTTAAAATTAGTTTTGTTTATTATGTATTTATAGTTAATAGTTCAAATGGTATATTTGTTTTAAAGCATCACAGTTTCTTTTAAGTGAAGTGGCAACGCAGCACTATGAAAGTTGCCAAGTAACCACATGTTTTGAGTTTTTGGTTTAACTTCTAGTAAACGCTTATAGTAGATAGAAGACAATATAAAATATCAAATCTTACATCATAGCGAAGTCTTAATTTATATTTGAAAATTATGCATTTATCAATCCCTATTTGCTCATATAAAGTCCCACACCAATCCAGTAAATCATTTTTGTTTTTTGTATCTCGCACGTGACACAAAAGATATAATTTTTAAACCAGTGAAAAAAACACTATTTTCTGTTTCATCTAAATATTAATTTTAAAAGAGATTAATAAAACGGCTTAATTTTAAGTTGTATTATAACTGTGCCTAAGTTAATGTCAAAATGTAATGATAAAAAATCATTGTCCCACACGTGACGTGTCACGTGTTGGACCAATATTGATTGCCTTTTTTATTGATATAAATAAGGATAGACAAAATTTTCCGGCATTAGCCTATAGTCATAAGTTGCACGTCAAGTATTTATGAGAAAAAAAATGAGTCAGTTGTTCATAAAGCAACTGATTTTGTCCAACTTGAACAAATGTTGTGAAATCAACTGAGATTCTGCATGCCATAGACAAAATATTAAAAATATTTTATTACGAAAGTCAAGGGATAACGTGACAAGGGATAACTTCCTTAGGGTTGGTTCACCTGCTCCAGTCTATTGCTTTGACTGTTGTTTACTTTCAGGAGTGTAATGGTGTACCCAAGTTACATCATGTTATAAATTGACGCAAATATTCGCTGAAATTTTGCTTGTATAGCGTCAAATTCTCATTCGAAACAGGCTTTCGATGCAGCTTTTGTCGATAGTCAGGAAACGCGGCACCCACCTAACACACAGCTTCTCCATGCACAAATGTTGCTGTAAAATATTGCATACGCGTTCAGTTGACATCCCAGTAGTCTCAGATATCTCACTCACTTTCAATCTGCGGTTTTCTGCTACGATTTTATGAATTTTCTCTATAATTTTGCCATTTGTAACCTCAGCGGGACGTCCTAAGAGTGGTTCATCATCAGTGCTCGCGCGACCTTTCTTAAATTCAGAAAATCACTGTTTGACTGTTGAATATGACGGAGAAGAGTCTTTTAGTATTGAAACCATTTTTTTGGTTTCATTTGAAGCGGTGTTAATCATTCCAAATATCAGTATTTGATGACCGCTTGCTTCTCCACTGTTTCCATTTTCACGGAAGCAAGCGAGGCGTCTTATTCAATAGACTGCTAAACATATACAAACAGATCAATCGACCTAAAAGTTATTATATAAGCTAGTCAAGGTTTCTACTATCCAATACGAGTCAAAAATGAGACCTGCTGGCGCCATTTCTGGGTCAGGCCGAAAACTTTTCACCCCACCCTCGTATTTATGTTTAAATATATTACAAGTTAAATTGTGTAATAACTTTTTTAGATTAATATCATTCAAAAAACATTCATATAATATTAAAATGTGCAGCAGAATTATATTTTCCAATTTCCTAATATGGCCATGAATTCGTATTCTCAAAAGTCCCGTGTGTGACGCTGATGTCCTGAAAGTGACTGCACACATTTCAATTGTTTTAATTATTTAAACATCACTATTTACAAATACTATTAATGCAACTCTTAGTTTGGATATTTTCCTGTCTAACCATATATTTAACTTAGTGAATTTTTAATTAAAATAAAAGAAACATCTTTTTGTTCATAGTTGTTAACAAGTGGTTGGCTTTGCATGTATCTTACGTGACACACAAAAATAAAATAATTTGTATTAAAAGAATTGATCAAAATTGATATAGTAATTATACATAATGTTTTTTTGACACAAACAGTTTGTATAAAAATATATGCACAAGCTCATAAGTTGTGATATGTGATTTTGGCATAAAAATTTATCTTAAAATTACATGTCCAAACGTCCCGCTTTTGACCATGGAATGGCTGTAATACAACTTGCTCTTACTTCAAAACATGGCCCTTCAAAACACAGCGAATACCTTTGAAAGGCAGGTGACTTACATTTCTGTGCTTGACAAGTAAATTAGAAGAACGTTAAGGTTTCTACTGAGGTTTACTTTGCTGTTTTAAGATTTAATTCACTTTAACTAGTAGAGTGAAGTAAAACCGAATGAAAAGATTAGTATACTTTTAAATTGATTTTTACATAACGCAATTGTGCACTTACTTTATTCAGGATACAAGTGGTTAATGTAAAATATACAACTTTTTCAACTGTAAGAAATAAAGTGTTATACCAACACAACAATATTTAGCTGCAACTTTCACTAACAGAATGAGAGGGGAAAATACAGCCATATTGTTTGCCAACCCTCACAGGAAAATATATGATTGACTTCTTTCACTAAATGGCCCATCTTTTGTCAAATGTGAGACTGTTTTCAACAAGTGGAGCAAAGTAAACCCCCCGGCCCATCCAAACAGCCCTCCCAATTCAATTGAAGTGACCGTCCCAAAAGAGGAGAAGAGTTCGCCCTCACCCAGGACTTTGGCGAGGAGCGTCATCCAGGACTCGCTGAGGCAGGCGCAGAAGCAGTAGGGCCGGATAAAGTCCTCCATGGTGACGGCGGTGAGGGAATTGACGGCGGAGGACACCGTGGAGAGGGAGGCGCTGAACACGCCCGCGATGCAGAGGCCAGTCAGTCCGGGCACCCCACCGAACAACCGCAGCACGGCCAGCGGCATCAGCTGCGAAAGAGGAAGGGAGGGCGTGAGAGCGACCCTATCCCACTTAACTGTAACTCATGGAAGGCTCAAATCGGTTTCCCCAGATGGGCGCGGTGGAAGCTAGTTGAAAGCATAGAGTAATGATAGAAATAGAGGGAGAAAAATGCCGATTTACGCATATCCATCATCGAATCACGTGATCGGAGGACAGATTTCCTCGCCCACGCGAAAAAGTTTCTTCCTCCTAATAGAGTTCCAATAGGAACAGCGACGATTCACGGCGATCCGAAACAAACAATAACAGAAAATGGTTCATAGCTGTGCCGCTTATGGATACAAAGAAAAATTTCGCAAAGGAGGTCCATATACCTTCCATTGGTAAGTTTTCCTGAAAATTTTATTTCAAACCAAATTTTAAAATCATGTAAAATAATCAAAATTACTTTGTTTAACATGAGGTTTACGAATTCTTTTCTTAATTTTTATGAATATAATCTGTTTCAATTGAGTAAATATTTATAGGAAATTAGACTACACTCTCGTATTTCCCT
This sequence comes from Troglohyphantes excavatus, assembly GCA_963932185.1. NCBI lineage: Eukaryota > Metazoa > Arthropoda > Arachnida > Araneae > Linyphiidae > Troglohyphantes > Troglohyphantes excavatus. The sequence goes on from OZ010671.1 coordinate 67,181, forward strand.
TGGGTAGCAAATTCAATGTTTCGTAAATATTAAATTTTGTTTTTTTAAGGTTTCTAATACTTTATGAACTAGTTATGGAGCGCCGATGTTACTTGGCGTGCCTTGGCATGCTTTGGCGACTTTCCAAACTAAATGAAATCAAAAGTATTGTTATATGGTTTTGTGTTTAATTTTCTATTTAAATATCGCTTCTTGAAGAATGATACTTTAAAGGAATTTAACATATAAATTAAAGAGGCCATTTCGAAATTTACTAAAAATAGCATATAGCAGTTGTACAACAAAATTCTGTAATAGCTTTCATTTATATTTTGTTATTTATTTTAATTAGAATTAAATAGTTATTTTTTCCATTTTCGAATGTTGCGTTTGTCTTTGTTATTTTCTAATTAGGGATGTCATATAAATATGTACATATATTTTCAAATTAGTTTCTGCAATGTTATCAGTATAAAATTTACTACATTAAATTTATAATACAAATGTATTCAATTAACCTTAATTACATATAGTTATTGAAAAGTCAATTATAAGTTCGAATGCTTCCTCTTTAAATGACGTATAGCGTTGAAACTTTACATACTTACGTAATACTGATGATAATACGATATTTAGTCAAATATAAAACTTATATATATTAAGTAGAAGATTGTATTTAAATAGTGCAACGTTAACCCGGGTTATGAGCACTATGATCAGGCAAAATGCGCTATTGAAAAGCGTCTTTTGGAAGGACGACTTTATATAGAATACTACGAATTGATACTACTTATTTTCGGACAAAAAACAATTTAATCCTAATTGTACAATAAAAAAAAACGTAGTTTTTTTTTTAAAAAAATTTGTGTGTGCGGGGGAGGTGGGATTACATTTCTTACCTTAAATTCTTCAATAAATAGTTGCTATTTAACATGTTTTTTTTGTTATTTATAATTTAAATATAATTATGTATTTTACTTGTATATTTGTCTGTTTTTATGTAGATGCACAATAAGCGTAGTTCTTTTAATTGTTATTTTGTATATTTCAATAAGAAAATATGAACAATAAAACCTTAGAAATGTAAAGAGATTCGTTTCTTAGAGCATTGAACACAAACAAAAGGATATTTTCGTTTCGTTAATGCAAGAAAAATATTTAATGCACATTGTTTGAAAATAAGTAAATACCTACATAACTTATGTTTAGAAGTTCAATACCGACGGAACACTCTATCGCCGAAAAGAAGAAACTGCGCCAATTTCGGAACTTCTGCATGTAGGGTGTGGCAGCGCTAAAACCACGTGATGGGTATCGGTTCTTATGTGTGTTGAGAACGCGGTCTTGCCAGAGCCTGACATGGAGAGCGCTCTCTATTATATTTATACTCTTTGGTTGAAAGCCGCCAAACTCATCAACCAACTAATTTTTAAAAGTAATTTAGCGATTTTTAATGTTACAAAGTTGTAGAAATGTTAAATATGTAGATATATTATATTTTTACTTATAGAATTATTTTTTATTGTAAAAAAATATATATAGTTTTTGTTCTTGCTTTTTATCCATTTCGACTTTGCCTTCCAAATATTTTTCTATTGGAATGTATTCTGCATTCAAAGTAGGTTTCGGAGACAAATAAAGAAGGAAACTCGGCTAAAAGCAATACATGTTGACTTATTTTAGAATGAAAAATATACGAAATATAGCAGTAGCGATGGAGTACAGTTGTCAATCCTTCAAGATAACAAAATGCCTTCCCATATCCAGAAGTTACAGTTAGAGATCAGTGAATAGAGTAGATCAAAAAATTAAATTTTTGTTTTTCGAAACGGTTTAGAGTGCGGAAAAATTGCCCCCTATAGTAAAAAGAAAAACGACGTAATAAAATTAAAAATTGATTAGCTTCTTCCGTTTGCGCATCGTACTAACAGTATATAAAATTTAAACATATTTCGTAAGCTTTTTTAATATTACGATCGCCATGCTACAGTTTGTTGTATTTATTGTATAGTTCAATAAAGGTAAAAAAAAAAATTAAAGCATCATTGATATTTCAACGTTTTCCTGTCACGCAATGTGTTCAAAAAACGGAAATTTGGAAAACTTTTGCGAATTTCATAGTTTTAATCACATTAAAGATAACTAATTGCCTTACAACGTTTTTATATCATATAAAAAGTATTGCATATACGAATATTTATAACGTTAATCATCTACAAAAACGGTTTTACAAAAAACAATTTTTAAAAAATTGTAAATTTCATCCATTTTTGTAGCATGATGCGCAAACAGAAGATATTAACATATTTTTTTAAAGTCGTTTTCTTCTTACTATTGGATGTAACTTTTCCGCACTAAAACGTTTCTAAAAACAAAACAAAAAATTAACGTAAAGTACTCTTCCATAGCGATTGCGTTTTCGTTCCGTGATAATGGATTGGTTGTGTGGTTCAATCAACCAACCAATCCAGCGCCTTGGAGGTAAAGTGCAACGGAGCTCCGCGGAAGACGCGTTGACATGTTCCCTACCTCTGGAGTAGGACCGCAAAGGAGTATTTTTGGCGTGTTCCTTGCACCGCTTTTTAAATTCGCAATTAAAGTGCTTGGTACACATTACTTGTGGCGTCTCAGTGATCGTTTTCCTCATATGGAACTCGGCATAGGACTACCATAGCTATCAGCTGATGGGCGCTCTAGCAAAACCAAATATGTAAAAAAAAATGGTTTTAAAAAGTGAAATAAGCATTGAATCGTTTAAAAAAAAAGGGATGGCCTCTACTGACTTTTGCAAACAACTCTTAATATTTCCAAAAATATTCCTTTCATGATAAAAAATTAAAAAAATACATAGGTTCATACAACTGCATGCACATGCCAAACGTTTTTACTGTTTTCTACGATTTGCGATCGGATTGACATATTTGGTTTTTGAATGTGCGCTCCTCAACTTGCCAATAAAGTTTAAAACGACTAAAGTTATTTTTTCTAGCTCCACGAAAATTTACAACAATTAAGGTCTGTAAAAGCGTATACACTCAAACCTGTTTTTGTGCGGTGTTTTTTTGTGCGATTTTTTTTGTGCAATTTTTGGTGTGCAATTTTTTTTTGTACGACTTTTTTTGTACGATTTTTTTTGTGCGGCCTATGAAAATTTCAATCAAATTGGAACATAATTGACGAAGTTATCCAAGGTTATTGGATACTATATAGTATTAGAAGGTGTGCCGGTTCCAGCGCTTTCTGACGGAGAGCACGGCAGGACATTTTTGACGCCATACTGACTTACCCTTCAATACTCTGTGGGCGTGTCTAATGCCGGTGACGAGTGTTACACTTCAGTAGTGTCTTTATGGTTTCTTACGGTATTTTGTTATTTTTACGAACTTTTCAGGTTGACAACGCATTTTTTCGTCGTCCCAGACTTTTCCTTGATTTTCATCAGTCAATTTACAGACAACCCATTTGGAAATTATAAATAATTCATGATTTCAAATGGAATGTCAGAAGAATATTGTTCCGATATGATTCATAAAAATTTTTATAAGCGAAATCACTTTTTAATTTTAAATTATCGTTTGTGTTTCAGAATATTTTCAACAAAAGATTAGTGTAAAAAATATTCGCAACTTTAAACACTGTAATTTAAAAAAAGCAAAAAATATTAACTACACAATGAACAGAAATGCTGACGGTAATATGTTTTTAAAACAAATTTTGCCTGCTTCAAGCAATAAAATCGAAAAAAGTTGACTTTCTAACAGTTAAAAAAATAAAACATGATTCATTTAATAAAAATCGTTTTATTATTCTACTCCAAAAATCATCCATTCCAAACCGTTTGCAATTCCATTTGAGTTCTAATATAGGAATTATTTTAGTGTGCAAATATATTTTTGTTAAGTTTGATGCTATCTATGTTAAGACACTTTAAAAGGTAAGGTTTCTTGATTTAAGATAAATTTTTAAAAGTGTCTTGATTTAAAAGTGTTTGGCGAGATTCCAAGTAGCTGCCAAGCCTTGTGTCTTGATTTTGTTCCTAGTTGTTTCGTAAAGTTTTGAGTTATTTTCTACGTAATACTATTTTTATGCGGTCCCTATTCACCGCATAAAAAAAATTAAATGTGTTGCGAAAACTACTTTTAATAGCTACTCGTAAAGTTTTGTGCAATTTTTTTATGCAATTTTTTTTATGCGGTTCCTATCTACCACACAAAAACAGGTTTGACTGTATTTTATTTATTTGGCTACGTATATATCAGATTGACTATAAATATATAATAAACAATGAATTTTCAGGATAATTGCATTTATATGCATTAAGATTTAATTTATCTTATTGCAATTCGATATTTTCAGAATGATGCCAACACTTTCCTTTTATTTTGCGAGCTCAAGAAATATAATTTTTCATTATTTTTTTACTATTATACGGGTTATTTCTGCGCAAATATTTTCATTTAAAAGATTGCATATTAATTTAAAAACAAAAATTATGTTAAATCTATTCCATACCATCCTGTGAGGTAGAAAAGGAATTTCATTTATATGTACAATAGAGTTAGTGGGGTGTCCTTTAATCTCGAATCATGTGTCGAGGTAAATGCATTTTTCAATTGCACGTGTTCAGTGACCTTTCTACACAATATAAATAAAATATTTCAGAAATCCTCGTATGCAGCAAAGGTCCCTGAAATGTTCTCTAACAAATATAATTCATTAATTTCTGAAGGGGTCGAAAAAGTTACCCAATATACGTGTTTGGGGCCAGTATGCGAATAAATAAAAAAAAATCCCCATAATGGGCTATTAGAGAAAGAAGTGGCGCTGAAAACTGTCCTTTATAAAGAGAAACGGTTTGGCAATCTTATCTAAGCCGTTTGATGCAGCTTAATTTTTTACTTATAAGTGAGTTGTTAAGGCGAGTATCAACTGTGCCACTCTCCTCAACCAGTGCATAAGACAGCTGATACCATGAATATTTTCCTTGACCCTTGAAAATTATTTAGGCTGTGCGAATTCTACTAGTTGCATCCCCACACGATACATTTCAGAGTACCTTCTCTGTAGTCGGTCAAACGATTAATTGAGCGACATATAGGGTACATTTTGTTTATTAGTAGGAATTGGAATGTTTTGGTTTTTATTAAATGACATAAAAGAAATTCAACATACTATTTCTTGATGTGGGATTTAACTCGGTGTCATCGTGGGACGCGCCCTTATTGATTCATCGGATTGGAAGCCTTTAGCGCCAGTCTTGTGTAATCTGATATAGCTGTTAAGCAGTTTGCTAAGGAGAGATCTTCCAATAAAGGAAAAGTGTGGCAAATTGAATTAGTAAAGAACTGTACCTAAGTACCAATCTCGCTCTTATTTAGTACTTAGTTCTTGACATAGATGTGTCCCCTACTAAAGGAAGGGTATCATTGCATCTGAAGAGTAGAACAACTAGTCTAACTCGCACATCTTTCCTCATGATTTCCTACTAGAGGGATGTCCTGAAGTTGGAGTCTTTGTTTAGGGACTTTTTAATGAATGAGGTGTTAGCTATTGGACTTATATGCGTGTGTTGTAGTCAATTTTGGGGTTTGTCGCGAACAAAACGATGGGCATCCTCCGTCTCCCTGATAACTTTTATTTTGCTTCTTTGAAGTGTAAACGTCTTTGTTTTATTGAGTGTGGCTATTGAAGATGAGGTATAAGTTAAAAGTGGTCTTACAGTTGAAGTATTCGTTAGGTGTTTTTTGTCCAGTCCTAATTTAGATTTTCGACCCGAAATAGGCCGGTGTCGGGCCCTGGCTGCTCGGGCTTTGTTGGTTACATGCTTAACAGTACTGTTCTCCCTTCAGGAGAAGAACTCTCGCCAGAGTTGTGTTGTCTGTCATCTGCTATTGCAAACGGCAAATTTATTCGATTCGTGGGTGGAGTATAAAACGAATAATTTCATTTGGCGGATTGACGAAATCTTTCTTTGCATTTTCGTTCGTTTCTGGTTATGCTATATAAATTGTCATTTCAATACGTTTTTGATTTCGGTATTTCGATTTCGCTTGTGGGATTTGCAACAGATAATTTTTGAAATTTCTTGTGAAGATCTTTCTAAAATGGAAAGTACTTTTAACAAAGGAAATACCGTGCATTCTCAAGCTAGAGAAGTTACTTACAATGTCGTCAGCTTCTGTACCGACAAAGCATTCTCAAAATATTTGAAAATTACGACGACTTTACGAAAATAATTGTAATTAATATTTTAATAGGATATGCCAATAAAATGATTGTCCATTGTCCCCAATAAAATCAAAGTTCCAACATTAATTTTACACTCAGCGATGAGTCAGTCATATTGCATAACGCTATCCTATGGTTTGTTTATTTTTTTCGGAGAAACGAAGGGCGATTCTTTTATTTAATCTTTTTGTTGTCTATAAATCTTATTGATGTGTTAGCATTTTTGAATTATATTTAATGGTGTTGTTTGTATATATGGTCATTATAAAATAGCACATAGTGATGATTACAAGAAAATGAACATTGAAATGGTGAATGCTTGTGTAATCTATTTTAAATTATATAATTTTCTTCAAAGGTTGAAGCTTGTTGATAATTTTCAATTGTCGCAAAAGTTTTAAGCAACTTGATCTATAAAACTTGTTATTCAGACTGTTAGAAATAGCTTTGCTTTAATACTGCTAGATGCTGAGGGTGTTAGATACTGGGGATGCTAGAATATTAATTGTCTAAAATTATTAAATTTTATGTAAGTATATATATATATATATATATATCCTCCATTCCCCCTCCTTGTTAACCAGATTTTATTTTAGTTAGAATATGTTATTATTTTTGTGGGGGGGGGGGGGGGCAACTCATCAGAGCATTAAAGTTCATATTCTTGGTGTTGGTGGAATTCATGTCGCACCAAGGAAAGGTATTACGAAAGAATCTTTGCCTGAAGTGAAGAAAATGCAAAAATGAGTTATATTATCTGCAAAAAAAGTCGCCAAATGTGGTGCACTGCTGAAACTAACACAACGAATTCTTTATTCTCCATAAAACAAAGACGAGGCACAATCCAAGGCAAATGGAATTGGGGTTGGGACGAAATTGAAAGACAAGGACTAGGATAGAGCATTATTGTTAGGGGTCGACCCTTTATTACGCCACGCATCGCTATTTGATCCGCCTTTGGTTTTTTCATTAAACCCTGTCAAAAACCAGTGCACATTCGACAAGGGTATAATCAGAAATGATCATCTAAACACATAAATATATTTACCTATTGCACAGCAGAAAAAACTATTGTCTAATTTTCATAATTCTTTTCACTCGGAGTAAAACAATGTTTTTCTTACTTTCACGAGCGGAAACACTAAAGAAAATAAACAAACCGCCTAAACACCCGAACTTCTAGTTCACCTTTTCACATTATGAGCGAAATCACCTGGACGAATACATCATTTGTCAGTTCTTGCGAGTCTCTTAGACGTACTGTGACGGCATTCAGGTGTACCAAGTGTCGGCACCTGCATTGAGGAGCGCGACCTTTGCGGAGTTAACACTAGAACGAAGAAGTGGGTCAATTTGACCCAAATCCAATTTCGTTTCCGTTTTTCTCAAAAACTTACAAGCAAAATTATATGAAATTTCTTGACTTTTCCTAAAATCATGCATATAACAACCTAGGAAAATATTATTCGGCAGGCAGTTATTATAGTTGGTGTTTTTAACACTTATACCTAGAACGACTAAATGGGTCATTTTGACCCAAACACCCTTCTCCTATACAGAAAGCAGATAAAAACGATTTATGGAACTAAAACACATTGCACCCATGTCGTGAGCATTCGGCTTGACTCATCCAGGGGGTGAGTGACCTTGACCTAGATATTTAATTGTCACTGTTCGAACAATATTGGATTTTGACTCGTTCAAACTGGTTTTATAAGAGAAAAAGCGCAGATGACATTTATTTTCCTGACGGAGACAGGACTTCATCTGAATAAGTACAGATAGGATAAAACATGAGTAAAATGTCTCGGAAACTTACTGTTAGCGAAGCATTAGAATTCTTTCAACAGTTGTCGGAAAATTAATCCGAAAACTGTTGAAATGAAGAGTTTGCTTCTAGTGATGAAGAATTTGTGGCTTCAAATACTGAAAGTATATCTATCTTCAGATAATGATGGCAATTTATCTGATTCTTGCGAATTACAAGTTGCATGTAGTAGCAATGAAAACGTTTCTAGTGCAAACAACCACGACATCAAGGTTTCATACATCACAGTTGATGTGCAACTGTTTCCTACAAAATCCAGATGTCGATTTCACAGTACATGGCAAACAAACCAGATAAATTTGAAATTAAGTTCTGGCTTGCAGCTGATGTTGATACTAAATACATAATAAATAGCTTTCCATATTTAGGTAAAAATGAGCATCGTCTTGTAAATCTAGTACTCGCCAAACACGTCGTTTTACGTTTACTGAAACCTTTTGAAAACAAAGGAAGAAACGTCACCACTGGTAACTTTTTTACAACACTGAAACTATCGGAAATACTAAAAGCAAAGAACACCAGTTTGATAGGTACTGTAAGGAAAAACCGAAATTTTTTTACTGAAATAGTGAAAAAAAAATGAACACATAAGAAACATTGTTACTGAAACATAATGATAGTACAACTACTAAGACAGTTTACCAAAGGACAAAGAATAAGAATGTCATGTTACTCAGCTCATTTCACCCCACAGTTGATGTTGACGATAATGGGCCAAAAATCATCCCATTGACAATATCGTTTTACAATTCGACCAAATTCAGTGTAGATGTTGCTGATCAAATGCACGAAACTACTTGGTGAAGGCAGCATCGAGAAGGTGGCCCCAGTGCCTGTCTTCTACAATGTTCTAGACCTTTCTTGAATAAATTCCTAGATTTTGTATAAAAGAGTTATCTGTAAAAATCTTTCGAGGTGAAAATTTCTCCAACAACTTATTGAAAAGCTTTGCCACCCTTTATATTGAGTCTACTCGTAAAAGGAATAATTTAGATTTACAGAAACAAGTGAAACTACCGGAGTACCATCAGTAGCACGCAACAGAGTTCGATGTCAAGTTTCTAGGTGTGTAAACAAAACAGTTGACATTTGTTCCGATATGTGGCAAGTTCACAAATTACGTAAAAAAAAAGTTGCCGCAACTTTTGTGTAGTAATGTATGAACATTTTACTGGTAATAATTTTTAAGTAATGGATAAAAAATGTACATACCAATGACAAAATACCTCAAAAAAGTTCAAATTGAATATATTATAAACAGTTTTTAAACATAATTTTTTGTTTATTTTTAAGGTTTATAATTTAAATATTCTATTTTGTACTCTTAATATTACTGTCAATGATATAATTGTAATTACCGAAAAAAAAGTTATATTTTTAAAACTTAAACATGGATTTTTGTACCCTGGGTCAATTTGACCCATCCCGTCGTTCTAGGTATATCGAAACTGCCGTCGTTCTAGTGTTAAATGTAATAATTTTATAGATGTGGGAATGGCACAGCGCATTCCTGATGCTAACGCATCGGCAACAGTTTCATTAATTTGGAACACTGGAAAGACTGTTCAGTGCGTCCTCATGAATACTCAAGAGAAAGCTCAGTGCGTTGAGTGGTTTACTGGAATATGTCAATGACATTGGAAAAATAAAAAAAAAAACTACGTGCAAATGAAAGTTCACGCGTTGCTGTTACACGTACAAGCAACACAACTTAGCCATCTCTTTATTCTTTTATGTTTTATAGCGTATCAAAAATGTGCAGATAATTCCCCTGCACCCTGCCTACAGAAGATCTATGCTAATGATGCCCATCCGCAAAGAGTTGTTTGAAACAGAGCAGCTCTTTCAAAAGCAACTGGAGTTGACCGTTAGTGCCATGACATGGAGGCAGCGCCCACTGTATAGAAAGCCGTATGGCACGTTCTTTTTACGTCACAAACTGAAGGCCGATTCAGTTTCTGAGTATGATGTGACCAACAAGAGAATTGCGATTTCGTCTTCCACCGCCTCCTTCGGCCTTCCTTCAACTCGGGACGTGAGGCATGCGGCTTTCTGTTGAGTGGGCGCTTTCGGAGGACGAAGAGTGCGCTCACCTGGTCCGCGGAGTCGAGGGTGGTGGAGACGGGGTCGCAGTCGTGGTAGAGGGCGTAGATGACGACGCCGTCGAGGAACGTGAACACGTTGAAGAAGGCGATGAGGGGCAGGCTCCAGAACAGCGCCCTTGCACAAAACAAAAAGGACATCATATATCACTGGCCAATACACATATCTCAATTACAGTATGACAAGAAACACACTTCGATTCAGATTTTGTAATTTGTCATTTGCAAAGCATTTTTTTAACGCCCACTTTCAATTGTTTAAATTAACAGTCTATATATATAAATGGGAAAAGCCCCACTCATTCACTCATCACTAATTCTCCAACTTCCAGTATACCAATGGAGAAGAAATTTGGCAAAGTTGTTCCTTATACATTAAATAGGAAAAGTGAGCTATTTTTGTTCCGATCGAATGTATTTAAGGGTGTGTAAAACCCCTTTTTCGATGTTAATAGCGACGTTAGTTTCGGTATCTACAGATCCAAAAGACATAGAGTACTGAAATTTTGAACACATATTCATCTTTGGTCCTAGGGGTGCACTAAGAAAGGATTTAAAAAAAGTCTAACTCCAACTGCCAATATACCAATTTTTTAAAAACCTTTCCACGGGATTAACATGGAGAACATGTAATCCATGGAAGCTATTACTATTAGAAATTTCAAAGTTAGTGCCGAAAGGCACGTCGGGTGGGTTTGGGATTTGGAAACCCTAAAAGTTGGAAATTTCAAAGTTTGAAAATCCCCGAGTTGGGAAAATTTGTCTGAAGAAAATTAAAATTTTTAACAAATGAAAGCAAAAACGCCAAGGTTATTAAGGAAAAATTATAAATAGTCCAACTTGTAAAATTAAACTTAAATTCGTGTGTTTGGTTTCAGAGTTCACTGCACACTTTCAACCCATATGAAGCTAAGGCTCCCAAGGCTACAGATGGAGTTGACTAATGCAGTCTGCAGCCGACAGCCAGTGGCGGAACTGTGTTATAAATTTCATTGTATTTTTTATTGGGTTAAGCGAAATTTTTTTTAAAGAATTTTAAAATATATGGCGTTGTTCTTTATGCGATTGTCACACAGTGTTGTTTTTATTAAAGTAATTTCTATTTTAATTGTGTTAGGTGATTGTCTAAATCAAAATCCTCTTCTTTTTATTTGAAAATCACTTTTGTTCCATATAACCCTATTGGTTTTGCCTTCCACAATGTAAAATTTCTTCGAGCTAATATTCGAAGCGCCTGTCCTATGTAAATTTATCGTCTCGTGTCTAGGATTTTTTTTGTTCCGTTTTGTAATTGGTTCGTTGAATCCCCATATTGTGTAATGTTGACGCAGTGCGTATCCTTTGTGTTTTCTATAAAAATATCGTAATAGAAACTACTAGAACTTTCGAAGGGTTCTTTTATTTAAATCACCCCTCGGTTAAAAAAAATCATTCAGACTTCGATACGATTGCTATAAAAAATCTTATTATCGGAGGACGCATCTTTCAGTACCTATTCTCTTTACCTAATTTTATGTGATATGTGTTTCGTTTTAGCAGTAACTTTGGAGAACTCTCTCTTTGAATACTTTTAAGTTTATTAAATTTATTTATAATAATTTAAATTCCAGTTTTCCTGCATTGATTAATTTAGTTATTAATTTAAAACATTTTAGAATTTAATTACTACTTGATAAATATGGTCATATTGGTATGTAGGTACTTTTTGTTTTTGAATATTATTTTATTTATGTTTTATGTTAAGCTTAGCAATGGCTATTGGGTTGAGTTTTAAAAATCCATCAAAATGTATGCCTCAAGGAAATTACTATTATTAGCAAATGAAAGCGAAGGTAGGTTAAAAATTGCCCAACTTGTAAGAGATCAAACTTAAATTAAACCTTAGGACACTGCACTAGCACATGCGTATAACATATCAATACTTTCGAGAAAACTGTTTAATATTTACCTATAAAAAAAGTTGACAAATGTTGATAATTTCGAACTATGAATTTTTAGCACTGTTGAGTTCGGAAATTTCAATCGTTAAGTTTGATTTGGTTAATTAACATCGCACTAGAGCTGCACATTGTTCATTGAACCTTAGAACGGACACTGCACTGGAACATGCTTGAAACAAATGTTGAGTTCCACAACGTTGGTTCGGGTCTATCTCGAAGGAAAGACCTGGGAATAATGCCTTGTATTTTTTAACCATGCTCAGATAACGAGAATAACATCCGAGCTGGTATCCGTACCTGACGCCGTTAAGTTGGAAATTTTGAATCGTTAAGTTTGGAATTTCGAATCGTTAAGTTGGGAAAATTCTTGTCTCAACCTCCCCCAAAAAATGTGTGTGACGGCACTGAGTGCAGATTTTAATATGAAGATAGTCCCCTATGAATTTTTTTCGTATATCTATGTGTAGTAGACTTTATTTCAAATGAAATGGTATATTAAGTTTATCCCTACAATAAATAGTGTCCGAAAAAAAGAGGTGGTTCGTTTTTTTACTCCCGACTTTACATCAATAAAATTTTATTTTGATATAAGTAAGAATTGCCAAACATTGTATTTCCTTCTAAAACATTATAAGAATAACTAAACTGTATTTAATTTGTTCATCATACTATTTGAGAATAGTTATTTTTTCTTTTCAATTGAATGGGTTCATTTTATTATAAAAACGTGTTCTTATTATCAGTTTATTTAAAAAAAATATATACGAATAATGGGAATTTCAGCTAAAAGAAAAGAAAGAGCTTCCTTTTCCTTCTTGAGGTATAAAGAACAACTGTGTTAAATTTCATATTCCTGAGTGTACAGGAAATAAGAGAATGTGTGATTAGTAAATTTTTATTTTAAGCCTGTGCGCAGAAAGTGTATATCAGATGAAATTTTGCGAACAGCTTTTTATTTGCTAGTTGAACCACTTTGCCGAATTTCATCTTCCTCGGTACAAAAAAATTGGATAATTAACATTTTCCGTTACGTTTTTTTAGCTTTTTCGTATTTTTTTTGTCAACAAACCACCTGTTAAGGGGCTCCGATTTCGAAGACGTGACACGTTTAAAACGAGTTGTGGCGAGTCGGCCCATCGGCACAGCCAGCAGACCCTCCGTGCACTCACTTCCGCGCTCTGCCGAGGTGTCCGACGCTGAGCATCCGCTGTATCTGCGCCTGGTTAGTGCCGTAGGTGTGGCAGCTGAAGAGGACGCCGGACACGACGGCATTCCACAGGGTGTAGCGCTCCGTGAAGTCCGTCGAAGTGCTGCATCGGGAAGAGAAGCACACAGGAATGAGTTCCCATGCCCATTCTCGATAGGCTCGAGTGCAATACAATGAGAGATATTTCGTACGGTTTAGAGTACCCAGGGCCCATTACCTTCTGTCGGGAGGAAACGTTTTATGAAAACATGAGATAAATTCATTTGCCCTGAGGTTTGGAAAAGGTCACTGAGAGGACTCAGTGGGTTTACATGAATATAATGAGAAACGCTACGTGACATCACTACAATTTCTTTTTTTTACAATAATAACAATTTTGTTTATTTATTATAAACTAGCTGTTACACTTGGTTTCAGAAGCATTAAATAGATGTTACCCCATTGGTGTGTTCTCCCAGTTTATTTATTCTCTTTTATTTTCTCGAAAGCAAAATAACTGGTCTATTGTTCAGACATCTCCAAATGTTAGCTTTTCAGTTAGTTTTTCCCTGTGAGGCACACTTGTTAGAAAGAGTTATTTTGCTAAAGCAATTATTGATCACCAACCTTGAACATATGTATAAAATAATTTGAAAGTATTTCATTTTTGCGAACATCTTATTACCTTATAACAATGTAATTTTATAACAATATAGATACTGTTTTTTGTTTAAATGGCCATTTAAAAAAATGTCTTCTAATTAATCTGTTTAATGGCCATGTGGAAGATATTAAAAGATATTATATATAAACAGTGGAAGATATTGTTTTGCGTACCACAGACACACACACACTTTTTCTTTGATTATTATTTATATCAGATAGCACATGCTCACAAGCATTCCAAATGCAATTGCATAATGTATACCGTAGTGGTCGTACAACTAGAAATCTTTAACGTTTATGAAATAAATTGGATTTGTCGAATGCCCATTGTAGTCACTAATTGTGTGATATGACCTTTTCTGGATTTTTCGTATGTTACTCGATACCCGCGATTTAACGGAGAAAAATCTGATGGATCGCATTTCCATTTGAGGCTCGCTCTATAAACGCAACGAGGAGACACCATTTTTGAAGGAAGTAGTGACGGGGGATGAAAAATGTATCATTTATAATAATGTTGAACGAAAAAGATCTTGGTGGAAGCAGAATGAACCACACCTTTAGCCATCCCAAAAGATGGTCTTCATCCATAGAAGGTAATGCTGTGTGTCTGGTAGGATTGGAAAGGGATCCTGTGTAATGAGCTTTTACCAAACAACGAGTCAGGCCGCTTTTACACTTAACGACACAACACCGATAAATCGTATACGATTTCCGTGATACGATATCGTGGAACGCAAAATATACATACGAAGCCTGGGCGCTTTTTCGTTAGCCGATACGATAACGATACTGTCGTCGCCAATTGGACGATACAATTTATCGGAACGCTTTATCGTGGGCGCGCACTTCTTCTACTGCATCGTGACGACATTTTGTGTTTGTTAGTTTGCTGTAGTCTACTGCGGATTTTTTTTAAAGTTTAATTGTCGGCATGGCTTTTAAATTCTATATTATAAACTTATGTGAATGGGTGGAAGGAAAGACCTTGCTTTTCGGATTAGTGGCGACGATTGCGTCTAAAAGTGGAGGGGGGGGGGGGGGGCAAAATTATAACAAGAAGTGTATGCGCAGGGATTCAAATAAAACAGAAAAAAACTTCCTCAGGGTGTCTAACTTTTATAATTTCATGCACCCAGAAGCGTTTTGTTATTGCTCTCCTTTGATTTCTTCTCAAATAAGCAAATACTACAATCGCAATTTGCTTTAGTGTATAATTTGTTGCGACGCGCCATATCGGGAACGAGAATGTGTATGCTCTCGGCAACGGACGACCGCGAAATGAATGCAAAAATTACCGTTTTCGGTAAACGATATCGGTGCAATGAAAAACTGACTACCAGACGATACGATAAAACGTTGTGTCGTCCCTTCGTGATCGTTCACGATTTATCGGTGTCTTGTCGTTAAATGTAATAGCGGCTTTAGACAAATTAAAGACAGCAATTGAACAAAAAGTCCAGAAATAACGAATCGGAAGGGCGTCGTGTTTCATCAGGATAATCCGCGGCCTCATGTGTCTTTGATAACTCGACAAAAGTTGTTGGAGCCCGTTTGTGATGTTCTACCCCATCCACCCTATTCACCATACCTCGCGCCCTTTGATTTTTACGTATTTAGATCATTACAAAATTCCCTTAAAGAAAAAAAACTTTAACTCTTTGGCTGAGATAAAAATCACATAGGAAAGTTTTTCGCTGACAAACCTGAGACATTCTGGAAGGACGGAATTTTCAAGTTGCCCTGAAAGATGGAGGAAGGTTGTAGAACAGAATGACACATTTATAATTTAATATATGTATACTAAAATTTAAATTTTCTGCTTTTCAATTTTCCTTCAAAATCGGCACGAACTTTCCTGACAACCCAATATTTACTGCACTGATTTTCGAACTGGGATTGAGTGAAATTTTATGTTTGGTACATAATCTCGTCCAAATCTGTCTGAAAGTTTGATATTTTCACTCTTAAATCAGTGCATTTTAACCATTTTTTTTTTTACCCTTCCCGCACCGACACGACAGAGAAGAGGTCCTCACTTGAAGAAGACGAGCCGTCCCCCTTCCTTGGCGATGTCGTAGACGCGCGTCACGCCGCCCATGTCCACGCACGCTTTCACCACCACGGCCACGATGGCGACGTACATGAGGAGCGCCTGGAACACGTCCGTCCACAGCACCGCCTTCAGCCCGCCCTGCGGAAACACGAGAGGGAGAGAGAGAGAGAGAATTAGAGCACAGGACAGAAAAGAAACAGCGGGAACAGCAGGGGATTAGTGTTATTTTGTCAAAGGGTTGGGGTTTATGACTTGAAACGTCTTTCACTTTATTCTTGAAGTCTGTGACGTGGTGCCCTTAGCGGTCACTCGACATCAAAAATGGATCTTTGTGCCCACACGCCGATACTCCACCAACCGGGCTCAAGTAATGACTCGAGAAGGAGTGGGAGTGTCGGGTGTATGAAGTGACCTACACAAGACTCTGATGTAAGTGGGGTTGGGGAGGTGACACGGGAGAAAAATAAATAAAGCCACGCGGTGATCTTACTACCAAAAAATTCGAATCACCTACCTGCCTAACCTACACTTACTTTTGAATTGAAATTCTTTTATATGGGTCAGTAGGGGGTCGCTTGCTGAAACCGGGCGTAACGAAAGCAAGAAACACTAATATCACTTTGCAACCGTACTACCAGTGCGCCTTACTTTGACATCGTTGTGCAGGGGAAAGAAGCTATTACTAGATTCCGCATGCGCCGCGTGCGTAGATGGCGCCGTTGTAGATCCATACATGACTTAATCGGATATAAATTTAACCTCACTCACGGTGTTTAATGAAACGTAGCTGGACAATACGTTCTGAACCGGAGTGTTCGCGTTTGACAGAGCTCACTATGCCTCTGCTGTAGCTGGAATCATTCCTCGAACTAAAAATCCATAAATGCCGTGAAGAGACTCGGACAGTAACGCAGAGAGATGTCAATCCTCGCCCCCCCCCCCCTCCCACCCATTTTGACTACGGAGGAACGTGTCCGTCCCCCATATGGAGACCCCCTCACTAGCTGTAATGTAAGTTAAAAGCTTGTATTTGGTACCGTCGTTACTGCGCCCTAGTAGTAATGTGAAAAAAAGAACACTTTGTTTTATTTACCTGTTGTTTAAAAAGAACATGAACATTCTGTTCAATACATTTAAGAAATCCTGTTTTTTTTTTAATATGTTCTTTTCGAATCTATTCTTTCTTAACTTGATGTCTCGCTATTTCTAAACAAGTCTTGTCAAACTGGGAAAGTTTTATATATTTTTTAAACACTTCAAGTGAAAAAATGATTTTTGTGTCTTGCAATTATTTAGTTTTAAATAGATACACTCATTTTTTTAATGAATTTTCACTCCTTCAAAATTAAAAAAAGTAACATTCATATCAGCCAATTTTCATTATTATAATTTGTTTAAGTTATAAAAAATTCTGTGTTGTGACTTTCCACTCTTAGAGCAAGGACGCTTTTAGACTCGGGGTCCCTTTAGTCGGATCCCAAATATCTTTCCATAAAAACACAGTACAAACTTTTTACAAAAATTTGCATTTGGCGGATAATAAATTTGCAGAAGGACATTAAATAAATTAATTTGTCTATTACGTCCTTTTTTTCAGGATAATAAAATTCATTATATCTCTAGATGTCAGATAACTTATAATCGGTGCCAAAGTGTATTATATATATTAAAAAGGCAAATAAAAATAACGCAGTTGCAGTTTTAAAAATTTCATTTCCCTACATAATATTTATTCTTATCATTTGGTTTGGTCACGGGCCCCTTCAACGTCGCTGCGCCCAGTGCGGTGACACGCGTCTTGCACAAGCTTCAGGTCAGCCTTGGCAAAAGATATTTCATTTCCAGATTCTTGCACAAGGTTGCAAGAATATTTCACTAGTATATGCTTTTGGTTACGAGTTCAGCAAATGAACAGACAGAGAGAGATGTAAAATACATCCTTATTTTTGAACAGGTTGTTCATTTAAAGAACAAGTTTTCTTGTTTTTGGAAACGGATGTTTTTTTAAATTTTTCTCAGGGTGTTCTATTTTGGAAAAGTTGCTCTTTACATTAACAGGATGTTCGTTTCGTTTGGAACCTATGTTCTTTAAATGAACAGGGCTGTTTTTTAAGGAACAAGTTTATTTTTTAAGGAACAGTTTTTTTTTGTGTGGAACAGGCTGTTATTTAATCGTTTAAGCTGTTTTTAGTAGATATGTGAACATTTTGTGGCGAATCAGGACTTTTAGGCAAGGTCGTCAAATTATCTAAAATTTGTTTTACATTTTGTATAATTTCATAACAAAGTAGAAATTTTTGAATAAACAGTTTTGCAAATTCTTCATATTAATTGTTCGTCGTATATCTTCCTGTTAAATATTATATAATAAAAAATATTTGGGATGACCTATTATATATTACAGGTAGGACTTTGTATAAGAAAAATACATACTTCTAATTGTTTTAGAATTATTTCAAAATTTGAATATTTCATTATATAATTTCTAAAGTTGTTCGTTAATTTGTTTTGTTCTAAAAATATTTCACAAATGATTTTGATCAGAATGTCTTATGTTCTATGTGGATGTCTATTTATTTCTGCAATGTGTAGTCGTTGGCGCATGGGCAGAAACAGAAGAAGGGCGCTCACCAGCGAGCAGTAGAAGGTGCAGACCGCCGCGAGGGAGACGACCGAAGCCCACGTCGAAAGACCGGTGACGGCGTTGAGGGCCAGGGACGGGGCGTACAGCACCACGGCCATGTACAGGATCTACAAGAGAAGCCACAGTTGACACACCACCTCCATCAAAGGTTCCAGTTGGGTTTCAACCCTTTGCGGTCGAGGAACATGTTTAATATTTACGTTCTTTTTAGGAAACAGTTACACATCCCACTCCTATTCTTTTCCCCAATCCGTGTCCCGATGACGTCATACTTTTAAAAAGAGTTAGATAAAAAACAAGCTAATGAAATAAAAGAGGTTTTTTTTTATGTTCAAGCACAAACATTTGAAATAAAAGAAACCAGGGAACAAAAGAACAGGTCGTTATGTTTATGACTGAGGGGCACATCTCGACCGCAAAAGGTTAAAAGCAAAACTTGTCACTTCATGTTTCTTTCCACTACTACAGAAAATATATTTGTTTTTCGCAGAAGACGTAGAAATAAATAAATGCCTCGTTTCTTTCTACTTAAAAAAAAGTAGGTCCCAAATAGTCTCCAATTTAGACTGACTTTTCTGTTATACATTTCGATACACATCGCAAAATGTAACCGTGACATGATTATATGAACGGGGACGTGCTGGCCTACAGGAACATGTTCCGGTGCGTTCTTCTCTCATGGCGTCTCCCGCCTTCCTAGCAGATTTTTATTTTTTTATAAGACTACTTTTAATAAGCGCATAACTACGCATTTTCTCTCTGCTCACCAAGATGAGCATTTAAGCATCAAAAAATTCTTTAATAATGTCAAAAAATTTAAATATTGTCGTCAATTAAGCGTAACCTTTTTTGTCAAACCAACTAACTGATCCCTGTCTATTTAAGAAGAAACCGACACCAATTTATATATAAGCCGCCGCTACTAGCTGGTCCGTCCGAGTCGCAGCAGAAATCAGTTGATTTTAGAACATTCTTTGAATATTTATTAGATTCAAAGTAATCAAGATATAACAAAAATTGAAGCTATGATTAAGTCTTCAAAATGTCATTCATGATAGTATGATTAAGTTGGTAAAAAACTATAAAAAATATTCTGAAGAAGCCAAAACTTTGTATTATTTTCGAATTCGTTTAAAAAACTTTAAGAATTTATATGAAGAATTTTGTAGTAATCACATATTCTAACAAACGGAATATCGAAAGACAATTCTTATTTAAAAGAAGATTTCGGTGACCAGGTAGAAGAATTCAACACGAATAACTATTCAGAAATCGAAAATGAAATGGAACAAAGTTTACGGCCAAACAATCCGAACACTGATGTTAGTAACCATACCGCTGTTGTTCAAAAGGATTATTCTAATAGGCAGAAGTTACCGCCGGTACAGATTCCAATATTTACCGGATTTAATGAAGATTGGTCATCATTTCGCGATGTATTTATTGTCATGGTCCATGATAATAAATTGCCTTCAGAAGTGCAAAAGCTGTTTTATTTAAAATATTTTATTTAAATACAAGTATCAGAAGAGGCTGAAAAGCTGATTACGAATTTGGTAGTTACTTCTTCGAATTATAAGAACGCTTGAGAGATATTAAATGATCGTTATGAAAACAAAAGAATATTAATTAATGTTTCTTTAAAAAGATTTCTCTTTCAACAGAAAACCAATGATAACTCTCAATCGGTTAAGTCTTTATTGGATACAACACAAGAATGTTTGGCGGCCATTAAAAATTTAGGTATTAACATAAAATTATGGAATCTAATATTAGTATTTATAATAGCTCAAAAATTTTCATCAGATACGCTGCATTTGTGAAAACAAATTCTTCCTTCTGGAAGAGATATTCCTACACTTCAGGAATTGTTATTATTCTTGGATAGTCAACGCAGCCCATAGTCAAAACAGTTATGTTAAGTTCAGCAATCGTTAAGATATCAGACACACGTGGAAATGAAAAGTAGCGAGGGCACGCTTGGGTCAAGCATTGCAAATAACATTTATTTCCGAGTTCTTAGCTCAAAGTTTAAGATTAAAGAAAGAACCTATACTCGGATAATTGAAATAGGAAATCAAAACGTAAAAACCTTGCTAACAAAGCCACTGGCATTACTCACAAAACAATCGAATCAGAAGTCGTTGTTAATGAAGTGTTCACATTATTGATGAAAAATCTCACAAGAGAGATATGCTGCATAGCTTACAATCCAGAAACCAAGTTAGGAGCTGCGAATAACTTATACTTTTAAAATTACTAAAATATATTTTTTATTTCACATTGGATAAAATAGTAGAAGTTTCGAAAAAAAAAAAAAACTTACAAAAAACACGATTATTACTTAAAAATGAATCATTAGTTAGTACATTTATTTTAACCTTTTTCCATTTTATTAAATTTATATATATAAGCGGTTTTTTTTGGACCCCCTTAAAATGGGTGCCTTGGGCAGGTGCCCCGAATGTCATGCGCCTTAAATCAGTCCCTAAGTTCGAATCGGCATGGGGGCTTGACAAAAAGTTAAGATGTAGTGATCTCGTGATCGAAGGGTTGCCAGATTCGTTACTAAGTAACAAAAGTCGTCTGAAATTATCCTCAATTACCACCGTAGTGTATACGGGATGGATGTACATTAAATCCATAGTGGTCCAATGTCCTGACGCCTATTAAGGTTGTTTCGGATGTCAGCTCAGGTGTTGCCCTCGTCATCTGACCATGGTTCAAAAATACGAGGCATTGTTCTCGAGCCTTTCCTTCAGGACATACCCCGAATCGTTGCCATTAGCGCACTATGCAGCTCTAGCATAACGATAATTCAACCAACTAACCATTTATTATACACGAAGGAGATTTTTGGTAGAGAAAGGAAAAATAATTCCACAACGTATCAAGCGAATTTGACAAGATCGGTGCCGCCCTTAGCAGCAGCGGGGCCCGGTGCGAACGTAGTAGAGGGCCCATTTTTAACTTCCACACAAATTAATGAATGCTTGAATGAAACTTATTCATTAGTTTTTAGATTTCGGAAAAGCCAATCGGATTTTTTTATCAATTATAAATATATGATGCGGGTTACACATCATTTGAATTAAATAATAACAAAAAACATGACTAATACTTTAAAAAAGTATGTGTAGAATATTCATTAGAGAACTTCGTTAAATTAAAAGTCTGTGTGTTTTGATTTTTTTTATTCTTTTATCTCTAAACCTTAGGTCTCTTTTCACACATCGGGAAAACCGAAGTCGCTGTCGGAACTGATAGCTTGAGCAATGTTATTCATTTAGAACTTTTTCACGAGAACCATCCTGCATTGTATACCGTAACATTTCATCCGGCACCGGTTTCTCCGGTGTGTGAAAAAGTGGCTTAATTTCTTATCGAAAGTGATTATATTTATATCAGTCGTGGTATTTGTCCCGAAATGAATCCCTCTAAGAGATTAATGATAGAAGGTATTGTAACATCCCAAGAACTCTCAATCTCTACCATCATCGGAACTACTATTTCTATATAGTGACACTAGGTGGAGCCACCAGCTTGCGACTCCATGCTTCATGAACTTTGGATTTCCTACCTGTGAAAGAAACGGCAGAGACCCGTAGGACACTGAAATGGAATGACCGTATACGTCATTTAGGAAGGACCAGGCAATGAGGAGTCCTTTCTGTTTTTATTTTGTATTAATTGTAATTAATCTGTAACTTAAATAATATGTTTTTTTTTATCTAAAATTTTAACTTTAATAAAATATTTTAAAACTTCAAGTTTGAGTCTCTCATTTTTGGGACAGAAGTTTGTTCTCGTACACATGTAGCGTGAGTTGAATTCAACACAGGAGTTCCAGTCTTCATCGACAATTGTGTGAAGGCGACGTTACATGCCTATGAATATTGGTGGCAGCCGACGGATGAGACCCGACGTCTAAACGGCCAGCAGTTCCAGTATCAGGATCCCGAGTCCGGAAAAGTGATTTCCAGTGGAGTGTCTTTATTCCAAGGTGATGTCCAGATACGTCAACTTCGGGAGAGAAGTGTCACAAAAGAGGGTCTAAAGATTCGAGGTCTTCTCGAAAGGTATGAAGGAATCCGCAGTCAGCAGGTTCCAAGTCGCGACAGAAACGACGCGATCCATGGTGAGGTGAGTGCTTTGCCAGTGCGTATTTGGGATCAGTTTTATTGTTTTAAAATAAAGTGATTAGTGCAATCTTGAATTTTCTTTAAAGTTTGGTGGGCTGTTTACGTTTTATTTGAAAAAAATTTCAGAGATAAAACTGTGCCTAGGCTTTCTTGATAATACTTTATTAAATTACTTGGGTTTTAAGTAAAACTGTGATTCCCTAGTCAAAGTTAACATTTGTGTATAAATGCGTCTTGCATATTGTGATTTTAACAGTAGCATTGGAATTTGGCTGTAAAATTTTTGATTAAGTATATATGTCTCCTTTATATATATGAAAAATTTGTCGATATTCTATAATAAGTGCTGGATACTGTTGTTAACAAATCATTGAAACACAAATTAACTTGAAATTAACAATTATTTTCTTTTTCTGTAGTGTAAAAATTTTTGGAACTCTTAAGTTCATATTAATCTGTCTGGTTAATGAAAGTTTGCATAAAAGAAAATGGGTTTATAAAATGAATCTTATTCATGTGTATAATTATTGATCATTTAGAGTGTGTTGATATAAAAATTCTGGAAAAAAAATATATGGTATGATTTGCGCAAAAATATACAGTATTTTTAGAATTGTGTAGATTTATATTAACGATTTGACTCTGTTGAAAATTGATCTAATTATTGTATAAAAGCAAGAAGTTTTGCTTTCTTTGTTGAATTAAAAAGGGTTTGCAGATTCTTCGGCGCCGTTCATTTGACGCTATTCTTGGCGGGAAAAGGTTGATGAATCATCTATTGGGGTAACCTTGAATTTATTTCAGCGGAGATTCGGGTGTTTTGACAAGGAGTGTGATTCGAGATTCTATTCGAAAGACTTTTGCAGTAAAGAGAATTTATGGTTGATTTTTTTTCATTGGATTCTTTTTATATTTGTTTTTGGTTGTTGCTTTGTAGATTGAACGTATGATTTTTTCTTGATGTGGGTTTGAAAAAAAGAAACGTCTTTTTATTATGTGGTTGATTTTATATTGAGCGATAGATTGTATGTATGCTAATGCGTCTTTATTAATAGATTTTTTTTTGGTTGAATAAATTATGGTGTAGATGGTATTTTCCTGTTAAATTAAATTAAAGGAGAAGGTATATGATTTTTTTTATATAATAAAGATTATTTTAAATTTGATTTGAAATTGCTGTTGTGTAATAAAGAAAAAAAATAGTTTTTTTTATGCTCTTTGAAAATAAAGTTGATCAAATTTAAATTTATTTATGCTTTTGAGTTTACAAGAGTGTGGGTCCTTCTCAAGAATTTACCATAGTAAATAAAATAATTTCTTAAATTAAATTTCGGTAAAAGCGTTTTTCAGGAAAAATGGCGTTTTTAGGTTCAGCTCGTAAAGTAGATTTACAGGTGTTAGCATCTGAGTTAAATATTACAGTTGAGTCTTCTACCACAGTTATTGACCTGAAGAAAGCTATTCAGGGTCACGAAAATTTTGAAGAAGCTTTTGTTAAGAATCTATTGCAGACGATCGTATCGGAGAGACTACAGACTCAGGAACAAGAAGAAAAGAGGCAACGGGAAATACAAGAACGAATAGACAGAGAAGAAAAAATGCAACAGGAAAGATTGGAACAAGAACGCCAGTTTGAGCTTCAAAAGATGAAGTTAGAATTGGAAAATAGAAGCGGAACACCTTTGAAGGCATCGAAACCTAGGTTGGAATTTCATCAACTGATGCAGAAATTTGATTCAAAGAATGGAGACATCAGTCTATACCTTGTTCTTTTTGAGCGTCAAGCAAAAAGAGCTGAACTCTCGGAGCAGTTGTGGGTAACTCAGTTGATTGGGTTGCTTCCTAACGAAATGGCACAACTCATTGCTCGTGAAACTGAGGAGGTGTCAAATGATTATCATGAAGTAAAAAAGGTTTTACTCAAGAGGTACAAATTGACACCAGAAAAGTTTCGTCAGTTATTTAGTCAACACAACAAGAGTGTTGATGACTCGTGGAAAGATTTTCTCTATGAAATTAAGAATTACTTCCGGGAATGGATCCAGGGTATGGAAGTAAGTTCTTTCGAGCAATTGTGTGATCTCATCATTACGGATCAAATGAAGAGGAGGGTCCCTGCAGAGTCAAGAGAACATTTCATTGACGAATGGGCGCAATTCAAATGTCCAGAGAACCTTGCTGAGAAGTTGGACGAATTTGATAGTGTTCGAAGACTCCTGAAAAAGAAGGATTTTTCCTCTGGAAATAAACGGTCCCGTACTGGAAAAACAAGTTTAACGGGGAGCCGAAAACGCAATTCAGAGAAGCAAAGGTAGAAAAACTTGAAACAGAGAAGACGACCAGATCACCTGAAATCTTCGAAAGGCACAAGAAACCGCGTTGCTACCGATGTGATTCTACTGAACATTTGCGACCAAATTGTCCCTTGATGAAAAAAGGACAAGAGAACTCTTCCAACCTCAATCGCATTATTGGAGTGGAAGACGATGAATCGATGTTACCATACACCTACATTGGGGAAGTGAATGGATTCAAGATGCCAATCCTTCGTGATACTGGATCAAGTATTGATGTGGTGTGTCGGAATCGAATCAAGCCAGAAATGCTTACAGGTGAAAATGTCTGGGTGCAACAACCTTTGGATAAAGCTCCTATTTGTTTGCCATTAGCAGAAGTGGAGTTGAAAGGGGAGTTCGGACATGTCATCACCAAAGCCGCTGTTGTTTGGAGCCAGGTCGACAAAGGAAGATACCTGCTCGGGAATCGAACTGCAGCCCTTCTGGAGAAGATGAAGGAAAATCCAGTTCCTTATCAAATTAATGCCATTCAGACTAGAGCTCAGAAACGTGTGGCAGAACCAGAAAGAGGATCTACCGAAGATGTCGTAGAAGAAGAGGACAGTCCTGTCCCCGTGGATGAAGAAGATCACGACATTGTGATCGAAGAAGATGATTTGTTCTCCTTCCCATCTGAAGAGCCTGAGTACAAGGGATTGACTCTTTTGAAAGTAGATTCTGGAACTTTTGCGTCTCAGCAGAAAGGTTGCCCAGTTCTGAAGCCAATCATTGAAAAACTGCAAGGAAAACCTCCTGAAGAACCGGCAGGAGAATTTCAAATAATTTCCAATGGCATACTTATCAAAAAGAAAGTGGATAAGCTAGGAGTGGAGAGGCCTTTATTGGTCATACCAGAAAAGTATCGAGAAGAATTGAAATCTTTGTGCCACGAGGGAACTTCAGGTCATTTGGGAGTGACCAAAACTAAAGATGTGTTCTCCAGGTATTTCTTTTGGCCGCATTGCTATAAAGAAATTGAGGAATATGTCAGAAGTTGTGACAGATGTCAACGGGTTGGGAAACCTAATGACAAGAAGAAGGCTCCAATGAAGATAGTTCCTGTGATACAAGAAGTTTTCTCAAAAATCAACGTCGATGCTTGCGGACCTCTACCAGTTACTCCAAGTGGCAAACGATATCTCATAACTGCCATGTGTCTAGCATCAAAGTATCCAGACGCCGTTCCGGTTGAAGATATCACATCTGTTTCTGTTGTGGAAGCTCTAATGCAGATATTTAGTAGGATGGGATTTCCTAAAATACTGCAGATGGACCAAGGAAGCTCGTTCACTAGTGAACTCACTACAACTTTTCTGGAAAAGTTTGGAATATCTGTTGTTCATAGTTCCGTTTATCATCCTCAAAGTAACCCGGTAGAAAGATTTCATCGAACTGTCAAAAGGATTTTAAAAGTACTATGCTTGGAGGCTGGAACTGATTGGGAAAAAGCGATATCTCCCGCTTTGTTTGCCCTACGAACTGTTACACACGAAAGTACAGGATTTACACCAGCTGAGCTAGTTCATGGAAAAAATTTAAGAACTCCTTTGACGTTGTTGTATGAAAAATGGATGAATAAAGAAGACGAAGACGAACCTGTGACGGATTATGTTTTCGCTTTGATAAACAGAATGAAACAGTGTCAAGAACTTGCAACCACGGAGATGGAAAAATCACAACAGAAAAATAAAACGTGGTACGATCAAAAGAGAATTTCGCGAGGGCGACCAAGTACTTATATTTTCAACATTCAAAGCAAACAAAATGAGTCCCCATTGGACCGGTCCCGGAACAATTCTCCGAAAGCTTTCTGAAACGAATTATGTGGTCGAACTCTCTAACGAAAAAGCTACTTCCAAGGTTTATCATGTGAATATGCTCAAGCCTTATTACAGAAGACCTGAACAGGTGAATTTTCTGCTCTGTGAGACAGAAGACAAATTGAATGAAACTGAGATGGAAATTCCTTATGTGGACGCTGATCCGAATATCCTGGACCTGGATGAGATGTTTCAGGACCATTACAAGGAAACCAAATTAACCGAAGAGCAAATCATTCAATTGAAGAAATTAGTCTGCAAATATGAAAAATATTTTTCAAATGTGCCTGGAAAAACTGATCTTGTGACTCATGATATCGAGCTCAACAACGATACGCCACTTCTTTCAAAACCCTACAGAAATTCTCCTAGACAGAATGCTATTCTGAAAGAAGAGATTCAGAAGATGTTGGCTATGAAGATCATTGAAGTCGGATTTTCTGATTTCACGTCTCCAATGATTTTGGTTGAGTCTCCAGGAAAAGATCCAAGACCGTGCGTGGATTACCGAAATCTTAATAAGGTCACCAAAACTAAGTTTTTTCCATTGCCAAACATAGAAGAAAGAGTTGAAATAGTTTCATCGGCCCAGTATATAACAGTGTTGGACTTGTCAAAAGGGTATTGGCAAATACCACTTAGTCAACGTGCACAAAGACTGGCTGCCTTTGTAACAAACTTTGGTACATACCGTCCTTTACGAATGCCATTTGGGTTAAAGAATGCGCCATACGAATTCAGCAAAATGGTTGCACATTTATTGGAAGGGTGTGAAGAATTCGCCGTGCCATATCTTGATGACATTGCAGTTTTCTCAAGATCCTTTTCAGAACATCTGAAACAAGTCGACATAGTACTTGAAAGAATAAAGAATGCTGGATTGACCATCAAACAGTCAAAGTGCAAGTTTGCTCAAGGCCAAGTACAGTATCTGGGACATGTAGTCGGACAGGGTTGCAGACAGCCGGCAGAATTGAAGATTGAGGCAATCAAGAATTATCCCCCACCTAAAACCAAAACTGATGTCAGAGGTTTTTTAGGACTGGCTGGATACTACAGCAGATATATTTCGATGTTTTCATCAATAGCCTCTCCTTTGACTGATACACTGAAAGGAAAAGTTCGTCAGGGAAATATCAAGTGGACTGCCGAATGTGAACAAGCGTTCAACAAACTGAAAGAATCGCTTTGTGACTTTCCTGTTCTTTACGCTCCTGATTACAACAGGTCCTTCATCGTGCAAACAGATGCATCAGACCACGGAATGGGAGTAGTCCTATCCCAAATTGACGATAATAACCAAGAGCATCCCATTATCTATCTAAGTAAAAAGTTTTCGAGTGTTGAGAAACGGTACAGTGTGAGTGAGAAAGAGTGCGCTGCAATCATCTTTGCTGTCCAAAGACTGAGGTGCTATCTCGATGGGAACTTTTTCACCATTGTCACTGATCATAATCCTCTTGTGTGGTTGAACTCTCATGCCAGTACAAATGCTCGCCTTATGCGTTGGTCTTTAGCTTTACAATCATTCAATTTTGAGGTAAAACACCGCAGTGGATCAAAGCATCAAAATGCTGATGGATTGAGCAGGATCCGCACTCTTAGGGAACCTACTTAATATGTGCATTTGTAAAACTGTATAATGATATTATTTCTTTTGTTGTATTATCATATCTAATATGTCTATATCATTAAGTAGTTAGTTATTTAGTTCAGTGCTGATCCCACTGGTAAAGGTACTCTCTCATTTTCGTAATGCCATGATGTTCTCACTAACTTTCTTCCTCGGTAACCTCCGGCAGAAAGTTCTCCATGGGGGGAAGAAGTCTGTAACATCCCAAGAACTCTCAATCTCTACCATCATCGGAACTACTATTTCTATATAGTGACACTAGGTGGAGCCACCAGCTTGCGACTCCATGCTTCATGAACTTTGGGTTTCCTACCTGTGGAAGAAACGGCAGAGACCCGTAGGACACTGAAATGGAATGACCGTATACGTCATTTAGGAAGGACCAGGCAATGAGGAGTCCTTTCTGTTTTTATTTTGTATTAATTGTAATTAATCTGTAACTTAAATAATATGTTTTTTTTTATCTAAAATTTTAACTTTAATTAAATATTTTAAAACTTCAAGTTTGAGTCTCTCATTTTTGGGACAGAAGTTTGTTCTCGTACACATGTAGCGTGAGTTGAATTCAACACAGGAGTTCCAGTCTTCATCGACAATTGTGTGAAGGCGACGTTACAGTATAGGTCAAAGTTCTTCCAGAAGTACTTTTTTATATACAAAAGTTTATAGTGTGTTTAAAATGTTTTTTGGGGCCAAATCGGAACTATACATAAATACAAAGTATCTCACAAAGAAACAACTTATTTTTGTACATCCAACAAGATTGCGTTCGAATGCTTTTCGTTTGAGATCTCGATAGCTTGGAAACGATCCGACCATAACTTTGGTTTGTGATATCTTTCCCAACCGATACATCGTATTGACCATGCGCACTGAAAGAAATTGACGCACTTCCTGGCTTCGGCAATCACTTGGACAGTCAGGTAAGCTCTTTTGTTGAGATTGCGGTAACAAAAGCCCTTCTCAATCCCAAGATTTCTGCCAATATCTCGAAGGAAATATCACGTGACCTCTTAATCCCAACAGAAAGTCTTGGGATCTAGAGATGGTACTATTGCTCCAGGAGAGCTAGTGCTGGTAAAGGATTGTACTTTTGAACCAACCACGATCTGATGGAATTTGATAAGTATTAAGATTTCAGTGTCATAATTGTCACCAGATGGCACCACGAAGTGGATCGTTTGTAATAAGCTTAATTCACAGTTAACTGTTAAGTGTATTATGAGGAGATTGTGTAATAAAATTTAATAAAATCGGACGTCTGTTGCGGTTTGTTCTTCACGTGAAAAATTCATTAGTGAAGTATTTCTAATGAATCAACAATTAATGTAATGGATATATAGAAAGAACTCTGCTGATACTCACAACTCTCCAAGTAGGTTGCAGCGAGGTTATCTCTCTGTTATCTGTGGACACGCGTGTTTCACATAAATGTTTGTTTCGCAAAAGTTGTTTGTTCAGTTTCAAGCGAACGCCACAGGGGGTAAGTGTCTATGCTATCTTGATAGCAATTTAATTTTGATTACGAATCTGTTTGAGTTTTTCCGTTTTGACCATTATTTGCTTGCAGTGAGTTAAAAACGTGTACTGGGGTAACACAGTTCCGAAAAATAGGGGAGGAGTAATTGGTGGCATTTTGTTTTGAAGAAAGTATTCACATGATGTGTTTTCCATATTGCTGAGTAGGTATTTAAGTAATTACAAGTTCAAGAACAAGTTGGAAGACGAAAAAACCGACAATGTCGATGTACTTTTCACTCATCACAAAGTGGCCTCAAGTCCATTATTTTCCCTCTAAATTTCCCTTGCTAAATATGAGTTCAATTTCAACCCATCTTGAGTTTGGACGGGGAAAGTGCGAGAGTGTCTCAGACAACAGCTATCAGTTTATAAAATTCTTAAATGTTTACCATTTGAATTGTGAAAAACAAAGCAGCAATGGTCCTCGTTGTTTTCCCAAATCGCTTTTCCAGGTACTGTAAAGAAATCAATCTTACGATCAAGTACTTAATCCACAAACTAATATATAATAATAATAATAACAATAAACAATCATGGGATTTAAAACAAAATCACATTTTAAGTTTTCTGCATTAACTTAGATGTACTTAGTCACAAAATAATTTTTTTTTAAATCTTTCCTTTTGTGTCTTTTCGGTTTTGACTCAAAAAACAACTGAAATACTTTCCAAAAAATTTCGCCAGTTTTACCCAATACGTGTGATCTAAAATACTTCATTTGTGTGATGTCTGTATCTGCCCACACTCCAAACGTGTAAGAGTTTTCGATAGTTTTCATGGACAGTAAATTTACACGTGCTTCTTCTATTCCAAAAATAGTGGTTAAAATGAAAAAAGCCTTCTATCACTAATACACACAAACAAAAGTGTCGCCAATGATGGCAGCTTCCTCTGATCGTAAAGTTGTTGATTCAAAAACGTACAATTAATAAAGCGGTAAGTGTGTCATTTGGGGTAGATTCTAAACAGTTCCGAAAAGCACGTTTGTGCAAATGAAATGTGTTAATTATCAACCATGCTCTCACTTAACACTGGGCCCGATAACCGAATAGGCCTGTAAAGCCCGAGATTACTTTGGACATTTCTGAGGGAATCCAATTCATGCTTACAATAAGAAATTCGATTAGGTACAGACCGCACTGTACCGCATAAATTGGTTCGTGAATACTTTTGGACCCCAGACGGTATAAATATCAGTGAGGGAGAGGATGAATGATTAACGTGGTCGACGCGTGACACTTTCCCCTCTACGATGTTATATAATTTCTTCATAGGCTGATTTAATGATTCATGTTCTCACTTACACACAGGGCCGGAACATTATACTGCAGCCAAGGGCGACCCCCATCCCACGTGGTACAAAAGTTAGGTATATTATTTTATTAAACCCTGTGAGAGAAACAGATATTTCTACTAGTCATTCCATACTAAAAGAAAGTGTCTATCTGTGGATAGCAAAGCACCTACTTCCTTTGCTGATAAAAGGCTGAACATTTATATGAAGGTACTATTCATCCTGAAGACATGTACTAAGGTTTGGATTTGTAAAATTCCATTTCGTTTTCTTTCTTTTTAATGATTTTAACATTTTTAGAAATACTTCATAAAAAAACATCCTAAAATTATTTCCGTTATCCAAAGCCTGCGTCTGTAGCTTAGCCGGTGGACAGCACAACTTCGGAATAACAGGTCGCTATAGCGAGTCCCGACAGGAGCCACTCATTTTTATTTTCAATGCATATACCTTAGCGGTTTCCCCAGCAACGAATGGCCAAATAGCTAGATTATTTGCATGCATTGAAGAAAATGTATGTACATGTTATCTAGAGTCCTCAGCATGACGGGGGGGGGCTACATAGAGGGAATGAAAAAGGAGCCAAGAACCTCGTACGCCGTGGACACGTTCATCTCGTAGAAGACGGGCAGGAATCCGTAGGCGGCGACGAGTGCACCGACGGGCGACCCCACCACCCACAGGAGGTACTGCGTGCCGTACTTGTAGGTCTCCGAGGGCATGCCGAGCACAGAGATGGCCGACATGTAGGTGGCCATGAGCGAGAAGGCGACCGGCCCCACGCCCATCTCCCGGCCGCCCATCAGGAATTCCTGGGTGGTCTTCTGTCGTCCTCCGGTGAAACGAAAGTAGAGGCCCACGGAGGCAGACACGGCCAGCATCACGCCGATCACCGCGAAGTCGGCCACGCCCAGCAGGTTCGTCATCTTCACACTCGCTCCTAGGAGTCAACAGTTACTACACAATTACTAAATTTATTACTATTTAATATATAAAACGCTAACACTATTAAAAAGCTATTTATTTTATCAACTTGAAACGTTTGTGATTTCGGTCAGTAAGGGGTCTCTTGTTAAAACCGGATGTAAGGGGTCACCGGATGTAAGTAAAACGTGTAACAGTACCCAAAAATATTGAACACTAACATCGTTTCTATCTTTGACTCAGTGCCTTACTTTGGCATTGTTGTGTAGAAGAAAAGAGCCCCGTTAATCGGTCACGCATGCGTCGCGGTAGCAGATGGCGCCCTTGTTGTGACACGTATAACGAAATCGGAGCTAAATTTAGCTTCGTGCGCGGCGTTCATTGAGGTATATCTCAGCAACCGAGTTGTCGATCCGAGCCGGAGTGTACGCGTTTGAGGAAGCTTACATTGTCATATTTGTAGTGGTGTACGCAATGCCTTAAATAGCAACTCTGCACTATAGGCCATCGGTGATCGTTTTGGACGAGAGGGATAGGACACCACGCTAGGAATCATGGGGTAGCGAGTTCGAGCCCAAATCGAAGGGCCACACTACATTTGATGACCCGGACTACGAACACACGCAACCTAAAAACGACACGTGGAGCCATCTTCCCTCAGCCACTACAATAATTGATCAGCATATTACGGGCACAACTACCAAGGAAACATGTGACAACGCGTCACTGACAAATTTATACACCCCCACTATGCTACGTGACAACAAATCATTGTTATGACGGGCGCTTCTGACCACTTCACTGTGAAGGGAATGTGCGGCGATGTACTTAACGCCTTAAATATCCAATCCAAACTCTCGGTCAAAGTTGATCTTTTTGGCCGACAGGGTTAGGACACCTTTTTATGGATTATGAGGTACCAAGTTCGGGCAAAACTCAAAGCGCGACATCTCAGAATGATTCCTCTAACTCAAATTGTTGCTCATCAGAAGTTATAAGACTTACAAGTGTGTCATTTGTTGCAAATATTACATTTAATCCCTTGACACCTGAACCCTTTTGACACAAAGGGTTCAGGAATGGCCTGAAATGACTCGGGCTGCAACACAGAGGAATGCCAATCTCTCCAATCCCCACTGACAACAGAGGAACGTTCCCACCTCCATAAGGAGACTCCCCACTCAGGGCTGATGATTAAGGGGAGGGTGGGGGGAAATTGTCTTACAATTTTCAAATCAAATGTGGGATTTTGTCAATTTCTATAGTCAAATTAACAACTTTTTTTTTTAAAGAGTCTGATAATTTATCTGTCTTTTCATGCTTGGACGGGAAAAATTAGTTTTAGATAGAAAATCGTCAACCCAATAAGATGGAAAATTCAATCCGTAAGATTCTTGGTAAATTTCTGTAGACTTGACAAAATCTCAAACCTTGCTGACAAAATTGTGAAATATTCCGCATTTTTTTAAAGTAAAACTTCTTAGTTTCATTTAAAAAAAAAACCGGCAAATGTTTCACAAATTTGCCAGCTAGATGGGAAATTACCAACCCGACCAGAAGTAAAATGTATTCAAATTTAGTTTTTTTAAATTATTTCTCCAACATTTTTATGCATACATGAAACGTAAGAGTTTTGATAAATTCCTGTTGACTTGGAAAAATCACAAATCTAAATAAAAAGCTAAATGTTTCACAGATTTGCCCACTAGTTTTTAGATTTTGCCAAGTCTACAGTAATTTAACAAAATGGGGGGGGGGGGGGGGGGGTGAGGATGACAGGAGGGGGAGGAGGCAGTCTTACCTCCTGCCCCCTCCCCCTTTAGCCAGGATCTTGCCCCTACTATAGCAGTAACATAATAAACAGGTAAGCTTTGTAATGTGTGAGTAAATGTAAGTTGTGTATGCGATTGGGGTTGTGTTGCAAGAGATAAATCCAAATATACCGATCGTGAATACTAAAATTCGCCCAGGCAAGGATTCGAAATCGCATTCAATGATTCAATGCGTCCGCTCGAATGTGCGGTCACTTACAACTGTCGGTCATCATATCTTATATGAAAGGGGAATGTTAACCTACACAACGACATTGCAATTTATTTAAGTGAAAAACTTGTGGGTAAAAGATTTGTTTTTATTCAAAGAATTTTAACTAAATAACAAGTTGATTATCAATGTTTTTGATTTTTTTAAATTAAAAGTTTTTGAGCATTTTTTTTACAGAACAATTAATTGTTTTTAATGTTCACTGCTTTTGTTGAGTTATGCCCTGGCTGGGATTCGAACTCTCTATGGCCCCAGTCGGTTCGGTGGTCGCTAACGTATATCGACCGTAATATCTTCTGATAAAATTGAATGTTAATACCTAATAAGAAGTTTCGAACAAGATAGCCTCGCGTTAGGCTCAGAATTTTAATTCGAAATATTTTCTGTTTTGAAATTTCCCATCACACTACATTTAATAAATAATGCAAAAATGTATTAAAATATAAATTACAGAAATATACAGTTTAATTTGATTAAGTCGAACTAGAGTTACACAATAGGTCAGTTACAAATGACACATAGAACGTCAAATTTCGCTCACAGTTTTAAGCGCACTCACGTAACGGACACTATGTCACAGACATCTGAAGTCGATTTATAGCTGCGGGAAATTCTGGTCTCCTGCCTAAGACTACTTAAGATAGCAGCTGGTAACCCCTGCTGGTAGTACTTTGGGGCATCTCCCACCCTTTCGGCAGTCGTTTGGGGCATCACATCCCCCTTCGAGCAGTCAATCTCACATCGAAATTACATTTGAAGGTCTAATCTAGATTGAATTTGATGGGGCATTCTGCACTGAATCGAAAAGGATGTGATGTCCAGAGGGAAGTTGTTTGGGGCATCACGTCTTCTTCCAACCATAACAACGGAAAATTACCCTTAATTTTACTCTTAACAGAAAATTAATTACCCTCAACAGACCCTTACCTGCAAAAAATATAATAAAATTGCGCACAATCTTAAATATATCAAGCTGAAAATCCCCAAAACCTGTACGAATGTTTGTATGTACAAGAAAGACTACGTAACTACTAAACGTAGAGCTTTGAAATTTACAGTATAGTTGTGTGAAAATAAGAATTTTATAGCGACTACTTTCAATTCTCTACGATGTTCGAATGTTATAACAATTTTAGTGTATCCAAGCGAAGTTTCACGAAGTGGCAACAATAATATCAGTTAAAATCAACGGAGAAAAATGAAAATATAATATATAAAAATTTAACTGAATTCGAATGCCGGACTTTACAATAAATACTCCGTAACTATAAAACGTAGCTTTATGAAATTTATAGGGTATTTTTCTAGAAAAATTAGAAATTTAGTGCGGTAATTTTTAAGTGTGTGCGATGTTCCATTCGTTTATTATAATTATTTAAATTTATACCTTTCACTTTACATGGTTGAAAATATCGTTTGCAATTAACACGATTTTTTTTTCATTATAGACACTATAAAAATTACGTATTAGGTCAAGTATAGTGGGGACTATATAGTATTAGAAGGTGTGAAGGCTCCAGCGCTTTCTGACGGAGGGCGGGACAGTACATTTTTGACGTCATACTGACGTATTCCTCCGTACTCTGTGAGCATGTCTAATGCCGGTTGACCATGCATTTTTTCGTTGTCCCAGACTTTTCTTTGATTCTCATCAGTCAATTTACAAACAAGCCCTTTGGAAATTATAAATTATTCATGATTTAAAATGCAAATGTCAGGAGAATATTGTTCCGATATGATTCATCAACATTTTTATAAGCGAAATAATTTTTGCCGGTTTAGTAAATTATCGTTTGTGTTTCAGATTATTTTTAACAAAAGATTAGTGTAAAAAAATATTCGCAAGTTTAAACACTGTAGTTAAACAAACAAAAAATATTAATTACATTCACATTAAAAAGAAATCCTGACGGCACAATATTTTTAAAACAAAGTTTGCCTGCTTCAAGCAATAAAATCATAAATAGTTGACTTTCTAATAATTAAAAAAATAAAACATTCATTACATATTTTGATTCATTTTATAAAAATCATTTCAATATTCTACTACAAAATCATCTATTCCAAATCGTTTGCAATTTCATTTGAGTTCTAATATAGGAATTATTTTAATGTGCACATGCATTTTTGTTAAGTTTGAACGACATTACATCTATTCTAGGATGTCTTTAAAAAGGTAAGGTTTCTTGATTTGAGATATACTTTTAAAAGTATCTTGATTATTTGAGTATTATATAGTCTAAAATGTATAAGTAAATTACGAATTATAAATTTATTAATAAATCTTTTAAGTACACATTGATTTTTAGTATAAATTTTTATCGATAATATTTATAATTCTGAAGTCTTAAAAAATTTCAAGACATAACTTTAAAAAAATAAGATGTTAAGTGAATAGTACTATTGAAAAGAATATTTTCAATAGTACTATTCACTTAACATCTATTTAATACACGAATTTTCAATAAAACATTTATCCGTATTCTTAAATTCCGTGAAAGAAAAAAAACTCAGTTAAAAGTATTTGAATAACCCGCAATCGAACTATTTTAGAAATCAAGTTTCATATCCATAACGGCAATATATCAATATATGTTTGTCCGTGTGGTTTTGACAAATAAAAAAATAGCGACCTTTCTTATTTTTGCGTGATTGAATGACCGCGCGTTTGAACTTGTTTGTGTCGGAAATTTTGACTTGCAATATCTGTACGAAATGGTGTCTTCTTCTTCTTGTGCATTGTGTAAATCGGCACCAACTTCAAAAGTTGTACTAAGTATAAAATTGATATTAATTAATTAAATTTTTTCAATTCGTACGTAAAATTAAAAATTATTTTTTTACTTTTTAGCGCATAATCCTTAAAGTCGGTTTTCCTTTTTTTTATAAAGATTATTTTATTTTTCCCTTTTTAGTTTTTAATTTAGCAGGAGGCTTAGCCCCCTGCTATTATTCACCAAGATTCAAATAACAACTTGTGCTCAGATTTTGTCTGCACAATGTATATTGTAAACAATTCTTACCCATGCCAATAAATGCTGGGTAAACGAAATGTCATTGTTGTATAACTTCTGTTAAACAATGATAACATATTGAAATCGGATAAATTGTTTAAAAAAACTCCGGTTAATCGATATTTCAGGATATATAACAGCCGGATAATCGATTTTTTTTTTTTGCAGTTTTTGCCTAAGTGGATTTTTTTATACAACAAAAAAGAATTTTCGAAACCGGAAAATACTTTTTTCAAATGGTTCGGTTAATTGAGAATTCCGGTTACTTAAATGCCGGATAACCAGATTTTTTTTTCAAATGGCTCCCAAGTGAAACATCCCCTATTCAACAATGTTTTTCCAAATATCTGTAGTAGAACCGAAATCCTGCTGGAATATACATAAAAAAATATGTAATAGTCGAATTGATAACTTCTCTCATTAGCGCGCGTTTTTGCGGTTTCATTTAAAGTTTTTGGCAGTTTCATTTTAAAGTTTTGTTTGGCGCGCTGTTCAGTCGGTTAAAAATGCATAGAATTTCGTAAAGTAATCTTTTTATTGATAAATAGTAGCTCAATTCTGTTTACTAGCAACTATTTTCATAAAACATTGTATTGTATTTTTTTTAGAATTTCAATTAATATTTGCGTGTAAATGTTTGTTTTCTAAAAGCACTAATTAAATAACTGTTTCTTAATTTTTGACCTCACATCTTAATATCCTTTATTTCTCTGTATGATCTTCGTTATTAAAAAAATGTGTGGCTAGATAATATTCAAACTGAATGCCAAGCGAAATTATATGCAAAATGCAGGGGCTGCTCTTTAGAGTCGGTGTTGGCTTGGGACGCCAGACTAGGAAAGGCGGCAATTTTTTTTAAAAAGTGTAAAATATTTCAATTGGAAATTTGTAGTATTGGTTTGACATTTATACTTTTTAATTAATTTATATATTACAGTTAAGTATTTTTTATAGTAGTATTATTACTTTATTTCCATCGACATATTATACTAGCTGAAATACCCGTTCTACGCACGGGAAGGAAATAAATTACAAAATTGATACAAATACAATATTTATAGCGAAATAAACAATATTCTTAATTTGTCACCCATGAGGGGAAACCACAGTATTAAAAGTACTAATTTGAAACGAAATTTTATTGGCAAGGTCCTGCAAGAACTGGAAAGATTGCTAATATGAAGTTGACAATAACGTGGATATATATGCATTACTCCCGTTGATCACCATTCATATTTTAACCTTTAGTAACATCCCAAAGATTTAAACGGGAAGAACTCTTATAAATGTTAATAAAAATTATCTGAAAAAGTTTTATTAGATACCTATGTCAACATTTGTCGTTAAGTTTCACAAATTGGTGAAAATATAAGAAGAAAAAAAAACGAAAAAAATTTTAAAAGGTCCATTTGCCAAATTCAAGATTTTCATATTTTTTCTTTTGTACGGTAAACCTTATCAATATGCGAGGAGGGATGGTTCCCCAGCACTTTTTTTAGATTTTGTTCCCGCACTTTTTAAATATTTAACTTTTTTAAATAAAAAATAAATCATATTTTTTACTTCATTGAACTTCAAATCAATTTTTTTAAAAAAATCGTATCAATCCCCTACCCACTACTACAGAAGATTTAGGCAAACCCAATCCCCCTCTGACACTTGTACCACGTGGGGGCAGAGTCTATAACAACAGTTTTCGATTCCGCCACATAACTACTCGTATAGGCATACCTTCATATAAAGAAAGGTAGGCCGCATCGATCAAGCCAATCTTAACCCATTCCGCCGCTAACCGTGAAGGGAATGTCGCCCTTAACTGCAGGCTATTTCGTTCACATTACTCCCAGGGGAATCGTGTTATGGGCTATAAATGACCTACCATGGTATAGGAAAGTGAGTCGCGTCGATCAGGTCGTTTGTTAACCCATTTTATCCTCTGATCTTTATACCGCGAGAAGGAAAATGTCACCCTTGGTGACAGGCAGTATACACTTCCACTCCAATAATTCTATGGAAAATCAGCCTTCGTGGATAAATGACATAACATGGAGTAGAGGAAGGTAGGCCGCGTCAATCAGATTGACCATTTATACACTCTCCCTCTGAACTTCCTACCACGTGGGTCCAAACTATTCATGAACCAATTATTACGGTACAGAGTGGCTTCTACCTACCAGATAGATTATTTTTCTATGTAAGATATAAGTAACAACTCTGTTAAAATTCATCTTCCTGGGTATACAGAAAGTTAGAAAATTAGTGATGAGTCATTGGATAAGTGGCAAGGATTTTTACTTTTGGCAGTTAGAGTTTGAAT
Source organism: Troglohyphantes excavatus (assembly GCA_963932185.1). Taxonomy (NCBI): domain Eukaryota; kingdom Metazoa; phylum Arthropoda; class Arachnida; order Araneae; family Linyphiidae; genus Troglohyphantes; species Troglohyphantes excavatus. The sequence goes on from OZ010671.1 coordinate 106,854, forward strand.
TTTTGAAAATGAACATCCTTTCTTAATGAGCAATTTTGGCTTAAAATGCCATGCTCCATGCCAAATTTAATTTTCATAGTTGTTGTAGTACGGAATATCCCTTTATCCAATCATACTTTCACCATTTTGACATATTTTTTATAATTTTTTGACACTAATTTCGCTATTTTTATGTTATTTTTACAAATATGATCATATTTTAGTTCATTTGGCAATATTTGATTCATTTGGCGAAAATTTTTATTCATTCGGTAAAATTTTAATTTATTTGGCGATGTTTTTATTAACTTGGCGTAGGTTTTATTTATTTATCGATATTTAGTCATCAGCCAATCAGAATGCTCCTGATTACATAATATTAAAATTTTCCATTGTTTCAATTTTATATTTTACATTGTTACATGTTTTCCATGTTAATCCTATGGGAAGGTTTCTAAAACATCGTTATTTTGGCATTTCGAGTTCGAATTTTTAAAAATCCTTTCGTAGTGCATCTCTACGGCCCCAGATGAATCTGTGCTCCAAATTTCAGCACTCTAGGCCTTTTAGATCTGTAGATACCCAAACTAACGTCGCTACAAACATCGAAAAAGGGGTTTTACAACCCCTTAAATACGTTCGATTTGAACAAAAATAGCTTACTTTTCCTATTTAAGGTATAAGTAACAAATTTGCCAAATTTCATCTTCATAGGTATACGGTAAGTTGGAGAATAAGTGATGAGTGAATGAGTGGGGATTTCGCATTTATATATATAGATTACAATTAAAGCTTGGATGAGACTTGTTGTTTTGTGTTTATCACCACAGTAAAAACAACGCAGGTTTTTGTAAATAACGAAGTTGACATGCGTTCATCACCCTTTGTGATAAACGCGCAATTGTCGCAATTGCTGTGCGCAGACTTTCATTTCTGCTGATGAAGGGAGATGTGTCTCCCAAAACATGTCTGGATATTAAGTATTTGTATTAAGTAGTATTAAAGTTGTATTTGTATTTTAATACATATTATTAACACAATGTTCTATACGACGAGTTTTTATCTAACACATTTATCATAAAAATTGTCGTCATTGGATATTACCTTTGATTGTCTTCCATGCATTGAGTTACAATTGAAGTTGTTTGCATGCCAAATAACGATTATTATTTTATCTAATTTTAAAACTTATTATCAAGTATAATTCGTATTAAAATTAAATTTAAAAAATATGGCAATTCTAAAGCCAGAATAACGTTACAAACATACAGGCCGAGATATTTCGTCAAAACACTTTTTGATTGACAACTTTTAATTTTCATCAACATAACTCTATTTTTAATTAGGATGTCAAGCAATACTCAATGTCACGACCTTCATCATAGTGAAAAATATGATTTTATCAAACTTCAACAAATTCGGACATTTTTTGACCGATATATGAGTAGCCAAACACGTACCTCCTTGTATTACCGTTTGTCGACAGCGGCCGTTACTTCTTTTTATAATAACTTAAAATATAATAATTCTTTTAAAGAAAGCGATATGCATTAGATCCGATATATAGCTACTATTCTACAAAAAATTAGAATTGTGGAATGATTGCTTCTATACGTTTTGCTTGACACAAATTCGAACTCTTTCATTTTTTAAATTTAACATTTAATAATTTCTAATATAAGTGTTCTATTACAATACAAATACTATCAAAGTATTTCGTAAACATTTCTAAAAAGACTAAGTAAATTTCATGATTATCTAAAAATAACTTTTTAAAAAATGACTCAAAATATGGAAGAAAAAAAAATTACCGTTGGCCTACAGTGGCAGTTACTTCTTTTTAACAATAGAGAAATATATTTAAAATTTAAAACTCATATACATTGTAACCAAACGAGGTTAAGGGAGTTGCAGCCCTTTTTTTAACAATTGAAGACAATTTAGCTCCCCCAAAAATTACGCGTGTCTTTAGTTGAAATTTAAATTTTAGCCCCCCCCCTTATATTTTTGACAATTTTCTGCCTTTTATAAAAAACTACTTAATTAATTTGATTATGATTTGGTATTTTGATATTTGTTGATGGTGTTCAAGGACTTTGATTTCGAGAATTTTCAGAATATTTTGTGTTTCGCATAAGAAAAATCAAACCAGCACAATTACCACAGTACCGTGAATTTGTTTTCCGAATACTTTGCGCGCGCACGTCTGTTCGGCCTGCTTCTTCTTGCATGTATTTGTTAAGCGTTAGATCTCTTTGCACTTGTCGTAAGTTTATACTTCTCTGTATCATTTTGTTCGTCTTGTAGGTCATATTCTTTCAAAATTTTACGTTTCATATTAGTAATTGAACTTTCAAATAATATTTTTGTTTCATAGTTAAATCTTCTCCCTTTTTCTACAAATCATCACTTTCAACTCCACACAATTTTCACACGAGTTGTTTAAACTGCGAAATAGCTAAATGAAATATTACAATTAACCGTTTTTTTCTATTTAAGAAAGCGCTCCGTCAATTACAATTTATATTAGAGTGGTTAAACATGGCAACGTAGACTTTACATTTGATTTATACCCCCCCCCCTTTCCCTGAAGAATAAAGGTTAGAAAAAAGAGTGAATGAATGGCTGATGAGGCCCTTTTTCTATACTTTATGGTAGATCATTTATCCCCACCCCTAATTTTCCCTGAATTTGTGGGACATTGTAATATATATTTTTTTTTATATCGCGCAAGTTTCTACCAATGCACCCGGACCGATTACGTACACACGTAAAACAAAAAATGATGAACCTTTATGAACTTATGAACCCTTCTGACTCCTCCTCGGTGGGTTTTAATTAGAGAACAAAAAGTTATCATTGGAGCACGTAATAAATGTTGTCGTGACAATTTAGAAGTGCGCATTCTGAGGTGTTTCTTCATATGAAGGATTCGGTTATCATTCTTTATTTAGTATTCATATATCATTCAGCTCATTCGTTATTCAGATATCTCGCACACAGACATCACTTTTATAAGCCATTCTTTTTGACATATTCAGATGGCGTCAAAACGCTTAGAAACAACAAATACAGATTCCAAATTTGATATTGAGTATGGAAAGTAAAAAACTATCATTTCACTTATTAAAAAATTTAACTAAATCTCACAATTTTTTTTAATTTAATTCTGTTGAACTTAAATGCTTTATTTTTTTTTAATATCATTTTATTTCTAATTTTTAACATGACTTTCAAATATCTGAATTGATTTCGAAATGTGCTGTGACGATCAATAGGGGCCAAGTTCGAATGTCGCAACAGTTGATGAGATTCACAACAAAGAGAACCAGCTTCCTGCTTTGAATTTTTAACTTCGATTTACTCTGTGTTTCTGTTCCCAATCTGTGTGTAGTTGTTTAAATGTTTAACCAGGGTGCTCTTATTATCACAATGTGAGGCTTTGGACAAACATTTATAATAGTGTTTGTTAATATTTTAATATTTATGTTCACTAACCAGAAAATAAATATTTTTTTATGCTTTTAATTTGTATACAGAATACTTTTATTAAAAAGAGGAGCAATAAAATCAACTATTTGTAATACATTTTATAAAATTTATAAATGTGTGTATCTTTTTTTAAATTTTAAATATAGCTACTCAAATTTAACGAAAGATCCATTAAGTATATTTCGATTACATATTTTATAAAATATGAAGAAATATTTTCGCCTGTTTTGACGTGAAACATCTTTAGAATCAGCTACATACCAAAATATCCTTTGTAAGTTCCATTGTGGCATGGAGAACTTAAACAGGTGGAAAGAACATTTCAATTCGAACAAAATGACGCCAAGAAGTTGTGACGTTGTCCCTGATTTGCGCGCCAGGTGATTGCGCGCGACGTGATTTACGCACCTGGCGGCGGTGCCGAGGTGCAGGTTAGCTATAAAACGCTTGAGTGGTTTTGAAAGAAGGGCCATTATTTATGCAGGCGGTCACGTATTCAGTAGTAAAATAATGTACGAAGAGTTTCACCCTACCAGTCTTGTCAGAAAACTTTGAGGAAATGTTGGATAGGGTCACAGCAGTTCTTAAAATCATGACGAAATACAATATAACCCTTTCTCCATCTAAATGTGTGTTTTTTAAGGATTCGATAGATTATTTGGGATTTAATATATCACATAAGTTTATTAAACCTATTTCTACCAATATAGCTAAAGTAACGAAATTTCAGCCACCCAAGACTGTTCGGCAGGTCAAAAGGTTTTTGGGTTTATGTGGATTTTACCGGAATTTAATTCCGGAATATTCTAGGTTAACAAGTTGCTTGGTACAGTTGACGGCCAGAGGAACCAAATTCAAATGGGCAACTGAACACCAGGAGGCTTTCGAAGAATTACAAAAGGTTTTCTTTTCTGGTCCTTTCGTTACCCTCCCTCATTGGGACAAAGAGTTTGTTCTTAACACAGATGCTAGTGGTTCAGCCATTTCGGGAGTATTAATGCAGGAGGTTGATGGTGTATTCCATCCGGTATCCTATTATAGTAGGGCCTTGTCTCCCTCGGAACGTAATTATCCGGCCATAAAATTAGAACTATATGCAATATATAAAGCAGTGACATCGTTTAAAACGTATTTGTACAATCGCAGGTTTACCATATTGACGGATAGTAAGCCGCTTTTACATTACAAAAGGACTACGTCACCTGCGGATATTGTAACGCGTTGGTTGCTAGAGCTCTCCGAATACACTTTTGAGTGTAAGCATATACCTGGAAAGTTAAATATTTTGGCAGATTACTTATCGCGTATGCAGCAGTCTGGCAATAGGGAAACCGTTCCTTTGCTCCAATCTGATGAGACTCGATGTAAGACGTTATTACCTTTCGTAGATACTGAAGAGTCTGTTGTCCAGGTAAATGTAGTTACAATGGAGGATCCCCGGAGTGAAATATCTATATCAACCTTTGTCATGGAACAGGCTAAGGATCCACATGTCACGGAGATTATTCAAGCTATAACGTCTCCCTCCCTGGTAGACGCTGGTAAAATTCAGGATTTTTTTATAAGTAATGATAATGGGTTGTTGATGTTTAAGAGGAGTAACAATGTTGAAGTTATAGTGGTTCCTCTTACTCTGCAAGCTAAGGTGCTGGGTATTTGTCATACATCTCACTTTGGCCTCCAGAAAACGTACGAAATCTTATTTCAGAGATACTTTTGGAAAGGTGCTTACAGGGACACAAAGAATTTTGTTTTATCGTGTGATAGTTGTATCAGGAATAAACCTTTTTCCCCAGTACAGGCCCCATTTGTGTCTATGAGAATTCCTAGGGTACCGGGAGATTTCATTTCGATGGATATTTTGGGCCCAATTAGGAATTGTGGTTATGTACTGACTATCCTGGATCATTTTTCAAGGTTTCTTTCCCTGTACCCTTTAAGTAATATAAAGGCAGAGACTGTCACGGGCCACCTCATTAGTTACATTTCCGTGCATGGCAGGCCTTCCGTGATATTGTCGGACCTAGGAACTCAGTTTACGTCAGAGGTGTTTGATTTAGTTAATAGAGCTTTGGGTATTAAGTTGGTTCACTCCACGTCTAACCATCCTCAGACTAATGGCAAAAGTGAAAGGATTAATAGTTCGATAAAATCGTCGCTACTGATTCTCAATGAAAAGGGTGTTTCGTTTAAGAATTCTTTGCTGGTCCATCAGAATTTATATAATGGAATGGTGCACTCTTCAACGGGTTTTACACCCAATTTATTGCATTTTGGTAGAAATTTGTCTCTGTTTTTCGATACTTATGATTCTAATGTACGGCCAATGCAACTAGACACGTCACACTTTGTTAAGGATCTATTAAGGGAGTTGAAAGAAACGTATGATACTGCGTTCAATGCCCTCGAGCGTAAACAGGTGCAGCACAATAGTCGCCAGACAAAGAGGGCTAAACTAAGAACGTTCAAGGTTGGGGACATTGTTTATCTTCAGTCGAGAAATACCTTTAAACCCAGATTTTCCGGACCTTACTCTGTGGTCTCAAAAGATAGTGAAGTGAATTATACGATAGCTATTCTGGATGATCAGTACTCCAAACCAATTAGGGTTCACGTTAATAGGCTTAAGCTTGCTCCAGCTAGGTTTTCACGCCTTACTCAGGTAGAGGGTGCGAAAAGTCAGCCTGACCATTCCTACAATTTTCGGAATAGATTGGGAAGGTAACAGGGTTCGAGAGGAGTGTTATCGGGATGTGTCAACACGGGGTGACTCTGTTGTGCAACGAGTGTGAACCGAGTTTATTTAAGGTACTGTTTAAATTGTTGTATGTGTATACTGATTGCGTTTGTGTATATTGTTTATATGTAATTACAATAATACTTTTATACTAATGTTTAGATATGATTATATGTGCAATAGTATGGCACCTTTTTGTATGTTATGCTGATGTGTATCTTTTATAAAAAAAAAAAAAAAAAAAAAATTGTAAGTGTTGGGAAACTCTGGACTGTGGACGTAGTTTGATGAGTATTTACAGTGATATATTTATTAAGAATTTAAAAATATGCATATATTTTTTTTGTGCCTGGGGGGAGTATGTGACGTTGTCCCTGATTTGCGCGCCAGGTGATTGCGCGCGACGTGATTTACGCACCTGGCGGCGGTGCCGAGGTGCAGGTTAGCTATAAAACGCTTGAGTGGTTTTGAAAGAAGGGCCATTATTTATGCAGGCGGTCACGTATTCAGTAGTAAAATAATGTACGAAGAGTTTCACCCTACCAGTCTTGTCATAATATTTGAGGTAGAGCGTATCAATTGTGCATGGTTAGTGGTTGTATATTGAGAATAGAAAGAATACGGCGTTTCTTATTGAGTTGTGGTATCCCGAATGTTGAAGATCTTTCGGCGCCATCATTTGTCCGGGTGCGCCTCCGTCTGTCCACAGTCCTCTGCTGTTCCCAGCAGTCTTCACGTAAGTGATTGTAATTATCGAACCTCTGCAACCAGCTCGAACTCTAGTTGGACATTGCTTCCGTGTTGGATTGATTTGTGTACCATTATTGTTCCGAAAGCTTATCTGGCGTATTTATGTTAAAAAATTATAAAAGTTATGCAAGTGTTATTAGTTGACTGTGTAATTTATCATTTTCGGGCCATCCAACTCACACGCTAACGTAACGCCTTTTAACTTGTACCCCCAACGTACGATCTTGTGCTAAGTGGTATCTACCACAAACAATATGACAGAAGTCCGAAAGTGTGACAAGCAAAGAGTATAAATATAATAGAGAGCGCTCTCTATGTCAGGCTCTGGCAAGACCGCGTTCTCAACACAGATAAAAACCGATGCCCATCGCGTGGTTTTAGCGCTGCCACACCCTACATGCAGAAGTTCCGAAATTGGCGCAGTTTCTTCTTTTCGGCGATAGAGTGTTCCGTCTGTATTGAACTTCTGAACATAAGATATGTAGGTATTTATTTATTTTCAAACAATGTGCATTAAATATTTTCCTTGCATTAACGAAACGAAAATATCCTTTTGTTTGTGTTCAATGCTCTAAGAAACGAATCTCTTTACATTTCTAAGGTTTTATTGTTCATATTTTCTTATTGAAATATACAAAATAACAATTAAAAGAACTACGCTTATTGTGCATCTACATAAAAACAGACAAATATACAAGTAAAATACATAATTATATTTAAATTATAAATAACAAAAAAAAACATGTTAAATTGCAACTATTTATTGAAGAATTTAAGGTAAGAAATGTAATCCCACCTCCCCCGCACAAACAAATTTTTTTTAAAAAAAATCTACGTTTTTTTTTATTGTACAATTAGGATTAAATTGTTTTTTGTCCGAAAATAAGTAGTATCAATTCGTAGTATTCTATATAAAGTCGTCCTTCCAAAAGACGCTTTTCAATAGCACATTTTGCCTGATCATAGTGCTCATAACCCGGGTTAACGTTGCACTTTTTAAATACAATCTTCTACTTAATATATATAAGTTTTATATTTGACTAAATATCGTATTATCATTAGTATTACGTAAGTATGTAAAGTTTCAAATCTATACGTCATTTACAATATCATTAAAATTGAATTGTTAGATATGATACAAAAAAAAACTCGCAGAGTATTATACAAAGTTAAATAATAATATAAATACTATTTATTTTCAATAACAGACGCTCTGAGTTTATACTTTAAAAAAAAGCAAACGCCTTGATTATTGTCGAATTTTTTTAAACAATTATTACCGAAATCTACATCAAAGGCTTGAGAACAATTGCAAATGGACCTCTTTTACTTCTTTACTGTAATAATATTACACAAATTTACGGCAACTGAACTGAAACTGATTTACACACTGGTATTTTTTACTTTAACGACATTTCCAAAATATTTTGGATAAATCCTCGTTAATACAAATTATAAAATTTATTTTATTGTCTAAAAATCAACTAATGAAAAGATAAAATAAACTATTGACCTTTAAATATCGTTGTTTTAGTGTTTAAGTTCCTAATTTTATTTTTTTGTAATTCTCTAGTGTATTGTTTTGCTGCATGGCTAAGCCTTATTTTTAAATATTCAAATAATATAGATTTAATAAGTAAAACTTTGTGGTTGTCAATAGGGCTATCATTTAAAATATGTTCGTCTAAGATATGAAAAATATTTAATGAAATATTTTGCATGCTTTTAATTATTAAAAATTGAATGACGTTTTTTTGCAGTTTTCCGGATTCTTCCAAACATCGAAACTCTTTTTCGGCTACTTTGCAAAGTTTTGAGCAGTCACCCCCTGGTACAATTAAACCTCCCCTATTCTTTCTTTGAATTAAAGCAGAATTGTGGGGGTTATGAATTAAAGCAAGTTTACAACTTGCACATTTTATATTGTTGGAAAGCTTTTTAACTATAAATCCACTAATGTATGCAACAATATCAGCAACAAAAAAACTTAAACTACTAACATTACACAATGGTGTTAAAGAAGATGTTAATTGCGAATCGTCATCTTGATCGTTAGATTCATTTTCTGAAATCGGCATATCAAGGGTTATAATCCTATTCATATTTGTTAGATACATATTTTTAGAAGAAGTTACATTTAAAATATTTGTGTCATCTAAAGGTAAACAGTTAGAATTAGTGGAAGACGAAATTTCATTGTGACACATTAGGCGAACATATGCAGCTTTGAATTGTTTCGCGGTAGGATTGTTGTTGAAGCCCCCTTTGCTGCGTATGGCACCAAACAGCATTTCAAGATGATCTTGCGATAATTTGTATGTCATTAAAAAATTTAAATGTTTCGTTTCGATTAAATTTCTATATAAAAACTTTACGCAGTATATCCCAGTTAGAAATCCAAGAAATCCGGTTTTTCTCTTACTAGAAAGTAAAAGAGGACCATTTGCAGTTGTTCTCAAGCCTTTGATGTAGATTTCGGCTTTACCAAGAAACTTCAAAATTTGTGTAATATTATTACAGTTTACTGGGGCTTTGTAGCCTTTAGCAAGTACATTTTTTGAATTTAAAATATCGAAAAGGGTGTTGAAAAAGTGCAAAAATTCCGCGGTTGCATCACAGCCTAGAAACTCGGGAAGTTTAAGATCGTTCGACAAGTACAACAAAGCGTCGGCAATACTAGCACTCAATACCTGGGTGGCCAACTTGACCTTCATTTTTTCTCGCTGCCATTGAATGTGGCGAATTCCGAGTTTCGTGGCTGCTAGCAATCCTTCATTTGCTTGAATTTTCTGGAGTGAGACGATATACTCCAGTTTTATGATTCTCCCTTTCTTGTCGAATAGTGAACCAGTAGATGCTAAAGTATTCCGAACAAGTTTTATCATGTGGCTGGGATCTAAAAGGGCACATATTTCCTTACCCGTTGTTGGGTGCTTGAAAACTGGTTCAAGATTTTTGAGTTTAAATGAAGCACCCAGACAACAAGCAGTAGCGAAGTTTGTGCTTGTGCCATCAAAAGTTAGAGAAATAATGTCGACTCCAGTTTCATGCAAAATCTCCAGGGATTTCTTAACAATATTACATCTTTCTGCTGCTGTTAAACCATTGATAAGAAAATACCCTATTGGTATTTTCCAATTCGAATTAACAGCGTTGCACAAAAATGTATATGCTTCAGTGGCAACAGGTAACTGATCGTCATCGAGATCGGTCCCATAATCTATGTAACCACAAAAAGCCTTCCGTCAAATTCAATATGCTTTCTAATGGCCATTTCGTCCATTACCAGAGCACATATGACTCTTTCGTTTTTTTCGGAGGCGTCCAGGGCTTTCATTCTTAACGCCGATAATGCTGCACTTGTAAATCCTGGAGCTCCGTCCACTGACTGGTACCATTTCCGAATAGTAGACGGATGTGGCAAAGAATTACAAAACACCTTTCGCACATATTTGTATGCTCTCACAGAATAAAAATTTAATGTTAGAGCAAAAGCTCTTAATTCCGGTGGATATTTACGTCTTCCTTTAGGTTGCATTTTCTTTATAAGGTGGGAGGCAGAATCTGGTATAGAAAGCTAAAAATGAAAAATAGCATTATATACATTATGCTAAATGAAAATAATTAAATTAATATAATATTAACCCTCTAGTTCCCAATGCAGACTTCAGTGTACACCTCACTTTTGGACTCTAATATTAAAAACAATGTTAACAGTCAGCTCTGCTACCTAGTGATTTCTTGAAAACCATTCTACACCAAAATTTACAAGAAAAAAAATTATAAATTTGTACAAAAAAAAGGCAAGTGTTGTTCTGCCTAATTTAAAAGCATTAGAAACTAAAAAATAATAACTGCTGGATCTTATTTGGGAACTGAATGATTAAGACAAAATATACGTATTTCAAAAACTTGTAATTAACTAAAATCCTAATAAACCCAGGAATATATATTAAACTGAAATTTATAACTAAGATAATTTACAATAGTATCTGGAACAATTTTTGTTTTTTAAAGTGATAGACAATAAAGTGAGTGGACAAAGAACAGATATTTAAAAAAATGCTGGAATTTGTTTTACAAACATTCACAGGTGTCACTTTTATCGAATTCGCAAAATTTCTAATGCAATGTTTGGCAAAATACGCAGATTTGAAGCTTTAAACTGTACTTTAGTTGCCAAAATTTATTGTGACATTACATGAGAGAGGAGGGGTTACAAAAGAATGTAAAAGAGCGTGACGTAATAAATGAACACTTCTATATAAATATTTATGTTTAAATCAGAAATTTAAAGGGTGATTAAACATTTTATAAAATTATGAAGGGTACATACTTCTAAAATTGAACTGGCAGAATCTGTGATAAAAGATTTATCCTTCATCTCTTTCAAAATATTCTGTAAATTGAAAACACGTTTTTGGCTACGCTTCAATTTCTGTCGCAGTTTCTGCATTTCATCCTTCGCTTTTTCTGCAACTTCTTTGCAAGAAAAAGTACTTTTTTTGCTTTTGATGGTGAAGTCATATTTTCTTCTTGAAAATCTCCTAAATACCTAAACTTTTTTGGTTGCTTACCTGCGAACAAAAACAGAATCGTAAGAAATTAATATAAAAGTTATGTTTCACAGCGCTCCAAACAAATATTTACATCACTTTAGTATTTATAAATTTAAAACTAAACAATGCATTTAAATGATTGCTCTAAACAGGGTGTTAATGATTTAAATCAGTGATTTAAATCAATTGATTTTTTTTAAATATCATCAATTGATTTAGAAATTTATTAAAAATTTCTCTTAAAAAAAATCTCTCTTGTGGAGCCTTTTTCATGGTCACTACAACTTTTCTTCCTTATTCTGGTCATTTCTCTAAGGTTTATTTTTCATTTACCTATTCTTATCTATTCAAAGTCCTTCCCAGCCCTTTTTTCCTTACCCTACCTACACCTCTGATAAGCATTATTTGTCTAGAAACCACGGTTTTCTACCTATAAATAACTAGAGTGGACATTCCCAGTTGCAATTGCTTCCTATCCTAAGTTATAATCTGCTGAGCAGGGGGGTTAATACTTTTACTGAATTTTATTTTCCTAAAAAAGTCCTTAGTTTAAATTAATAAAATATGTTTTCTGGAAGAAAAAAAAAATCAAATTTCGTTTCATTTTAATAATAAATGTGAAGTAGGTAAAAAAGGAAGTATGCTATTTGTAAAAAAAAATTAATTATCTTATAATAAAGTTAATGCGATAAGCTTTTTTATAAATATATAATACGAGTTTGTTTAAAAAAAGAAAATTCTTGAATAAATATAAGTAGATAGAAAAAAAAATCTATTAAAAACCCAGGTAATTTCTTCTTTCATAAATGTCCGAAATATGTAAAAAGCTGAGTATAAAATATGGGTTTAGAATGGTATATAAAATATGTGCTACAAAATGAATATACATACATAAATACATCATTGAGATTTGGTTTTTAAATCATGATTTTTTTACACCCTGGCTCTAAAGTTAGTAATTAATAGAGAAGTATTAAAAAAATCCATCATATTGAATTTAAAGTTACAAAATGAGTAGAGATATTAAAAAGAGCCTTTCATTTACCATTTAATTTCGTTGGGGTTTTATGGACAATTTTTTTCTTGGGCGGCTTTCTTTTCTTTTCATTCTTCTGCAGATGAGGAGGGAAATGAAACAGTGTAGAGGTACAGCATCTGACTTCAACCAAGTAGCCCCAAATTTTTCACGGTCAAAGCATTCCTCAGTAAAATGTTTAGAGCATATTTTACTATTTTTCGTTGACGTAAAGCCTACGCGACGCATCTTCTGAACCCATTGTCGACATCGATCGGGATCTTTGGGGAAACTAATGAAATAAGCAAAAAATAATTAAAAACAAAATACGTCATTTCTAAAAATAAAATTTACAAAACATTTATTTTAAAATTAAAGTGTTGTATAATTCGTCACTTCGTGTTATTTTAAATGTACAAAGTAAGGAAAACTCAAAAAACAAATTAACCCTTTGCACTAGAAAACATTAGTGATTACCAATTTGCCCGCACTCGATTATATAATGTTGCAATAATCCCATTATACTCTTAAAGAGGAAGCATTCGAATTTATAATTGACTTTTCAATAACTATATGTAATTAAGGTTAATTGAATACATTTGAATTATAAATTTAATGTAGTAAATTTTATACTTATAACATTGCAGAAACTATTTTGAAAATATATGTACATATTTATATGACATCCCTAATTAGAAAATAACAAAGACAAACGCAACATTCGAAAATGGAAAACATAACTATTTAATTCTAATTAAAATAAATAACAAAATATAAATGAAAGCTATTACAGAATTTTGTTGTACAACTGCTATATGCTATTTTTAGTAAATTTCGAAATGGCCTCTTTAATTTATATGTTAAATTCCTTTAAAGTATCATTCTTCAAGAAGCGATATTTAAATAGAAAATTAAACACAAAACCATATTACAATACTTTTGATTTCATTTAGTTTGGAAAGTCGCCAAAGCATGCCAAGGCACGCCAAGTAACACCGGCGCTCCATAACTAGTTCAGAAAGTATTAAAAACCTTAAAAAAACAAAATTTAATATTTACGAAACATCGAATTTGCTACTCAAGGGAAATACGAGACTGTAGTTTAATTTCCTATAAATATTTACTCAATTGAAACAGATTATATTCATAAAAATTAAGAAAAGAATTCGTAAACCTCATGTTAAACAAAGTAATTTTGATTATTTTACATGATTTTAAAATTTGGTTTGAAATAAACTTTTCAGGAAAACTTACCAGTGGAAGGTATATGGACCACCTTTGCGAAATTTTTCTTTGCATCCATAAGCGGCACAGCTATGAACCATTTTCTGTTGTGTTTTGTTTCGGATCGCCGTGAATCGTCCTGTTCCTATTGGAACTCTATTAGGAGAAAAGAACTTTTTCGCGTGGGCGAGGAAATCTGTCCTCCGATCACGTGATTCGATGATGCATATGCGTAAATCGGCATTTTTCTTCCTCTATTTCTATCCTTACTCTATGGTGACAAGTGTGAAGTGAGCTTGCCGAAGACGCAGTGGAAGAAGGAGAATAAGGCGCGTACCATGCATCCAGAAATCAAACCTTATACCGTGTAGCAGGGATTGTGTCTGTCCACAGTATTGAGAGTGTCGAAAAATATGCCAATTTCATAGCAAACGTAATCTTATACTTGAAAAAAAAACTTGAACGAATGAGAACAATACACTGGTTTGTCTCGCCAAATATAAATTTAAAATACAATTTGGCTTTTGAATGAAAGAACTCTATTGTTGATATGTATGTTATTCTTGAAACATTTACTTTCATAAGAATTGTAAAAGTAAGCTTACATTTGTTGAAAGTTATTTACATCTTGCAAAATGCAAATACTTCGAAATAGGGCCGTGTGGAAATATAAAACGGATAATACTACTTTTTTAAAATGTAAGTGATTCATTCGTCATGTGGGACGTGAAGCTGTATTTTTACAGATAACGACTATACAAAAATATATGGAAAATGCAAATACATTCAACTTTTTGAAAAAATGTCGAAAAATATTATAAATTTTATTACACACGTTCATATTTTCATTCATGCAGCACTTAATACTATATTTAAATAGTCAAACAAAATATTGTAACAATTATACAATAATAATAAAAACTCAACACGCGGTATATTGAGGACAGAAAAAATTTAAATAACAAATTAAAAGAAAAATTAACAGAACAAACAAGATTGGAATTCCGATATATAATAACATAATATATTCCTTAAAAAATGCCTTAAAATGAATAATAATTTTGCCTTTGTGTAACCAGTATATTCATAATCAACGTCTAAATGAATGATATATCTGTATTTTCTAAAACAACAAAGATATAAAAGAGAGTGATCGTAACTTGCTAAGCTGAGTCCTTGTAAAAGTTCGTTTTTATTTGAATTCGTATAAAAGTCATTAAAAACTACCAGTGATATTATCAAAAACCACATACAACATGCAATGAACATTTTTAATATTTTAAACTTACCTAGTTATAAACAATCCCTTGGAATTCCAATTCGATGAAAACAATACAACTCGAGATACAATTTGATAAAAATGAGTCGTTAGAAGTACATCCAATAATGTGAATTATCAAACCTCTTATTTGAGTTTGACACCTCAGCTTTTTAAAAGAAATAAAAATTAATCGCGTGTTATTTTCTCGGGATTCCTCTTTGATTCTGAGAGTTCAAAGCAACACTGACGAGGAGGGAGAAAATGCAAATTCCCAAAACGACGAACACTTTTCTGTCTCCCTCTTCGGGACGATCAGATAGATAATGATAGTGGGCTATCAGGTGGATAAGGAACGTCACTCGACGAGTGATGAAAAAAAAGAGGCTTTTGTCGAACTCTGAGAGTAACTCTCGCTTTTGTCCTGTTTATTTGTGTTTGTAAATCAGCGATTTCCGATCTTGTATAATACTAGTTCCTCCCAACCCTTGGTCCCGGCCGCCCTCAGCTGCTGCAGGGCCCTGGGCAAATCTATCCCCATGCCCATTGGAAATATTAAAGTAAATCGAATTTTTGAAGTGCTTCTCCTTTCCCGCCCCTCCCCCCCCCCCAAAAAAAAAGTAATACAAATGGTTACAAAGTAGGTTCTTAAAGATATGGATTTTTTCGAAATATTGAATTAAATAACATTCGATTTAAAAGGTAATTGTTTGCTCATTGGCTGACGAGAAACATATATTATTTTATTGCAACCCAGAGGGAGCCTTATGTAAGTCATTCGATTCTTATAATTTATCCGACTCGATTGCAGTCTGTGTGTCAGTTGTTAGAAGTTAGTCGTAAAATTAAAACACACTTGAGTAATTTCCTGCGATTCCTTTTTCCTTTAACCAATTTTCCCACAGCGGATATTTGACAACGAGCGTCAACAGTAATGATAAATAACATTACGCTTACTTCAGAAATAATCTGTTTTCACTTTTGCATGGGCAACTTTGCTCACCCATTTTCAAACTTTTACGGGCTTGGGAATTCATGTAAAAAAAACATAAAAAATCGGTAGTCATAAATCTCCACTTTACCGTAAGGTTTGTTTCGCGACTTCTCTGGCATGTTCCCCTGCTCCTTCTCGCCATATTTGGCAAGCTGTAAATTCCGTACTGGTCACAAGTTTAGATTTCTTGGTATTATTTAAATCACCTTGGACTGCTCTTTCTCACGTGTTTACTTTTCCGCAATTGAACTTGTGTAGGATATTTCGGCTTCTTAGA
Source organism: Troglohyphantes excavatus (assembly GCA_963932185.1). Classification (NCBI taxonomy): domain Eukaryota; kingdom Metazoa; phylum Arthropoda; class Arachnida; order Araneae; family Linyphiidae; genus Troglohyphantes; species Troglohyphantes excavatus. The sequence goes on from OZ010671.1 coordinate 123,139, forward strand.
GAAATCTTCGACAAATAGCCACGTTCCACTCCACAAAAATTTTACTCAAATGGTTTAAACTGTAAACCAAAGAACAAGCATCAAAAGGTGCAAAAACAAGGCATCTGCACTTTTTTCTAATTTATACTTTTTCTCATATTCCTATAAAGAAAATATCCTCTAACGATTAGAACAAGAAACAGACAGCTCTAAACAATAACTATAAATATATAAAGGAAAATGAGCTGTACTTTTGTATTATACGATGCAAGAAACGTTCAGTATTTTTCTTCTTTCTTGAACCATTTTGAAAACTGGAGCTGCATTGTTCTTGCAACCCTATTTTTAATCGTAAAGCTCGCCGCCACGACTCATCTGTTATACCTTATGAATTTAGAGCGATTAAACTGGAAATAGTATGTCCCAAATTTGTGTAATTTTCTATCTCGCTCGGTACAAAGGACAGAGGGAAAGGGAGCGTGTTTAGTATTCCTCTACACGATGGTAAGTCAATTATCCCAGTAGGCTATTTTCCCCTGGATTTATGAAGCTTTGAAAGGTCAACAATTTTTATGTCGCTGAACACGTTCACTGCCGGTGCCGACTGTTGTTTTTTACGTGTTATTTTGAAAAACGTGTCACGCGTCTGTGCATACCATTTCGTGAGAACGGGCATGTTAATTAGAATATTATGTTTTATGCAATAGAAGAGTTGTAGCAGTATGTATGTTGCAAGTCTTTCACTATTTTTGCAATATCCCATGACTAACCACGAAGTAGTTAACTGCACTCAGGGTCAAGCTAGGCCGGTAACTACTTAGGTACAAGGGGGCAATGCCCGTTATAGAAAAGTGTTTGCCACTCCTATAGTAATTAAAAAAATTCAGTTTTGTAGAATTTTTCATGAAAACCTTAATTAATCACTTTTTAGAGCTTCTATAGAGCACAAATGAATGAATATTCCAAATAGAAAAACTTATTACTTCCTTCCCTTCCCCCCTCTATTATAAAAAGATATGGAGAGAACTTTGGGGCAAAGTGGCGGCGATTATAGGGGTGGGGAGCAACGAGAGGAGGAGGGAAAACTGCAGGATCACGCCCATTTTCTAGGAGTCAACTTTGTTTATTAACAGGTGGGACGGAAATGTTTCCACATTTCTTTGTTAGTGAAAGACAACACTGAACCAACTCCTGGACACAACTGGGATGATATTGTGGGAGGTCAATTGGGTCATTTGGTTCCTACAAAGTACAAATATTTTGATTGGAGTATTTATTGATAAATAGTAGCTCAATTTTGTTTATTAGCAACTATTTATATATATATATATATATATATATATATATATATATATATATATGAAATGACCCATAGGGTGGTCATCCCATTATGTTGGTTTGCAGTCGTAAATTAAAGCATTGTAAGGCCGAGTAGCACAAAGAACAGTTTATTTACAAAGAGCTCAGGACACGTCTTCACGGGACAAAACACAGAATCGAAGTGTTCTCACATAGGGATGGTTAAATGACGTGAAGAGGGAAAAAAGGGAATTATCATCGTCTCGGAACACAGTCGTTATTCGGGTAAGGCTATTCCATTTAGGGGAAACGGGTGCAATTGAACTTAGAAATCCCTGAGTGGGAATTAGAAAACATGTGCGTGGGTAGAAACTCCTTGAAGAGTCAGCATAACTCATGAGAACGGAGTGATTTGTTATGCGAAAAGGAGAGCTTTATGACCAAGAGGGAAAATGCGCAAATTACACTTAAGTATTTTAAGGGATAGATGTTACGGAATATTAAGAGGGGTTTGACAAAGGAGTTCGGGATTTAAAAGAGGGGTGGTTACAGAAATATTCTTTCATATCCCTCCCGCAAAAGTATTACACATCGCCTGCGATGAGTACCTAGGCGAGAAAAAGACACTCCAAGAAATGAAGAGGAAGTTAACCAAATGATTGATCAGACCATCCGATCAACATGAAGAATCTGAAAGTGGAAAAGGAGAAAAGAAATTTAATGACAGTGATAACGAAAATTTTGAAAACTCATGGACATAGGTGTGCAAACGACTGTGCCTCGATTCGATTCACAAGACTATGATTATATAAAAATTTGCTATCAAAACAAACATTGACTTTTTGAGATATAAAATACAGAAAAAAATATACCAAGAAACATTTTAAAACATCAATAAAAATTTTCAAAAGAAATGACTAAATGATTAAATGACTAACTAAATGCGCGCAGAACATGTAAACACATAATACGGAAAAAATATAAACACAATGACATGTCGACAAAACTAAAAATCTAAAGAAATTATTGTGATGTTTCACACATGTGGAAAAAAAATGAAAATGGTAGGCTTCAACAAACATCCTCGTACATAACGTTATTCAAAATACCCTTCTTTTTGAAAAATTCAATTTTTGTTTTGAACTTTAAATGAAAGACTAACTCAACTTCAACAGTTCGAGTTGTCGCCAAAGTACCTGAAAACGAAAAAACAAAATTTTTACAAATTTTAATACGAGTCTTGTATTAAAATTGCATGTTTTATGGAAGATGTTGTTTTGGCCGCCATTTGTTGAAGGACCTTTGTCATCAAAAATGTGTTGAAAAAAATAAAGATGGCCATTGAAGAAAGTTTGTGCTTTCTGAAATCAGTTCACTTTCAGTGAGTGAATGTTTAGTGATGAGGATCCTCGTGAACCTATGTTTTAGGTTGATTGTTTCAAAGTTCTTTATCATTCCATGAAAAAGTGGAAACTAAGTGCACTGACATACTATAACACTTTGGGTACATTTGATAACAATTATACAAATAAAATGAACAACTTAAAATAATAGAATACATGGTAATAAAAATCTAAGCACTACTGAAATTATAGATATAAACTTGAAGCCATTCAACTGGTTTTATTTTTATGTATCCAGACGTGGAAAAAAAGTCATAAATGGGGTCAGGCTCTGGTCGGGATCTTCCCTTTCAGTGACATTTTGTGGATGTCGCACATGTTGGGTGTTTGATGGAGTTTTGACATGTCTAAATTGACATGTGGACATCCCCTCGTCAAAACATACCAAAGAAGGAAGATAATTGGGAAAATTATGTTCGTAGCCTGAGCTAAATTCGAAGAACTAGCCACAGTTTCATCCAAAGAAGCCTGTTGGTTCATGGCAGAATTAGAGTTAGTATTCTCAGGTGAAATTGAAGATGCCTGAGTATTTGGTATTGGTTGTAGATTATCTCCGTTTACTAACATTGTAAACTGTAGGTTAAACAAATATAACAAATTAAAAATACTAGGTAATAATAATCAGAATAATTAAAATTCAAAAATAAAAATCTATTTCCAGATCATAATAAAATATCATACTCACAAAAATTTCACCATCATAAACTTAATAGCACACAATTATTAATAAATTCTTTTGTTTTTTAAAATACCATAAAAATTATTAGATGTAAAAACTATTTTTAAAATGGTCATTGAAATAAAAATAATTAAAGTTAAAGTTTAAAAAATTTAAATACAATTCTGAATCTATTATATTTTGAAATAAACTATTAAGTCTAATTAATTCCTTGAAACTATTCAACATTTACAACTGTTAAATCTTATTACAAAAAAAAATCTTTGTTTACAAAAATAAAATTTAATTTGAAACACTTATAAATCATTAATATGAAAAATTAATATCAGTTCATTAATAAACATTTAAAATCAATTTAACGTAAACTAATCAAAGAAAACTCAATTTAAAATTCTGCAATTTAAATAAAAGTTGCTTAAAAATTCTTACAAATTTAATCACTATTCAAATTAAATTGCACCAACTCAAAATTAAAATACTTAAACTCTTTTTCATATATTTCGGTAGAGTTTATATCATGGTACCTCCTGCAGGCCTCATTAAAAAACAACACTGGAGAATCCATCTTTCCAGTCTCTGTAGGCACTGAACTAGACAACACCTTGCCTTCGACGAGCAGAACCACACATTTGTTTGTCAACAAAACACAGCTGGTTGTAGATGGGGGAAGCACGTCTTTCATCGAGAGGGTCCGGTGTAGGGGGGAATAAAAGAAGAAGGCGCTGGCGAAGGGAGATCTCCGATGGTGGTGTCAGGTTTCACGAGCTGAAGAGGGGTGTGTCTGGAAATCCTTGTTAGGGGGTGGAAATCGCTCTTGAATTGTGGGATGAGGGGATGGCCTGTCGAAATTGGGTCACGATCTTTTCACTTTGGACTAAGAAAAAGAACCGTGTGTTGTGAGCGGGTGAATGCTGAAAGAACGATGCGTGTTGTTGGACATCGGGAGGTGGTTGATTGGAGCATAGAGGCTTGGAGTGCTTTTCAAAGAGATCCGTGATTTCACAGAGGTGGGGAGGAGGGACGGTCTCTTGCGGAATGTGATTACTTGCAGTGTTGTGGTCGGCTGGGATCTGTCATCGGGGGTTCGGCGCTAGTGTTCCTGACTGCTGGATCGCGTCGTCGGGCATCCCGCAGATCGGATGAGGTTTGTTGGTGTTGGCGGTCGACTCACTGGATTGTTGGGGTCAGCGCGGGACGGCTGGATTGTTTGTTTTGAGGCGACGTCGCTGGATGCGTCACGAGGTGATTGTTGTTACGGAGATCCGCCATTGTCTGGAGTGCCCGGTACATACTGGTGGTTTCGAAATGTCTGCATAGGTGGAGCACAGTTTTTGTATTACCGGTGCAGGGCATAAACATCGGAAACATGATTCAGTTCATGTCCGGAAATATCCGTTTCGGCTCGGCGGTGCACCGCCGCGTTGATCTGAGAGAAAGCGCAGATTCAGTTTCAGTTCGGGACAGTACACTTCTCTCGCTCTGTTAGGGCGTGGCAGCGTTGCAATCTTTTCATTTGTTGAAATCGAAAAATGCAGGTGATCTGATCCTGTCCGACTTATGAAATGACCCATAGGGTGGTCATCCCATTATGTTGGTTTGCAGTCGTAAATTAAAGCATTGTAAGGCCGAGTAGCACAAAGAACAGTTTATTTACAAAGAGCTCAGGACACGTCTTCACGGAACAAAACACAGAATCGAAGTGTTCTCACATAGGGATGGTTAAATGACGTGAAGAGGGAAAAAAGGGAATTATCATCGTCTCGGAACACAGTCGTTATTCAGGTAAGGCTATTCCATTTAGGGGAAACGGGTGCAATTGAACTTAGAAATCCCTGAGTGATGGGGAATTAGAACGATCCAGAGCGTTTGTGAAATGTCGATTTAGTTTTGTAGTTATACATTTTTAAATAATTGACGAAATGTCTGAAATAATCGTCAATTTTACGCGTATCTTCACAAGGGATAAATTACAACTGCTCTAAGTAGTTCAAAAATATACTTTTTTCCGGTTAAAAAAATATAGTTATATTCGTAAAATCTTCCTTTCTTGAATGGTATCAATACTGAAATTCTATCTTAAAAATTAAATTAGATGTAACTATTTATGTGAAGTACTATAATTATTATTAAAAGATATTTCGTACCGAAATGCCAACATTGGCAAAATGCCAACATGTATGTAAATCCAGTTTCCTATAGCTTAATATATATTTTAACGGCGAATTATTATTAGCGCCAATTCTCAATAATCTTACTTTGTATAAATAAAAGTTGGCGAATTAGGCTTATTTATGCTTGGCGCGTTTATGCTGTTGTTTGTTTACACTTGTTTCGCTTTTCGATGAGTAGAAACAATTGCGTTGAAGCAGTTCTACAGTTGAGCTTTTCCAGTTATCAGGCACACCACAACGGCGGGGGTTGGATGGGGGGGGGGGGGGGCTGTAAACTTGAAACCTTAAAAGTTGGGGATTTCGAGTTTTAAAAATCCCTGAGTTGGGAAAATTTATGCCTCAGAAAAATTAATATTATTAGCAAATGAATTGGAACATGCGTGCAACAAATCAATACTTTCGAGAGAACTGTTTAATATTACCTATAAAAAAGCTGACAAATGTCTATAAGTTGGAACTGGGAATTTTTTTAGCACTGTTGCGTTGTGAATTTCGAATCGTTAAGTGTGGTCTGGTTAATTAACGTCGCACTAGAACAGCACATTGAACTACTGGTGTTGGTTCGAGCAAAGCGCCCTTGATTGGTTATTGGTTCATATTTACTTACTACATCAAGGACGCTTTGGTTCGAGGCCTTTCTCGAAGAAAAGACTCGTGAACGATGTCTCATATTTTTAACAATGGTCAGATAACGAGGACAGTACTTGAGCATGGAGGTAAGAATAACTCCTACCTCCATGTACTTGAGCTGGTACCCGGCGTCCTTAAGTTGGGAATTTTGAATCGTTCAAGTTCGGAATTTCGGATCGTTAAGTTGGGAAATTTCTTGTCTCAACATCCCAAAATTAAATTTGTGTGACGGCACTGCCAGTAATAATTTATATAACTAAAAAAAGTATTGTTGTTAGGACACATTGTCATTGTCTACAGTGTATGAAGCCGGTATTGTTTGCGAAGCAAACTATAGAGGATTGTGTAGCAATCCTCCGGGGGTTGGCGAAGCGTTAGCGGAGCAGGGGGCGAAGCTCCCTCGTATTATATATAATTTTATAAATACTAAAATTATACTATAATTTGTTGGATGTAATTGGCAATGACTGTTTGTTGTCGTAGTTGTAGCATCTGACAATGTAATATCTTTGGAATTGTAACTCATCAAAGTATAAAAGTGACCTTAAATTTTCCAGGCGTATTTATTATTGAATATAGTTCAGTCTGTCTCATACTCTTCCACTTATGTTCTGCAAACAGGTTATGGACACAGCGTATGTTGCCTAGTATAATTTAATTTAGTAGTATTCTTTTTATTCGTCAAACGAAAAACGTTGATGAAAGAATTGAATTAAATTTTTCAAAGGGCGGATCTTGTAAAAGTAGGAATTGATAAGTTGAACAACGACAACTATCAATCATGGAAATACGAAGCAGAGCTTATTCTTAGAACTGAAAATACGTGGTTTGCTGTTAATGAAAATGCGCCTTTAATTTCGAATGAAAAAGCGCATAAAGATTAGAAAACATCAGATATCAAAGAAGAACCTTTGGACTGCTAGTGGAGAAATTTCAACACATTTTAATTCGAACGGCAACTTCAGCTAGACTTGTTTAAAGACTAAAGGAGCACCACGAAAAAGCGGCTTTATCAAGTGATGTACACGTGTACAGAAAACTCGCAGGTATGAAGTTGGCTGAAAATGGAAATGTCGAAGAATTGATTCATGCAGTTCTAAATATTTCTGATAAGCTGATTGTTGTTGGTGAACCACTAACAGAACGTTTTACAATATGTAGGATGCTTTCTAATTTACCTAATACTTATGAAGCATTGATTACTACTTTAGAATGTCATGCAGAAACTGGTTTAAATATCGCAGTGGTACGCGAGAAAAATCTTGGCGAGTACGGGCGACGGAAAGAGAGTGAAAGTCTGTATTCAGTATCAGAACCCGGGGAAACTGTTTTGAAAGTTAAAAATGATAAATCTTCTTACAAGAAGAATAAAACAAATGTTATTTGTCATTTTTATAAACTAAACTGTCAGGATATTTTAAATCAAATTGCTATAAGTTTAAAGCATTTCGGAAAGAAATGGAGCATTATTGCATTCAGACACAGTTCTCTGAGAAAAGTAAATGGTATATAGATTCAGGAGCTACTTGTCATATGACAAATTCCAATTTATATTTGGAAAATATCGATATGAGTAAATATTAGATTGTACGAGTTGCCACTGAGCATAATAAAAAATTCGCTGGAAAACTTAGGAACACATTTATACTATGTTCAGTTACAATTCCAAAGATATTACATTGACAGATGCTATAACTAAGAAAAAAAACAGTCGTAATGTAATTGGCAACGACTGTTTGTTTTCTTAGTTTTAGCATCTGGCAATGTAATATCTTTGGAATTGTAACTCAACAAAGTATAAATGTGTTCTTAAGATTTTCAGGCGTATTTCTTATTGAACATAGTTCTGTCTGTTTCACACTCTTCCACTTATGTTCTGTAAACATAATTATGCCGATTAAAAAAATTGTAAAAACATAATTAACTTATATTGATATCTTATTGTAAAATAATTAGTAATTAATATTATTTGATTATATCAGGTAATTTATATAATTATGTATAATGCAAAGTAATATAGACATAGCACTCATAGTAAAAACATCTAACTTTTTATAAAGTGAAGTGCAAGTTGAAAAATAAATATATAATTTTTTTACACCCCCTTCCCCTTTATCCCCTACCCTTTTTCTCTACCTGAAGTAGTGTTTGCCTCCCTTGTGTATATTGTCTAGCTACAGGCCTGGGTCAGGCACTAAGGTAATTTTAACAGAGCGCACAATGACCAATTCTCAAGATGAACAGAAAGAAAAGGAAGGCAATTGTTCAGCTCTCGTCAAGGGGTAAATGAGAGACAGAGAGGGAAATTCGCCACAAGAAGTAACATTTTGCCAATCAAGGACTCGAGTTTCCCCGATTAAGACTCTCGACGAATTCATTCCCTGCTCAAACCACGCCCTTGATGGAAATGGCCCATCGGTCGTTTCTATTGTCCTTATCCTTGCATTCGGATGATATCGCAATTGTGTGGCACGCACGAGGAAACAACCCCTGAAATGTGATCTCGCGCCTCTCTTTGTTCGATGGGGATCTTCTTTTTGGTAATGGACTTCACCACGCGATGTTTTTTTCGCTATAAAAAAACAGGAAGTTTTGGTCTGTCAAGTAAGAGTATTGATAAGAGTTGGTGGATGTAAATACACACACGAATAGCATTACCGAAGAATAATGAACACTTGTAATTGTCCTCTTTTGACATGATTAGCTTTGGATGGTTTGGGGAAGAGTCAGAAATAACGGAGCCACGCAATCATTAAGTGATTTTAAGGGGAATCTTCTGCATCATCAGTTTTTGAAATTCGGCGGATGTATCACCGATATTATTAAAAAGAAAGTTGCTTGTGCGAGCGTTTTAAAAATCAGTCAAGTGTGAGACATACTCACGCACTGATGGCCCTGTACCAGTATGCGCAGAGACGTGCCATGTGATCAATAAAATGTTCATTCATATTTCGCAACATGACGATATGAGATGGTGAGTGTTTTATTAGCGTTTCCCGAGTAAATAATTACAATTGACTTTTACTATTGACTTAGACTGCGAAACATTCCGTATGTTCCCGACGCAGTTTCAAAAGCTTTTTCTCAAATGGCTCTATCCATCTCGGATCCTGATTAAAGTGATTTAGGATATTTCTAATATCTTTCCCTTGTCTTATCACAATGCCTTAATTCCTATACACATTTTATTAAAGGCAGAATTACGAAAAACAAATTATTGAGATTCCTTAAAGTACTTGAAATTAAAATTCAATAGTCTAGCCTAAATCCTAAAACAGTTTTTGTAATTATAAAATTTTCCAAAAATAGTTAAAAACTAAAAGTAAATCATACAAAAAATGTAGTCAAGAGTTACGTGAAGGCTGTTATATATTTAAATTATTGACCGTTCCACACTTTTATTATGTAAATGTAATATATTAATTTCCTTTCTTTACTTAGTATGTTATATGTATAGATAATGCTACAGTGATGAAAGTTTTGAGAATTTTAATAGAGAACTAAAGACAAATAGAGTTGGTACAGGCTGCGCTATAATCGCAAGGTTTGAGCTTCGTGAACGCTTTTGGTCCCCACGCGGTATATGCGTCAGTTGATAAATGGCAACACCAACTCCTCTAAGACCAAGGTCTTGCCTCTGATTTGTGACGTCATCACTAGCGGGCCGAATTTCTCCTTCCCCGCTCAGTTTCTTCGCTTGCTATTTGACTCCCAATCCGTGGCCCGCGGACCACTGGTAGTTCGTGAGAGACTCTAAAGTGGTCCATAAATTATTTTTTTAATTAAATGTTATGTTTCTTAACAAAAAAAATCAGGCATTGCTTGAAGATGTATTATTTTATTCCAGAAAAATTAAATGGGAAATTCTATCTTTGAAATAAAGGAATACAATTGTACGCATTGGAACCTTATATTTTACACTTTTGTATGTTTGTATTGGTTCTTGAAGATATTGTGTAATGTGCCAATATATTTTATGATTTAATCGTGTGTTTTCGCAAAGAAATATATATACAATAATCCGATTTCATTTTAGATACATTGAAACAGCAGTGTCTTCTTAGCATTCTCATGGTTTGATTTCTTTTTAAAAGTTTTCAATTTTTGTACTCGTTTTTACTTAATTTTTTTATATATAATTTGTTTGCCAGGTATAGAGCTCCAAAAAGGAATTTGTAACTGAAGTTAATATCAGTTTCAAAACACTCTCACAACTGTAGCCTGCTTCATATTAATTGTTAATTAACAAAATACATCAAAACTATTTATTGACTTATTAGTGTCTACAACCACAAATGACCGATGAATTGTAAAAAAAAATTCTTGAATTCCTTTAAAAGTAAATTTTGTAAAACAGTATGATGATAGTAATTTTATTTTTATAGTCGCGTCATTGTCATTGAATTCCTTGTCATCAACATTTTCAATATTAATAGCACAATAGATGATTGAATATAATTAATTGAGAAAATTATGAGCTCTAAAATGTTGCAACCAAAACGTAATTTAACATCACATTCGAATACTTGAGGCACGGTCTTGTCTTAGAGTCGCTGTGCAAATGACCAACTTGATTGACGCGGACTACTTTCCTCTATAGAATGGTAGGTCATGTATCCCCAAAGGCTGATTCCCCGTGAAGTTATAGGGCAAAAGCACATATTGTAGCCAAGTGCCACATTCCTCCCCACGTGGTAATGGTACAAAAGTTTGAAGGTGAAATGGATTAATAATAATCTTGACCGGCACGGCCTACTTTTTTTTATACGATGGTATGCCATTTATCCTCATAGAATGATTCACGATGAGTTATAGGGCGGAATCGTATATACTTGGTACCCTCTTATATACCCTCTCTCACTTGGTACAAAGCTGGAATGAGTCAATAATTCACCCTTTCAAAAGGATTATAAGGAGTCATAAGGATTTTGCAAACGTCTCTTTCACTATGCGACTCCGTACAAATATGTACCCGCATCGAAAAGAAAGACGTAATCACGTCAAAAACACTCGTCACTTTGGATTTATTATCCTTAATAAACGTACTTGACGATTTATTTTCTTGCATGCTAATATTCTATCAAATGTGTACTTAATTTAGCTTGACTTGCTTGTGCTATGATTGCGCATTTTTTTTTTATCTTTGTTTATTTTCCTTTATGCTTGTCCACCCAACGTCCCCAGATAAGCAGGGAGGGCATGAAACTTGTAAGATCATAAAATCCTTTATTGACTTCTACACATGTTTTAATTTCTTCCTTGAGAGGTCAAATGAACAAGGGATGACCTCGTGGACTCCTCGGAAAGTGGTTTGCATTTCCGAACCTCAGCTCTCCCCATTCAAAATTTTTGTTTGAATATGAAGTTTCTCAAAATTTTAATAAAACAGGTTAGGGAACGGCTCTTTAAAAACAACACAGGAATAACTGTTCTGTAAAATGAACAAATATATCAAAAGTACGAGGGCTAACTATGCAAGAGATATAATTTTTAAATTTTACGTGACACTTGAAGTAAAAACTAATTTTTAATTTTACAACCAAGTTGAAAAAATTGAATTATTTAATATCAATTTTATACTTAAAATACAAATGCAACGTTAAAATACGCAATAAAAGTCCGTAATAATCCGGACATCTTTCGGGAGATACATCACCCTTCATCAGCGGAAAATGTAAAGTCTGTGTGTAATGAAATATAAATAAACCCAAGCAATCTAAAATGTTGCCAAAGACCAAAAAACTAACTAAAAACTATTACAAACGGTTGGAGTTAACTATTGTGTGCCAACAAGCGGGAAACATTGGGACCGCAAACGTTTCATTGACAACCGAATCAATATTACTAAAAATATGAAACGCCTCCAGGAAGTCAAGTTCAAATGGAGATTTAGGTTTGCAAATTAAATGTGAGTTAGAAAAATTAAATATATGACCATGTTCCCAAGAGTGCTTGGCAATGGAGGACTTCTTTATTTCTTGTTTAACAGTATGTGCTTGGTGCTCCTTGATACGAAATCTTAATGCTCTCCTTTTTTGACCAATATATGACATGCCACATTGACATGAAATACTGTATATGCCCCAGTTATTAAGATCGTCAATAGGGTCTTTAAGTTGTGTGAACGTGATCTTATTGATAGGTGAAAATATGGAACGTATGTCGAACCTACCGAGAATTTTAGAAATTTGATGGCTGATCTGGGGATAATATGGTAAAACAACTAAAGACTTAGATCGCTCAGATAGACTAGAATTTTTAAATGGATTTTTAAGTTTATGTAGGGATTTATCAACGACGTTGGGTGAGAAACCTCGATCCACGGCGACGGCTCTCAAATAATTAAGTTCAGTCTGGAGTGAATCGGGTGTAGAACAGATGTTAAGAGCACGATTAACAAAAGTGTAAAATGCAGCCATTTTTTGTTGTATGGGGTGGCAGGACTTAAAATGAGGGGGCAAAGAAACTGCGAAGGGTTTTCTATATACGGTGGTGGATAAATGGTCATCTTTACGAGTAATTAAAACATCAAGGAAAGGAAGAGTATTGTTGGATTCGGATTCGGCAGTGAATTGTATTTTAGGATCTATGGAATTTAATACAGGGAGAATTCCGTCAACTTCTGCGGTGGAGTTGTTTAATAGGGCGAAAGTGTCATCAACATAGCGGATCCAAAGGGGAAATTTAATAATGGTGAAAAGTTTTTCTTCAAAATAATCCATATATATATCACTGAGTATGGGTGAAAGAGGGCTTCCCATAGCCAAACTCTCCGTTTGTCTATAAAAATTACCTTCAAATACAAAAGTGGTTTGCCAAAGACAAGTCTTTGTAAGGGAAATCAAATCATCTATTTCAAATTGTGTGAAATGAAAAACTCTGAGGCGACCTTCAAGGCACTTTAATGCGCCTTGAATAGGAACGTTGGTAAATAAAGATTTTACATCGAAAGACACCATGTGGAGATCTTTGGCGTTTATGTCTTTGATAAGTGAAACGAATTGCATAGAGTTTTTAACAGTATATCTATTGGATTTCAAAAGAGGTGAAAAAATGGAGACAAGATATTTGGCTAGTTTGTATGAAGCCGTACCTATATTAGACACAATAGGACGAAACGGGATATCAGGTTCGTGAACCTTGGGTAGAGCATATAACCTGGCTGTATTAGATATGGACGGAATAAGATAATTTTTAGAGGAAATAAAATGGCTGTCCTTTATTATTGATTTGATCACCTTAAGTTCATTCTGTGATGGATCACGTTTAAGTTGGATGTAAGGTCCCTCAGAGAGCAGGGTAGTAACACTTTCTGTATAAAGGGTTCGGTCTAAAACCACAATTTGTCCGCCTTTATCAGCCCTGGTTAAAACAATTGAAGGATTTGATTTTAATTCCTTGAGAGTGGATGTTTCATATTTATTCAGATTGGGTACACAATTCTTGGAATTAAAATTAACATTATTTAGTATTAGATGTCTAATGGAATCTTTCTGTGTTTGTGATAAACTACTATTGACGAACGTCCTTTCCACAGGAGCAATTAGTCTAGAAAATGAGGGTTTGGATGCAATAGAAAAATTAGCGTAAAGTGCAAGGACTTGCTTTTGTTTGTTGTCTAAAGGAAAGTTGGAAAGATTAACCACTGCGTCTTTATTAACGGGTTGATATAAGTGTGCAGTATCGACCACTAGTTGTTGATGTATCAAATTATCAAGTTTCTTAGTTTGTAATTGTTCTTGTTTAAAAATTTCATATGAAACGGATTCCCATGATCTCAAATCATGTTGGAAAAATTCAGGCACACATTTGGACAAATAGAGATGTAGGTTGTAAAGTTCAGTTTCAATGTGAGAAATACGTATTCTTGTGGTCATTGGTTTCTTTCTGGGCCATATTTTATCTTTGACTGCAGACATTCTTTGACTGCGGACATTTTTATCTTTGACTCTTTTTCCTTGAAATTTCATTTTTAATCTTTGACTGTGGACATTATGTCTCAGATGAATAGGTTTTATAAACTTCGTAGACAAAAGTTTTCTCATTTGAATAATTTAGGATTTCTTGTTAAATGCAGAAACCTTGGTGTTTTTCCCAGATGCGTTTCTTTTAATTGTAAACTTCCCGCTACTCTCCATATGTCTAATGCGTTTCGTAGATCAAAACTTACTATTCTTCGTGCTCTAATTAAGGACACAAGAATACGTATTTCTCACATTGAAACTGAACTTTACAACCTACATCTCTATTTGTCCAAATGTGTGCTTGAATTTTTCCAACATGATTTGAGATCATGGGAATCCGTTTCATATGAAATTTTTAAACAAGAACAATTACAAACTAAGAAACTTGATAATTTGATACATCAACAACTAGTGGTCGATACTGCACACTTATATCAACCCGTTAATAAAGACGCAGTGGTTAATCTTTCCAACTTTCCTTTAGACAACAAACAAAAGCAAGTCCTTGCACTTAACGCTAATTTTTCTATTGCATCCAAACCCTCATTTTCTAGACTAATTGCTCCTGTGGAAAGGACGTTCGTCAATAGTAGTTTATCACAAACACAGAAAGATTCCATTAGACATCTAATACTAAATAATGTTAATTTTAATTCCAAGAATTTTGTACCCAATCTGAATAAATATGAAACATCCACTCTCAAGGAATTAAAATCAAATCCTTCAATTGTTTTAACCAGGGCTGATAAAGGCGGACAAATTGTGGTTTTAGACCGAACCCTTTATACAGAAAGTGTTACTACCCTGCTCTCTGAGGGACCTTACATCCAACTTAAACGTGATCCATCACAGAATGAACTTAAGGTGATCAAATCAATAATAAAGGACAGCCATTTTATTTCCTCTAAAAATTATCTTATTCCGTCCATATCTAATACAGCCAGGTTATATGCTCTACCCAAGGTTCACAAACCTGATATCCCGTTTCGTCCTATTGTGTCTAATATAGGTACGGCTTCATACAAACTAGCCAAATATCTTGTCACCATTTTTTCACCTCTTTTGAAATCCAATAGATATACTGTTAAAAACTCTATGCAATTCGTTTCACTTATCAAAGACATAAACGCCAAAGATCTCCACATGGTGTCTTTCGATGTAAAATCTTTATTTACCAACGTTCCTATTCAAGGCGCATTAAAGTGCCTTGAAGGTCGCCTCAGAGTTTTTCATTTCACACAATTTGAAATAGATGATTTGATTTCCCTTACAAAGACTTGTCTTTGGCAAACCACTTTTGTATTTGAAGGTAATTTTTATAGACAAACGGAGGGTTTGGCTATGGGAAGCCCTCTTTCACCCATACTCAGTGATATATATATGGATTATTTTGAAGAAAAACTTTTCACCATTATTAAATTTCCCCTTTGGATCTGCTATGTTGATGACACTTTCGCCCTATTAAACAACTCCACCGGAGAAGTTGACGGAATTCTCCCTGTATTAAATTCCATAGATCCTAAAATACAATTCACTGCCGAATCCGAATCCAACAATACTCTTCCTTTCCTTGATGTTTTAATTACTCGTAAAGATGACCATTTATCCACCACCGTATATAGAAAACCCTTCGCAGTTTCTTTGCCCCCTCATTTTAAGTCCTGCCACCCCATACAACAAAAAATGGCTGCATTTTACACTTTTGTTAATCGTGCTCTTAACATCTGTTCTACACCCGATTCACTCCAGACTGAACTTAATTATTTGAGAGCCGTCGCCGTGGATCGAGGTTTCTCACCCAACGTCGTTGATAAGGCCTTACATAAACTTAAAAATCCATTTAAAAATTCTAGTCTATCTGAGCGATCTAAGTCTTTAGTTGTTTTACCATATTATCCCCAGATCAGCCATCAAATTTCTAAAATTCTCGGTAGGTTCGACATACGTTCCATATTTTCACCTATCAATAAGATCACGTTCACACAACTTAAAGAACCTATTGACGATCTTAATAACTGGGGCATATACAGTATTTCATGTCAATGTGGCATGTCATATATTGGTCAAACAAGGAGAGCATTAAGATTTCGTATCAAGGAGCACCAAGCACATACTGTTAAACAAGAAATAAAGAAGTCCTCCATTGCCAAACACTCTTGGGAACATGGTCATATATTTAATTTTTCTAACTCACATTTAATTTGCAAACCCAAATCACCATTTGAACTTGACTTCCTGGACGCGTTTCATATTTTTAGTAATATTGATTCGGTTGTCAATGAAACGTTTGCGGTCCCAATGTTTCCCGCTTGTTGGCACACAATAGTTAACTCCAACCGTTTGTAATAGTTTTTAGTTAGTTTTTTGGTCTTTGGCAACATTTTAGATTGCTTGGGTTTATTTATATTTCATTACACACAGACTTTACATTTTCCGCTGATGAAGGGTGATGTATCTCCCGAAACATGTCCGGATTATTACGGACTTTTATTGCGTATTTTAACGTTGCATTTGTATTTTAATATTCTTAACGCAATGTTCTATAAGACGAGTTTTTATTTTAATTTTATACTTACTATAACTTTTCGAAATCAGTGAAAAAATTTATGCATGATTTTTGCAAATTGACATCAACTTTAAAATGTTGTAATAAGTATAAAATATATATTAAATAATTAAATTTTTTCAATTGGTTGTAGAATTAAAAATTATTTTTTTTACTTTTAAGCGCATTTTCTTTAAGTCGGTTTTTCTATTTTTTAAAGAGATTTTTTTATACTATAATTTAATTATTTCTGGCAATGCCAATAAATTCCTATCAATGCCAATAAATGCTGGTTAAACGAAATGTCATTGTTGTACAACTTCTGTTAAACAATGAAAATATTTTGAAATCGGATAAATTGTTTAAAAAAACTCCGGTTAATCGACATTTCCGGATATATAACAGCCGAATAACCGATTATTTTTTTGCAGATTTTGCCTAAGTGGATTTTTGTCCATCCAACAAAAAAAAGAATATTCGAAATCAGACAATATTTTTTTCCAAACGGTCCGGTTAATTGAGAATTCCGGATAGTTAAATGTCGGATAAAAACGGATATTTTTTTTAATTGCTTCCAAGTGAAACATCCCCTATCCAACAAAAAACAATTGTTTGAATATCTGAATTAGAACGGAAATCCTGCCCGAACATACATAATAAAATACATAACGGTGAAACTGCTAACCTCTAGACTTGACGCGCGATTTGTCGGTTTTAATTTAAAATTTCTGGTGGTTTTATTTTAAAGTTTTGGTTGGTGCGCTGTTCAGTCGGTTAAAAATTAATAGTGCGTGGCATTTAATGGACTTGTGTGACTACGTTTGATTTTTTACCAATTTAACCTTATAATCAACATTTTTGCGTATAAAAGTGAAATTGTATAAAAGTGAAAATGGATACAAAATAATAGCATTTAATATTTGCACTTTTTGTAAAACAGTTTTATTTTTAATTAAAGTTATTGACACAAAAATGGCATTGAATTGATTAATTCAAAAACATTCACTTTTAAAAGGATTTATCATCAAGCAAAGTCAATTAATTGTGAACATTTCTTGACTAAACCAAATTTATGTCAATCGTGCTATTTCCAACGAGTTAGTGACGGAATGGATCCCTGTAAAAGTGTAACATAATATTTCTATCCTGAATTAATCTGATTTTAAATATGTTTTACAAAACAAGTGTCACCATAGAAAACATGTAGAAAGGTTAATAAAATATAAGGCACAAAAATATAATTGTAACTTTTATTATTACGAAAAAAAATCGATTAAATAAAATATAATTCATTGCGAAATTGAATTTTCTTTATCAAATCAGAGCAAAAAGTTTTTAAAAATTAAAGAATTGTCAGGCATAACCATGTGCGATATTTAAACAAGAAAAATATTTAGCTAAAAATGGAATTTTAAGATTTTTTTTATTTTAGTAAATTGGGATGCTTTTAAAGTTATACATTTCTCCATTAAAAATAAAAAAAAATAGCGTTTCGAATATTTAATATCGCGGAAAACTAAACACTGAGAAAAATCAACTTAAAGTTCCTTGAAAAACACATCTGTCATCCAGTTTAAAATATGAAACAACTCCTTAAAAGACATATATACAGATATAAAATTTTACAAGCACTTTTAGAAGATTCCGAACTATAATTTTAGTAATTAAAAAAAAATTGAAAATTTTATTATTTTCTGGGTATTGTGTACATTTAATCACACACAATAAATCATTCTTTTTTAAATACTTTGTTTGCTGATACTACAGTTAAGCAAATTGTTTAAAATATAAGCGAAATAGTTGGGTACAAATAATGTTTCACTATGCAAATACTGTAAATTCTGAAGCAGCCAAACAATGCTCATGGCCCAACGATTTGTGGCCACTCAATAGAGTAGTGGATAGTAATTGCTTTGTCAAGTTGATCGTGCGATTTGAATTACTGTATTCCCGAATATTTGCAACGATGATGATCTGAGACGAGTTGCTCATCGTTAAATGCGTACGCAGGATGCAGACAGATGTGTGCACAGTGGAGAGGAGGTCGGGTGTCGAAAGATTGTCCGTCCATGAAAGGGCGAAAGCGAAATGACCGAAACTTTTAGAAAATGACTGAGCAACTTTTTTTCACGCTCCTACTCCCTTCACTGAGTATTTGAAATATCTTTGACAGATGTTTTTTTTTTAATATAAAGATAAATATTTAGCGTATCGCATTTAATATCAATCGGAGGGGGGGGGGGGGGCAAACTATGCAGTTGTAAGGATGACGTATCATGGAGCATCAGAGACACATCACATCCCCCATTTTGTTGTTCTGCACCTCGCGTCGCAGTGAAGGTCGACTGTAAGCAATTCTTCCTGAATGTAAATATTTTATCTAACTGTATATTCAAAATGTTATCATGCAATCTGCTTTCACTTCCTACAACATCTTCACATTGCAATTCTATAGTTTCAAACTATCATTCAAAATTATGTCACTCTGTTAAAAATACAAACTCATTTTCGAAGAAACTTATGTTGTTTTTGACGAAGCAAACGCTTGTTTTTGTTGATTGTATATTTCGTCAAACTGAAAAAATTAAATTTTTCTCTTTATGTTTACGAAATATATTTCTTCATACCCCAGGATGTTTTCAAATAAATTTCGACGACCATGTATACATTGGCCATGCTTGAAAATCTCGTATATATATATATATATATATATATATATATATATATATATATATATATATATATATATATATATATATATATATATATATATATATATATATATATATATATATATATATATATATATATATGAACCATAACCACCGTAGAGAAATCTGAGGGAATCTTTCTTAAAATCTTGTGTGGTCAGAAGTAAGTCAAGTGATTTGATGACGAAAGTAGCCTTGACGTCCTAGTCGGCTAAAAGTTAAAAATTTTACTTCTGAAAGTGCATAGTTCCTGCATTATTAGACAGAAAAAAAACAGTTTAACAGTCTCAGAGTTTAAAGCGTGTAACGTCAGACTCAAGTGAGTGGCATTTTCTGGGAATTTTGGACAAAGTAAATACTTTTATTGCAGCGCGAAGTCAACAATCATTACATCACTATTAAAATGCCATTACTAGTTACATACAAGTATTAAAATTAAGATTTCGTTACAGTGTATTTCGCCTTACATGTACCCTTTTCGTGCTCATGCTTTCGTTATGTTCATATTTTCGTTACACGAGTTTTCGTTACACTCGTTACAGTCCACTTGGCCTCACATGCACTTATTTTATAATGTCACATGTCAAAAAAAGATACATATTTTTGCTCACAAAAAAGCAGACGATCTCAATCTGAGTGTTTTTGCTTCGGCGTCGCATCCCTTCCCCCAATCTCCGAGTTGATAGACGAGCGAGAGATAAAGACGCATTCCGATTAGTATTCTATTCCGGGATATCGGGAACTGATGATTGTCAATCTCTGAAATAAAGAACGCTGAAACTAATTTCGTTACGTAACATGCATCTCGATGATTGGATTCGCATTGTGTCGAATAAACTATGAGATAAGAGCTATTGAGACACCCGACGGACACAAACGTGGAGTTCGAGTATCTCCAGTTTTTCCAGTAGTACGCATAATATAAAAAAATAATCTGTTTTTTTTTAAATGATTTTTAAATTTAAAGCGCTAGGAGGAGTTTTGAAAACCTTTTCTACTGATATCATTAAAAACAAATACTTTTGTAAAAAAATGGAATGTGTTGGAAATATAAATTAAACTCTCCTGCAGTGAAAACGAATCTACATATGCGAAATTTTGCTTATCCGTCAAAGGGTTAAAATCCGTTCGGGTATAGAATTCAATGGCAAAAACTTATCCGACATAAAAATTGTTAATATTTCAAAGCCCCATAACTGTATAGGAAATCAATCTACTAAATACCTCTTACGTACCCCCATAATTCTAGATGGAAAAATTACCTACCATCGTATAGAGGAAGGTGAGAGACTTTTACCGACAATAGACCAGTTGCGGCCGGAGTGAGCCAGGTTGCCATATATTTTGATAAAAAGAAAATAGATTTTTTGACCTTGTAATAATTTTCCTTTCGATATAAATTTATTTTAATACGAGGCGGAAAGGAAAGTAGGTGTCTTTCCTAAGCGATAAAAGACACCTACTTTCCTTTCCGCCTCGTATTAAAATAAATTTATATTGAAAATTTATATCTGGAAAGAGGGTTGCCGTGGTCCCAACTAAAACGTTCCGCTTCTACCATGTTGACTATTCATATATTCCATCTGATACCTTTGTACCGCGTGTGGGGGGGGTCATAACTGGGCATACGCTGGCCTAATTCACCACTGTGCGGTGGCGAGTGCAAGCATAAATTTTGATAGTACCGCCAATTTGAGAATCTTAATTGACTCTTGCATGGGTCTTCGTTCCTTATACTACCTCCTAAGGAATAACACGGAGACGATATGATCGATGCATACTCTTATACAAAGTAAATACGCTAAACGTCCGGGGCTTGTTGCGGTGGTGGGCGTCGGGAGTTTGCTGGAGCGTATCGTATTCCTGGCCGCTGGGTAGAAGCTCTGAGGCCCGCGGGCCGAGTAAATGCCCCGGTCTGGGATATACAAGCTTAAATTGAAGCAAAACGGTGAGTTTTGACTTGAAGATTTAGCTTGTAAACAAAATCTATGACAAGCGCAGGGAGACCTAGAACTTACCGAATACGCAAGAAAGAGGCAGAAGAGCAAGGTGCGCGTTCACACAATGTTTAATGGGACGAACCTTACGGCAAACGGGGATCAGAGCAGGAGTTGAGGGAGCTCCTCACTTTACCGCAGTACTCGAAGGACATACAAGCGGCATGTAAGAAAGCCAAGAAACCCACAAATAATACACAAGTTAAATTTAAATCTGTTCCATGGTGGAATTCCATGTTGAGAACGCAGAGATCAAAGGCGAGAGCTCAAAGAAGATTATATCAAGCATGTCACATTCCTGCCCAAAGAGATTTACTAAAAATTATTTACAAGAAAGAAAGGGCTTCCTAGAGAAAAATGTTGAATATGGCCGAAAAACAGTCATTTACAGATTTCTTATCAAGTATTACAAAAGAAACTGTCTATTCAAGAAATTCAAAAGCAATGCTCATGAAAAAACTCAACATGCTCACTGTATCGCCAATAAAAATCTCGCCAAATACGTTCACATCCACATACCAAGAAACTGTTAATTACATAATGAACTTCCACTTTCCTGTTTTACAAGATGCGATTCCCCCACTGCAGCTTTCCAGAACAATACTCGAACAAGACTTTTCACAAGAAGAGGTTAAATTTGCATTACAAACCATGAAATTGGGAAAATCCCCTGGGCCAGATGGTATTCCGAAAGAAATATTTAACGAATTTTCAATTTCGCACACACAGTGATTCACGTCCATATTTAATACCTGTCTCAAACATACCATATTCCCAAAATGTTGGAAGGAATCCAAAATAATATTACTACAAAAACCCGGCAAGGATCCAACTTCACCAGATGCTTACAGACTAATGTGCTTATTATCAGTGTGGGGGGAAATAATGGATAAAATGATCACAAACCGCATTACACACATCCTTGAAACAAGTAACGTATTCAGCAACTAACAATACGGCTTCAGGCGAGGAAAAGGCATACTGAACGCTCTAGCTACCCTAATGGAAACAATAAACAAAAACAAAGAAATCAAAACCTACACTGCTCTACTGTCTTTTGATATTAAAAATGCGTTCAATTCAATCAAATGGAGCGACATTATCCAAACAATTCGAACATTTAATCCCAGCAACCAAATGATTGATTTAATAATAAACTACTTCACAGACCGGGAAATCTCCTTCTCCTCAAAGTCTATAAACATCAAGCAACGTTACAGTTGCGGGGTCCCCCAGGGATCCAATTCAGGACCTATTTATTGGTTATGCATCGCAAATACTCTATTGAAGTCATACGAAGATTCTAACGATCGTTTGCAGGGAACACTTATCAGTGGCGGCGATTGGGTGGTAAAAGTATAGGGGCAAGATCAAGAAACAAGAAGTGTGTGTGGAGCGCGGAGGGGGGGGGGGGGGGTGTAATAAAAAATATTGACACTGAATGTTGCCACCAAAACACCGAATATTGCATATTTATATTTACTCTTTGTTTTGAATTATTTAAAGAAAGAATACTATCTTAAAATAGGTACGAGACTCCCAGGATGATTATTAACCCATTTCCGATTATTTCACCCCCCCCCCCCCCCTCATTTTTTTTTTATGGAAGGATATGGACTGTTGCAAAAAATCTAATTAATATACTTGTTGACCGACCTCCAAAGGGATAGGTATCCTTTCCATTATTTGTGTCAGCGTTGAAAAAGAAATGAGGAAAATTTTATCTTCTCACCCTTCCAATTCCCAAAAAAATTCCTGCAGTATTTGCAATTCTGCATTTGTGGTGTGACTTTTGGGACCCTGAGAAAAATACTTACAGTTTCAAACTGTAAAATAGTGCAGACACGTAGGTATAGATTTTATAGGGGTTCAGTGGAATTCTTAACCCTACAAAATCCTTACACAAACCGCCACCAAATATATATAAAAAAAATTCTCAATTTTTTTTTAATTTTCATTAGTAAAAAGAAATACGTTGGCATTTGAATATCGAGGCAGCAACAGTTGTCACCGTCATTAACTACTTTTAATAGTTATCAATAACTATGTATTTTTAAAATTAGTAAATCACCCCTAATTCTGATATAAATTTTGAGAACAAATTTAAAGTTTGAGAATCCTTATAATATATGTGTCGGAACGATTAGTTAGATAATTTATAGTTATAGTAATTTAAAGATGTAATAAGCGTTTTAGTTGACCAAAAAAGTAAAGAATAATATAAAGGCTACATGAGCTAAAGAAATGTGGGAGTCAAAAGACTCGACATTGCATGGTATTTTGAAACACAATCGACATTGCTGATTTTAAATTAAACATTAAATATACATAATTTAATTCAAAAGAAATTATTTACTTATTACCGATAAATATTAACTTCCATTAATTAAATTTAAATTATAAAGGTAATTTTAATTCAAAGATCTAAAATAAACTTGAAATTTACCAACTTAACGGCGCCAGGTGTTGTCCTCGTTATTTGACCATAGTTCAAATATATGAGGCATTGTTCACGGGTCTTTCCTTCAAGATGGGCCCCGAACCGTCGACAATAGTCCAATATGCTGTAGTGCGGCGACGTCCAAAGCAGTGTCCGTTCAGAGGTCTATTTTAAGTTTAAGGCAAGTTGGGCGATCTAACCTTCCCTCGCTTTCTTTTGCTATTTCTTTGGGCTTACATTTTCATAAATCAGGGATTTTTAAATGACGGATGACGAAATTCCCAACTTTTAAGGATTCCAGATTAGTTGGGAAGGGGGTTGGGGAGGAAGTCGATCGAAAAAAAAACCGCAAATCACATGCAGAAACAGTAATAAAACAAGATTTATTACCCAAAATGCTCAGACGTTCGGCGCCTATAGATTGCACAATACTACATTTTAATGTAAGAAGTTTCATACAGTCGCTTGATAAAAAAAAAGGTGTCTGATCTTCAACTATATTTAGAACTAAATAAAAAAAAAGGCGATATTAGCAGACTGGTCTGGGTTGATTCTATGGTCCTGGATTTAAGTCAAAGAGGAAATTACAAAAAGTAAAAAAAAAAATTACAAAGTTAGATAATAATTAAAGAGCTGGGTGTTTTCGCGAGCTAATAAATTTAAAACTATTATAGAAAACATGGGAGATGGTTTTCCTTTAGAATAAACTGGCAACTTATAATGATAAGTATTTTAGGTTAACAAAATTATGTAGTCTTTGCTCGAACAGCCATACCACAATATGGTTTACATAGCATGTTTTGGAGCATCTTGTTTATACGACCCCGTTTGACAATCTTTTCCCTTTGTTATCTTTTTATGATTTTTACAGAAATTCGGTTTTTAATTTTTTTTTATTTTACTTACAATGGGAGGAGTTTGACTCCCCCCCTACTTACGTGAATGTGGTAGTGGGAGGTAGTTGGGGTTCAAAATGTTTCCTTTGTTCGGAAATGCAGTAAAACAATTGACTTGTAACTTAGTTTTAAAAAGTGCAATATTAAAGAAGTGCGGGGGCAACATCCAAAAAAAGTGCGGGGGCAACCGCCCCCCCCGAATCGCCGCCACTGACACTTATCACATTTGCGGATGATTTCATCTTTGTACTTCATGCCAAAACAAAACAAGATATAATCAACAAAATTCAACACGCAAACCTTCATTGCAGATTGGTGCCTAAAATATGGTCTTCAACTAAGCCTTACAAAAACCCAATTGATGATAATTCCCTACCATAAAGACCCTAAATGGTGTATAAAAATTGACCACAACTCCAGCCGCTTCAAAAACACAAAATCTCTAAAGTACCTCGGAGTAACGATTGACTCCACACTATCATTTCTTCCCCACTTGGCTTCTTTACGCGATAAATCTTTTGCATGGCTACATAAAATACTACGGATTACAAGACCAACTTGGGGCCTCTGCGGTCGAGTCATGAAAGTACTATATTTAACGGCGGTCGAAAAGATGGTAATATATGCATCTGAAATCTGGTACAATGGTGGGAAAAAACATGCAATCAAACTTTTGCAAATCCAAACAGCATTACTCATCGGAATAACCAAATGCTATAAAACAACATCAACAGAATCTCTACCAATACTAGCAGGAGTTATCCCCATCAACTTGCAAGCTGAAATGGCAAAACTAAAATTCTACTCAAAAAATCTGAATGGAAACCTCAACTTTCAAAACCTCCAAATCCCAAACAAAGACATCTACTACTTCAAACCACTTATCAATCCATTGGAATTCTCATCGCTTTCATTTGATAACTCTCCACCCACTAAAAAAGGTATTGAAATTTTCACAGATGGGTCAAAACTAGTAGAATATGAAACAAGCAGGGTAGGTTGTGCGTTTGTGTTATTCAAAAATGGAGATCTTCAATATTTCAGAACCAAGACTTACAGACACTGCAACTGTTTTTCAAGCAGAGTTGTACGCACTAAGAATATCATTCAATTGGATCCAAAGCCATATAGATAAATGAGAAACTTGTCATATTTTATCAGACAGTCAATCGGCATTGAAATGCCTTACTAAAATAGAAAACAATCATCACTGGATACAGGAAATAAAGAAAATTGTGAAAAAACTTCAGCTTAAACACATCACCGCTAAAATACACCGGATCAAAGCAGACACAGGAGATTTCGGCAATGAAGAGGCTGACACCCTCGCCAAAACAGCTACAACTTCAAATGTAATAGACTGTCCAGTTAAGTTCACTAACATTCAAATATCGAACTTGCTTAAATCTGAAATAATATCGCAATAGCAAAGAAACTGGTCAACATCAACAAACGGCAGACACACTCATTCCATACTTCCGAAGGTCATCACGAGCAGATGCCATTCAAACTTTTACGTTAATCAATTTCTCACCGGACACGGCACGTTTCCGACTCACCAATCAAGATTATTCAAGGCAAATCCAATCTGTCCTTACGATGAAGAAGAGGGTTCCATAGTACATTACATATACAAATGTGCAGAATTTGAACATTTACGGTTTACATTATTACCTTTAAACTTTCCAGTGCTTGATTTACCTACTCTACTGTTAAATAATTCTATTCACCCATTCCTACAGACAGTTGTATCAACACTTATGACAAAAATGGGAATATAAATGAACCTAAATTATCAAAGTGTATGTTTCATATCAAAATATGCTGGACTCAAAAATTACACAATGTAAACTTTTCGTATTGGTTCAAGATACAAATTATTAACATAAGAGACTCTCGAGAAAATTTTGTTCCACAGACGTTTTGCTTTTTTACTTTTTATGTTAGATTTTAAGTTAGATTATAAGTTTTTATATACGAAACTGACTGGTATGCACCCCGCATAGAGACAAATACTCATGTTAACACCTAAGCTATGTGCAGTGGCGGCTCGTGCACTACACAAGTACAGCCGGGCTGCACCTAATTTACATTACTAATTTTATTAGTGTATTTTAATACTAAAACTATATATTTTTTCAATTTTCTTAAATGAAGATTAGAATTGGAAATGAAGATGAAATTTCAACTCATAAGTAAAAAAAATCTCCAATAAATAGCAAACGTGCTTCCGTAATGCACAAATTCAGAAGAAAAAACTCCATTCAATCAAAATTGCAGCCAAAAAGCGAAGTTCGATATCGGCTGCATCGTTGCAATGGCAACCTTACGTAGTATGACTTCCCCAACAAGCTAAAATGGAGGATGTGACGACACAAACGTAGCGCAAAAGGATTTTTTCAAATTAGCTGTACAAGGGCTTTCGATTAAATGATTGGTTCATTGCTGAATCGGCGAGGCGGGGTGGAGGAAAACGATAATTTCGAAAAAGCTCTCCAAACAGAAATAGTTTTCGATAAGTTTGCACGTGTGTTGTTGTTTCTTTACTTAAATTAATATTAAAATTGACCGATTCGCAAGTTTGATAGGAGGAATGATTTAATTTTCAAAAAATAAGTAAGTGTTTTCTATTATTTTTACATGTTATCTTTCATAAAAGTTGAAAGGAAACTTTGATTTGAGTTTGAGTAATAAATGGGGGAGGGGTGTTACATGTTTTCGGCTGCACTAACATTTTTGACCACGGGCCGCCACTGGATATGTGCAACAAACTCAGAGCGTGTTGCTCGATTTTCACTAAAGTGTATCACTTCAAATGGCCTGTACAAACATTATATATGTATATTCTCTGTATCCCACGTATGGTTGTTGAAGGAAATCCTTTATATCCTAACGGAGAGGTCAGGACCTTAAATAAACCTATTATCACAGTACTCGGCATAATCCATCGAACTCACTCAAACCGGTGCTCATCCGCAGTTAACAGGTTTGCAAGCATCTCATTTGTTGGAGAAAATCGACGCTTGCTCGACTCTCTCCACGCAGGGTTCAGAAATGTTCGTCCAGAGACAACGGGCAGCAATACAGTGGGATGCCCAAGCCCGTCATTTCCGTACCCTAGTACACCCCCGTACATCCTCTGCAACACGGACAACCCGTTTCACGTACCCCGCTGCGGCTGGCTGCGTCCGGATACAGTCTCACACAATTTTTTAATATATCCGAAAATGAAAAAAAAATTAATACCGATGTTGGAAATGCATTATTTAGTGATAATAATAAGTAATTACTAATTAACAAAAATTCATCACACATTTCAGGCTCTGTAAATAGACGCAACGTGCTAGTCTTCTTCAAGTAAACATATTCTGAAGTCATTTTGCATTTGTCAAAATGAAGGAAGTGGCACGTTTCGGATTCCGAAAAACGTTCCCACTGCACTGAAAGCGGCAGACGAGCATGAAAATTCAGGCAGGCTGTGTCGGGACCGCAACCTACGGGGGGGGGGGGGATATGAAACTTCTAGTGCGTGCTGCAGATGACGTTACCAAATACGTAACTTACATTTATTCACGTATTGTGAAGCTTACATGAATAAAATACCGTAAAGGCTACACTTATAAAAAGTTTGTATAGATCAAGAGCTTAACGAAGACTCTAAGAGGAGCAGATGTGCGCACAAAATGTTCACGAACCATCATTCCTTATGGGGCAGTGGGGAGTGTGCTATTCCGATATTTTAGATGCACTATGACATTTAAATTTTGAATTCAGACACATAAAAACGAACAAGAGCGACATTTTTGACTGAACATTAGCGATGTCCTGTTTTAACTCGACTTTTCGGCATTTCCTCTGTTCGGCAAATTGGTTTGTTACGCTATCACGACCAAGCACGTTGATCAATTGTCTTCAACCTTCAAATTTGGCATGAATGCCTGAAGTCATTAAAAACGACGTGTCTTTTTTTAAAAGATTTTCTTTTTCCGTTTCAAGATGGCTGCCGTTTTAGTGGTTCCGTATCATGTAAAGCTAAGCTTTTTTTTTATTATTATTTTTTATATATCTATTTTTTTGGCGAAGTCCACTGTCTCTATAATTACTAGTTATTATCTTTTTATAAGTTTATAAATTTTAAAACGAAAGCTATTTTATATTTTAAAAAACAATTAAGTAAAGATTTAAAAAAAAAAAAAAAAATTCAGCGCAAACCGAATTGTACAAAAATTGGGTAGGCATATTCTCCGCTCTACCCCAAGCTTTGATTCGTGAATACATAGCACGCGGCCTGCCCCTTCTCGCGTTGTCGCTGTTGCGCTCTAGATCTCTCCACACGTGTCATAAGATGAAACTTTTTTGTATAATTTTGTTCGTTTTCAACTGATCTTTCTATTTGTTTAAGTTTTCTATGCCGCAATTTAAATTTAGACTGACTAATATACAAATCGTCACTTTCCACAATTTTCACACAATTGGTTTAAACTGTCAACTTCAAATGGAATTATTGAATTCATCATTTTGTTCAGTTTAAACATGCGCACGCCAAGATTCGTCTATTAGAACCAAAGTTACAGTGGTTAAACAGGCCAGCGTACCCCCAGAATTTGACTCATTTCTCACACGCGATATGGATTAATGGCTAACT
Organism: Troglohyphantes excavatus; assembly: GCA_963932185.1. Classification (NCBI taxonomy): domain Eukaryota; kingdom Metazoa; phylum Arthropoda; class Arachnida; order Araneae; family Linyphiidae; genus Troglohyphantes; species Troglohyphantes excavatus. Next base: position 152,498 of record OZ010671.1, read on the forward strand.
TGGTCGGCGCTTTTCTCATCCCAAGCTTAAGGATGATTCCTCTTGCAGTTATTGGGCTTTGAAATATCAAAATGTTTTATCTCCAGTAAGTTTCTTCCACTGTTTGCTGTAAGCGGACACGTCAAAATACATTCCTGGACTCCGGATACTTGGAAAGCGCGTGGAAATGAGGACAGCAACACCCTCCTCCCTCCGCGTGTAGGGAAAGCGAATGGGCGGAGGAGGGAAAAGGAAGAGAATCCAATATCATCAGCATGACCTCCGCTGCTGCCATCTATATTTAAAAGCTGAAATGTATTTCTTGCCGCAACAACGTAATCCTTAAATATTAACACGATTTTGGCAATTAGTTAAGGAATTTTTAAGAATAATTTTATTAGAATAAGTTTGATATTGATTAGGATTTTATTATGATATTTGAAAATTCTTACTTAATTAACACTTTTGACATAAAACTGGGTGTGGAAGATTCCTTGTTCTGACAGATAAATCTGCTGTATACATGTATATACCGTTAATTGTTGTAACGTTGGGTCAGAACAAAATTGGTTCCTTGCCTGTATGGAGAAAGGTATTATTTTTTCACATTCATACCATTAAAACGCATATTAAAACACATCCAGTGTGAAAATATGAAAAAAATACATAGTTCCACGTTTCACCACCAGGGGAAGCACCAATCAGTTTAGTATCATGCCATTGGCAAAAATATTGTTCCAGTTAAGCCTACTTTTTTTTTGGGGGGGGGAGGGGGGGGGGAGCTATTATTGATGAGGAATATTACGTAGTAAAAGATTTGTCCAGTCACTACCCAACTCTCGTTTGTAAATAGCTCAATTTAAGAGATTTTATAAATTAATTTTTTTTTCTTTTGAAAATTTTAGCTCAATTTTAGAATTTAAATTTAAGCAGTTTTCTGCATTATGCTACAATGCATTACTGAATTGAATGACTTAAGTTGCCCGTGCCATTGGAATATAATGTAAACCATTTTGCTGAGAAAACTACTTTACAAGTTAGATATTTTGCTGAAAGCCAAGAGTTGAATTAAAAACCAGGACGGCAAATTAGAGTGTGTTGTCCATATTTCCAGACCATCCAGGCAGCTAATTAAGATTTTTTTTTTGTTTCAGAATATAATGTCTAGAAATGAGCAGTGGCTAAGTGTTAGACGTTAAAAAAAATCAGCAAAAACAGAGAAAAATACGTTTTTAAAAATGGCGACTTTGTGAAAATTAATGGCAAACTTCACAATTTCACTTTTCAGACAATTCAAATTTTTTTGTTCTTCAGAATGATAATATTGATTAAATTTTCACAGTCCTATTTCAAAAGTGTCATTTTGGCTACATATTTGCTCTTTGAGTAACAGTACCTTTTATAAACAAAACACTAAAATGTAAATTTTCAGCACTAGGATATTTTAAATAAAATTCCCAATAAACATATTCAAATTCTTAAAACAAGAGTGAATTAAATTAATGACACAAGACATTTACGAAACCAAGAACAGTATTTTGCAACACCATAAAAATAATTTTCTTTACTACCTTCCAATCAAGACTTCCTCCCCTCAAAAATAATTTTCAAAATGAAATTTTAAATTGCTTTAATATTGACATGTATATACATACAAAATTTTATAGACTATATTCTCAAACTAACATCTGGGGTTTGTCCATATCACACAAGTAACATACCATCCAAAATTATTGCAATGGCTGTCAATACCATATTTTTTATATAGGAGTAATTTCAACATTATAAAAATTCCAGAAATGTTCATTCTAATAAAAACCAAATAAAAAATTTCTTAACAAAATTAAAAAACAAAATAGCCGTTGCTATAATGCTGCGCAACTAAAGTAATTATCATGTATGCCTTTCATAACTTATTTTAATTTAATACATTCATATAAATTAATTCATTAATGAGTGTCTAAAAAAATAGTTACAGGAATTATTTCTTAAAATAATCAAATGCTAATTGCAGAAGTGCTCAAACTGCAGTAAGAAAATGCCCGAAACCAATTTATGAAAACCTCCGATTCAATTGAAGCCCCGGGCCATGGGAAAAATGTTGCTAAAAATTGGTTTTCCATTAAAATATGCATTTTAGAAAACTTTCTACTCCGAAACTTAATATTTGAAAATGCCAGTTTCTACAATCAAAGTAATTGATGAAGATTTTTGTGAGACACAAAAATGAAGGTTGTCAATGTTTTTTTTTCTAAACAATGTTCCATTGCTCGGTGACAAAACCGACTGTTCAAGGAGAACAGGCAACTCCAAACGGCTTCTCGGAGGAAGTACCATCTGTTTTAAAAAGCATTGCGCGATTTTTCCCGGGCCCGTTGCTCATTGTGTAAAAAATGTGGGGAAAAAATTCCCTTTTACGTAACTATTTTAATAAAAAATATGATTCAATGCAAGAAATATTAATTTCAAATACAAAAATAAAATAGTTTAATGTGATGCAATACAAATAAAAAATTTAAATGTGTCATTGTTTGATAGAAGTTGTACAACAACGAAATTCTGTTTACAAAGCATTTATTGGCATGGATAAGGATTGTTTTGCAATATACGTTGTTGAGACAAAATGTGAGCATCAACTTGAATTTCTTGTTGAATAATAGCAGAGGACGAAGCTAAGTTAATTTACTAAAAAAGGAAAAATAAAATAATCTTAAAAAAAAAAAAATTAAAGAAAAATGCAAAAAAAGTACAATTATTTTTTTTTTAATTTTACGAACGAGTTGAAAAAATTTAATTATTTAATATCAATTTTATACTTATTACAACTTTTTGAAGTTGGTGCTAATTTACAAAAATAATACATAAATTTTGGAGCCGATTTCATAAAGGATAAATAAGAACACAATTTATAATAAAGAATTCAATTTTTTCAACTCCCTCATAAAAAAAAGAAAGGAAAGATAAAATATAGAAGATAGGAGAGAAAGTAGAAATATAGAGAGAAGAGATAATAGAGAATAATGATAAGAAAGAGGAGGAGAAAAGATAAAGGAAATATCTGAGAGAGAGAGAGAGAGAGAAGATGAAGAAAAAGAGGAGAGAGAAAAAGAAGGGGCAAGAAGAGAGAAGGAGAGAAGATAGCAGAGAGGCAGAGTGTGAAAACAAAATAAAAACCGGAAATTTCCCAATCCCAGGTCTTGGGATGGGTTCGTGAATGAACTGCATGTCCGTGCGCATGCGCATGACACATGCGTGGGCGGCAGGGGCTATAAAAGGGGAGATCCCCCCCACGCGGCGGACGACCATCGCATCGCAGAAGAAACAACGGGCCGCACTTCTCTCTCTCTCTCCCGCCAGTCTTTCATCTCAGAGCGAAGTGAGTGTGAGTTCTCTTTTCGATGTGTATTCCATTTTAGAGATAACTTTCTTTATTTTTAGTGTTGTTGTAGAAAGTTTGCAAGTTGTTTTTAATAACTAAATTTAAAAAAATGTTTTTTCCTCAGTTATGAGGATAACATTACGATGTTTGAAATTGTTATTAAAGTTTGATATATTTTATAAATATATATGTTAGGATATTTAAATAATTAAAAAGTAAGAAAGACTGTAAAAGGATATTTTTAGGTTGTTTATAATTTTAACTAGCAAGAGAACTATTCACAACTCATTCAAAATAATGAACGAAGCATCAGAATTCCCCTATGAAGTTAACTCCATCGACAAAGTTTCGTGGGGCCAGATATTTTGCCATCTGAGGCGGTGTTCCCGGGCGGTTCTTTCGGGGGATGAATCCCGAACAGTTGCCAACAGTACATTGTGTAAGTCTAGTGCGACGTTAAGTTCAACCAACCAACCTATACTCGAGTTTAAGAAAATGTTTAATGTAAACAAAGAAAAGCTTTCAGAAAAACCGTCACGCGGTCTTACTGTTTGTTTTTTTATGAATCCGCGGAATACAAAACACTTCTCGAGTTGACATTCCAGGGCTCAATCATTCTATATTTCTAGAGCCAAAATTGCGTTTTTGAAAATCAATGTATACAGTTTTCGTTGCATTTATAAGGGAATATAATTTTATTTCGTATCAATTTCACTTTAAAATATTTCGTGGTGTTTCGTTTTTTTTTTTATTTGTATAGTTTTTTTTAAAATCTATTTTAGGAAGTTGTTTGTTTCACTTAATTATTTATTCCGTTTGTTTATTTATTACATTTGTTCATTATTTAGGTATTTATTTATTTCATTTGTTTGTTTGTTTGTTTATTTATTTATATTATTATTAAACTATCACTTAGCTATTTTTATGAAAATGCGTAAAAGTTAATAAATTATTTTAAAAATATGAATAAAGTTTTCATTGTTTTTAAATGTTTTGAAGTATTTTAAGCGAAGTAAAATGTGGTTTATAATTTTCTATTATAAATCTAAATCTAATACAAAATGAATCTGGTAATTTTTTTTCTCGCGTAAAGCAATACAAAAGGGCGTCAGACTGTTGTCATTCGATTGAAGCAAAGCTCGGCCATTCTTCCTCTTATTAGGGAGACACAGTATCTAAAAAATAATAAAATTCTCAAGTTTTCTTTTTATTTGCTAAAGTTATAGTTTGGAAGCTTATAAATATGTTTGCAAAATTTTAGAACTATTTCTATGTTTTTAATGAGCTACTTGAGATAAATTTTATGCTGGATTAACAGGCATATTTTCAAGGAACGAAAAGTTTAAATCGTTTATTCCCAACGTTTCTTTACTTTGATATTAAGTTTAGAGGAACGCTAAGTCGTTTTTTATTATTAAGGGATAAATGTATAAATTGTAAGACATATTTTAAAATCTGTGTTTATTATAAATTGGCATGCAAATGAGTTCTATGATTATTTTAATTTCTAAACTAAAAAATTGTCGTTTAAAGGACAAATTTTGAATAACTATTTATATAAAAAAGAAATATATGTAGCACACAAACTTTTAATGTAAATTCTTATGTATTATAGTTTAAAGGATATGAGAGAAAAAATTATGAAACAATATAATTATTTAAAAGCCTTGGCGTTTAAAAAACCTTTAAAGAACTTAAAAAGTTTACATTTAAAAAAAAATACAAACAACTTTAAAAATTTTGTGTGGAATATTGTTATTTTATAAAAATTTTAATAATACACATAAATTTTTTTTCTTCAAAAAGTCAAAAATAAAATAATAAAGTTTAAGGGGTACCGCGTCTTCTTAAGTACTTACATATAAAGTAAGTAATTACTAAGTACATATACTTATATACTATTCTAAATACAATTACTTACTTACATATTAAGTAAGTAAGTAATTACTTATTATTATGAGCATTTTGATCTTGTAGTCGGCATCCAACTCTTTAGAATTAAATGAACGCCATAATAAGTAATTACATATCATTATGAATTCTTATAGTATTTTCATCGGTATTACATAACTATACTATGTTTTAAGTCAATATATTGTTAAAATGAATTCAAAGATTTGACAATAGACAGAGTGAATAATGCAAAAGTGTGTAAATATTACTTCAAAAGGGGATGTCAATATTATTAGTATACTTTTGCTAAAGATTTTAAGAAACTGCTACTTCTGAATATTATTTCATTTTATCACTTGATGTACCATAAAACATAGTATATTAAAGTTGCTTATGAATTTCGTCATTTTTTTAATAAAAATTTATTGTAAAAAATATTTTTTAAGTGACACTCCTTTAAATATTTAGCTCTTCAAAAGTAAACATTCACTACATTACTGCGGCCTAGTATCTTCACAACAGGGTGGTCACAAATTGTCAGATGAGGGTCATTGTTCGGCTGTTTAACTTCCCTAATAAACCGTTCTCTTCAGTGTGCTTTTGCTTTACTTTGCTTGTTTGTTGTAACAAAAGCCTAGGCAAAATACTTTGAGTAAAGACTTCGATCCGATTATTTAATTTTTTTCAAAGTGATGTACTTGCCATAATCTGTTCCAAAGTAGATTTTCAAACTAAATACACTCCCTATCTTGACATATGATTTAAAAAACGCCTTAAGATTCAATTAAAGGTGGTGAGGAGTTTGGGGGACGAGGAGGAAAAAGGATGTCCAGTTAAAGATGGGTTTGTTTTTAGCCATCTTTAGGTGGCATTTGTTGGGTCATTCCTTCTGAGACCAACCACGCCTTTAACTCTGCAAAAGAGTTAAAAGAGCCTGACCCGGAAACTACGACGCAAGAAACTTTCTTAAACACAGCCATATTTTTATAAAACCGAATATTACAACCCTGCCCTCCAGTCAACTTGTAAAAACAGCTAAAGTTAATTACTGACATTAACTTCATATTTATTTCAAATGTATTAGTAAATAATAATTTATTTTTTTAGAAAGTTACTATGTGCATACGGATTTTATTTCGTTCTCAATGTTGCGCCTCTGGGCAGCCGAAAGGCGGGCAGGGGCTCTCTGAGGGGGCGTTGCGGCGCTGGCAGACGATTCTGCGGCAAACGATTCCTGTGCCGCGACGCCCACGCACTTTGCCGCTTCTTTTCAGAGAACATTCTCTTCTACGAGATTAAGAAATAGTTGCAGCACATTCCCGACGACGCCATTTTGAATTATTTTTACGCAATTTTAGGAAGTCCAAATACCTAAAAATTAACACAATGCAGAATAGTAAATCAGTCCTAATAATTAACATTAGTTTTATATTCTATTGATTTAATAAATATACTTAAGTTTCAGTATAAATAAAATGCATAAGCACATAAAAATATAATTATTAATTTAATAAATATTTGATTTAGCGCACTCTCAGAAATGACACTCTCTTTTTCGAACATTTGGCGATCGCCAAGGCTACTTTCGTCCATTTTGAGAATTGTTTCGTTATTGAATAACTAGACTTTTGAAAAAACGAGAATTGTCCAATTTTCAACGAAAATGAATGATCTACTCCGATTGTGTCAGATCATTCGGTTCTATTTTTTTTATATATGTATATTTCAACAATTCATAAAAGCTGGGTTCATTAAAGCCCTGGTTCGAACCAAGAAATCTCTTCGGACCAAAAGATCCCTGGTTCGAGTCGAAACATTGATTTTTATTAGAAATCGTCTTTATCTTTGGCGAAATAAATGTATTTATTTAGTTTAGTATATTATTAATTAGTATTTATTTATTTAGTTTGACGAAACAATTCATAAAAATATTTAACAAGCGTCTGTTTTGTCAAAAATGACGAAAATGTCTTCAAAAATTAGCACGCATTTTGAGCAGTGAGCAAGCAGTATTTTGCTTACTTATTTAGGCATTGTACCGTACTACCTACTATCTGTTCTTAAAATAATATAAAACTTATTTTCAAACATTTTTTTTTTTTTGTTATTATAATTAGAAACACCATTTTATTAACTTCAAAATATAAAAAATAAAATTTCACGACATTTTAAAAATAATAAAATAGATTATTCATTTTTCAGATTTTAACCTTATGGCACATTAATTTGTGTAACAATTGGCACTTTTCTTGTGTTTTTCATCGAAAGTGACGGAGTTATGTATTGAATTAGAAAAGAGTGCGCCCAGTTTTTAAACGATATTTTGGAGGTTTTCCGCATCTCGGAATGTTCGGGGCTTTTTTTTTTGGAAACTATTCTCACCCATAAATTTAACGTATTAAAAAATAAGCTTGTTGTGACTTCGTTCAAGGTTTACCCTGTTTTTAGGGTTAACCTTGGGGTTAAGGTCTAACGGGATTTAAATGGGATTGCCGACTGGTGCGTCAGAATAGACAAGAAGTAACACACAAGCAAACAAGATTTTGGCGCTCCTATTAGAACACACATATATTTGCTGTCGATTCGTCAACCTGAGACGTACTTTTCTTATATTTATTTTTTGGATTTGTCAATTTAAAATATCTGCATTAGTTTCAGAAAGGTCCTAAATTACAAATTTTTTGTAAAATAACTTGTTTGTCGTGGCTGTTTTCAGTCAGAAAAAGAAATGCCCACACTGTATATAATCTAAAAATAATATGAAGATCGAAGTGGTATACCAACCTTCTGTTTCGTATGACGCCGTGTACGTGCTTTGCTATATTTAAAAATTGCAAACGCATCTGCGTCTCAATTCCTATCGAACGTGACCTAATGTATGTCCTTCTATGTCGTCCTTCTATTGGTCATTGTGTTACAGTGTCATAACGGATCACCCTAAAGATGGTTGTGATACATCCATGCAGATGATTTTAAAAGCATAGAAAAATACACTTTGATTTCAGATCGCCGTTCCGCCTATTTTTAGGCACTTCAGTCTTCGATTTCCTTTCACGTGTGGCTTTCGTTTCAGGAACCATGCTGCTCCTGCTGTTCCTGCTGTCCGTGTCCTCGGAATGCGGGGCCCAGCTGTACATGTACGGGGGTGCCGTTCCCTTCCGCAGAGCCCCGGTCAGGAGGTCCCCCATGGAGGCCCTTGAGAGGCTCCGGGCCCCGGTCGCCAGGTACTTCCCACAGGTGAGACACAGACGACCGATTTCGGTTTAGAGGTCGCTTATAACAACCCCAATTTGATTAAAATTAAAACATGACTGCTTCATTATACCTTATATATTCTCTTTCATATAGTATATTAAAAAAAATTCTTAAACATATTTAATTTATAAACATTAATGAGAGAGAGAGAGAGAGAGAGATTTTATATATAGAAATTAGAACTGGTTATCTGAGTGTGAATGTATCTAATTGAAGACTTACTAGCTATCAATTCTTTTATTTTATCTCTTAACTTTTTAACATTTAACTAATCGTTGTGTGAGCCTCTTTTTTTAACTAGCGTGGTTTCACCTTTTGACTATGTATACTACGTCCTTCTATGCACGAATCAATCTATTTCATATGCTGGGGTTGCCTTACTTATTCTAGTTTCCAGTTACTACCACATGAAGCAAGTTATATCTATTTGACACAAGTTTGGTATATGCATATAGAATATCTATAATAACTATAAAACACAACGGTTAGATGGTTTACTTAGGTCAAACTATTTTCATTTTCTGTACGCATATATGAATTTATTTCATCCACATAATATTTCCTTTAAGCTTATGCAATTTGGTGTAAACTCAAGGTTTTAAAAAGCTTTAAGACTTGGCGGATACGCATAATTGACTAGTAGATTGGTAGCATTGTAAATCCATAATAAGCTTAAGAATACTATGTTATGACTCACTGTCATAACAAAAACGAAAGTAATTTTCAATGCCATAACTTTTACAAATATAACTTAACGACGAATATAACAGCAGTTACAGCGTTCACGTAGAAATATGAAATATTGACTAGTTACAAAAACTTCTTCCTGATTACAATATTTTTTAAAAAGAATGCTTTACTGCTATTTAAAATTGTTCTAACAGTAAATTTTATTAGGTTTCTTTTTCTGGTAAATTTTATGAATCGGTTTGGATAGTATACAATTAAAAATGAAAAAAAATTCAGATGGCACCCAATATTTATAGGGTGCATCAGATTTTATTGCATGGCTAAAGAGTAATAATCATGCTTTTTAGACATTTTATTCGAAGAAGCGCGGGCCACAACAAGTGGCAAATTTCAAGGGCAAGCGCAAAAGGACACGAGTAAGGTTAGGACGATGGAATTGATGATAAGGGAGGCGATAAATTTAATCCATAATCTGAGCAATGATACTAGCAGTTTTAGAAGACTTTTAAGGTCATCCCCCTATGCGCAACATGATTAAAAATAAGGGGGAAATTTATTCCATTTGTAGAATGTGTTCAATGTGTGACTGAGGGGTCGTGTTTGTGTCCGCAGGTCGACTATCCGGAGGAGTACCGGGGTGCGTACGCACTGCCTCCCCAGTGGACGGACACTGCGCCGCTCTACAACGATGAGGGAAACGACGAGGACGAGTACGATTACGAGGCATCTCTCGGCCCCGTCTATAGGACGCCCGTGGAAACTTACCCGGAGGTAAGAGAGCCCTTCACTTTCTGCAATGAATTTCGCATTTCCTGAAATACATCAATGAGTGTGTTCGTTGGGCAAAATGACAGGGTAAGACAACTGAAAGCACACATCCATTTTCAGGGAAAACAGTGATGGTTAGATAAAGTTATTGTGATACCCAATAAAAAAGTCAACATAAAACCGTTAAAATAATTGTTTAAATGATTTTTTCATGCAGGAATACTGCAGTTTTTGTTTTTGAAGATCAATTAAATTTAAGAGTTTTGTTTCAAACTCCTTCATAAAGCCTGTAAAAAAAATTCTAAAAAGCTTCAATTTCGACGCACTGAAATTACTAAAAAGAAAAGACATTGAGAAGAACAATGAATAATTAAAAATGGTTTATTGCGTATAGGTTAGACAGTTGAACAATAACCATCGCCCAACAAATTTTGACCACCCTGTATATTTGGTCTAGGCTTTATATAACATGGATTGAATAATTCTTTTCGACGAAGTATTAAAATAGGTCTTAAAAAGGTTTTTATTGGAAAGAAGGATATGAAAATATAAGGAATCTAAATTATAGTATTTACCTTTCTTATATTACCTTATTTCTTATCTTCTTTCTAAAGAAGCAGGAGAGAAGTTATTGTCAAAATTCGTTTTCATTTTTGAGTCGCCGGTATTTCCAGTTTGGAATTAGAATCAAAGTTACTTTCTCAGTTTTGAAGCAAAGAGTGCGTAGAATATTCATTAATTCAGAAATTCAATCATTTTACTGGCACAGAATCTATGCATTTTTAGAAGACACTTTCTGCATGAATGCGCATCACTGATTTCCTTTATGAGCACTCAACAGGTGGCAGAGACTTAGAATTTGGACGTGGGCACATTATCAATTTGGCATTTTAATAGGTCGACCCTTTGTAATCATCTGCTTGTCCGAAGGGATATGACCCTGGATTACAAAAGTGTAGCTTACAAGTGTTTGACCGTGTTTTGTTTTGAGCATTGTAGTGTTGCATCCATGCTGACAATACGTCTGTAGACTGTCATACAAAACTACTTGGAAGAGGGTCTTTAAAATTCTGCACACATTTACTACCCAAGTCAAAATGCTTATCAACGTTAATTTTATTTGGTGCAATTTTTCATTTTTCAGTCACAATGTGTATTAAGCCTTCAGGATGCTCTGATGGATTTAATGGCTGAATGTATAAAGCTTGCTTGCTTCCTTCTTATTTTTGTTCTGTCTTCAGTGTTTTATTTCTTGTTTGTGTCTCTTCAGTGTTTCCTCCCTTTTTTTTTTCTTCCATGTAAACTCGTAGTACACCTTAAATATTTCTAAGGGTCTGCAGAAGCAAAATATGGCATCGTTTCTCCGCAGACTAAGACATCAATCAGCTTCCGTTTCAGTTCTCAAAAAATTCTTCATTATCAGCACAGGCTTGATGAAACATTCGGTTCATAACGGATTATTTAAATTCAAACTATAATGTAGCTCTAACTTAGCCATCATAACTCTAATTTAGCCATCATTTTGAGAAACTAGTTGCATCTTTGTAATTTAGAATATATCACAGCATTTATTTGGCCCATAATCTTAGTATACGCATGTACTGAAGAAACTTCTTTCCTGATAACATTTTAAACAGACCAGCAAATGCTGATTCAAGTCCTTCCACAATTCCATCCCGCCAAGGCTTGAAACAAAGTTTGAAAACTGTTTGCGATCATTCCATATTATATCAACCACTATTTTATTATATATCCTGACCTGCGGTGGATACGACAATGACTGCTCACAAACTATGGTAAATCTCATGACTTTCAACTTAGAGGTTAATACTGTACCATGATCCGTTGGAGGTAGATCAATTAATGGCAGGTACTTAATTTGCCTTGGATTCATTAGTTTATCATTCGAATTAGCATTTACAGTCATTTTATATAAAAATCCCAAAATATTTAAAACGATTTCTCACATGCCACTATTGCCACACTCTAAAATGAACATTTTTGTAGCGGCTATCATGGACGCCATCTTGGATTTTTCGAATTGCTCAAGTTACGCAGAGTGGCATCATCGGTTCTGAAATCTACGCTATTTACTGCATCATAAACTATGAAAGCATTTTATTTCTACTCCAAAACAAGCTTTTGGACTTGGCACTCTGACTATTTCCTTCTTGTTGGTGAAACAAGTTGTAATTTATTTTCTCTTGTTTTCCTTAATAAGAACGTCCTATATTTTATTTTGGGTTTCTTTTATTTCCATTGACGACAAAAAAAACTTTTTTTTATTACTTTCTTTTAATCCTTCGGCTAAAAATATTTAATTGCATTCTATATAAAGTCTAGATATTCTATACAAAGCCTAGTATAAGCATTTAATACATTATTAAAATAATTTGGATATTTTTTACTTTGAATTAAAACTACTGGTGCATTTCATACTTTGCCATAACCTATTCACTAGTTGCCATATAATATTAAAAGCAACCACCAGCGTAATACTATTTGCCGAGAGGATTTGCGTGACATCTCTGTTCCCATCAGGAGGCGGTCAATCCCCGAGACCTGGTGAGCTACGGCGAGCTGATGAGGAGCTACTTGATGCCGCCCCCGGAGCAGCCTCTGTACATGCAAAGAAGGAGCGACACCGCCCCGGCTCCTCCTCCCCCCACCTCAACCCCGGCACTGAAGCAGGTGAGTGGGATCCATTTCGGATCTTCGATATGTGCGCAGTCTAGTTTCAAAACCAGATAGATCCATTTTTTCGATTTTGAGATTTTGTCATTTATTTTTAGTTATCCTACAAATGTATCAGTAAGCGAAGTCATAATATTCCACAACAACTAGATGCTATTAATTTTTCCTGGGGAAAGTAGGGGTTAGTTGCAAAACCAGATAAGTAACTTTTAGCAGTAGAACTCTTTCAGAAATAACTCTTATTTTATTTTTACATTCTGCCATCGTCTAGGCTACTTTCGTCTATTTGACAAGCGTTTCGTCATGGAATCGCTTGACTTTTGCCGAAACAAGAATCTACACATTTTTAACGAACGGAACATTTTTATCTGGCACGGTCCGTAGCGTGTCTGTCTTCAAACCTATAGATTTTTCTTTTCTAGCCGTCGATATTTATTTAAAATAGTCCTAAATTTTTGACGAAATACATTTTGTGAAAAAAAAACACAAAATGATTTTTCTCAGTTTGACGAAATGTTTAATCACAGCATTAAGCAGGCGTTTGTTTTGTCAAATCCGACGAAAGTTTCTTCAAAAATGAGTATGCTTTTGTATCAGTAACGGCATGTTTTGAAAAGTAATTTTTCCTTCTCTCCCTTAGACCGAAGCTCCGACCGCCCCTCCTCCTCCTCCCCCCGAGAAGAAGAGCGTCGTCCAGTCCATGGTGTTGCCAGATCCCATTCCCCAATCGCCTGCCGCCCCCCACGACGACGAGGGACAGAAGGAGGAGCCCCTCTTCCGACCCCTGCACAACAGCCAGAGGACGACGGAATGGGACGACGCCCGACGAAAGGTGAGGAGCTCTCAACAATCGACTTCTTGTACCACGTGCGAAATAGAAAAAGGGGGGTGGGGGGTCATCCACTGAGTAGGGGAGCTGGGGAAGACCCATCAATTATGTTGTAGGGTCCATTGTCTTCAGCTACACTGTAAAGTAAAAAAGAAAAACCGAAATGCTAAAAAAAATTTAACGTTTTTTCAATTATTCGACCATAAATTTTAAATATTAATTCTATTTTTATTAATTTTTTTTTGTAATTGTTAAATTTTTTTAATAATGGTGCCTTAGTGCCTTTAAAAAAAATTATTAACTTACCACCTTAACTTTTGTGCTTATGTCGCAAACAGTTGTCACAAAATTAGGCAGGGCGAATCTAAGAAAGGAACGTAAGTGTGATATTTTAAATTTATTGTGAAAAATAGTTTTCGAGTGCTGTTTTAGAAATTAAAAACTTGCAGCTTTTTTTTTAATTTGGCAGAAAAAAAATCTTAAGGAGTTTTTTTCGCGTATTCATGAAAAGTGCATGAATTAAATGTACTACCCTTTCTGCACGAGGGTCGTTAATAAGTGAGTTGGTCAATAATTGTGGTAGGTGCTGGTTGGTTGAACGAACATTGTACTCGAGCTACACGGGTGGCAGTTCGGGATCTACCTCAAGAAATATCCCGCCTAATCATTTTAAACCATGGTGACTTAGCGAGGATAACACCTCAGATGGTACTCCACTTTCGGAACTTACTCGCTAAAACCAAAACGGGGATGCATTTCGGACCCTGTGTGATTTAATTTAAGCCTGTCCTCTCCAGGGTTGTTGTGCCAAAAAAAACTCTTCCCAGTGCGCAAGCTTTTCAATCATGGCCTCGTACGCAGTACCGGTCCCACTACTCTGCTGCTCATTCCATTCTCATTGGCCATCTATCGATCAAGCGACAGACAGAAACAGGTGAAATACTGTACACACACACCTACATTCCTATAAACGACTTTCGGAGGAAACAAAAATGTTCGCATCGTAGGAGAAAATGTGAACTGTTTCGCTTCCGATGGTCTCACACTAAAACCACCTGTTTACAAATGTGTAGGACGAGATCCAGTGGTTTCCGTAGTAACCACATGCCTGAATAGGAAGCATAGAGCGCAATCCGTTGGCGTATAGTAAACATTTTGAGTGCATTTGTAAATAAAAGAGAAAAATTCAAGAGTCACTCTCACATAGAATTGTTCAAAGATATCAGGATTTTTTTTATAATATTGTAACTTTTGTTACAATCTGTCAATATTTGAATTCTTTGTTTAGCAAAGAAAGTAAATATTATTAGCTTAAATTCAATGTGATGATTAAAATAGAATGTAGATGCTTTAAAGATTGCTCTATTACATTGATCCTTTAGGAATCTCCATGGATACTTTTGATTTTTTAAATGAGGGATCCAAAACACTTCTATTGAAAATTAGGTGCCATATTTCTATGGCTATAAGACACAATGTAGTATATCAATGCCCATTTTCCCATCACCCCTGCTTGTTTGTAATAAAACAACCCATGCATATAAACTTGTAACTTAGTGGTGGCAACACCGCTATTCATTCATGTTTACAATCTTCATGTGATCGGTCGTGTTTCGTCCCAGTGGGTCAATATCGTGAGCGCCCACTTAAATGTTCCGTTTTAAATATTATCTTAGCTTAACTTGTCTACTCTTGTGTTCCTTTCTTTGCTAAAACACCTACACACAAATTAAAAGAAAATAATGTTTTTACATGATGAAATAGTTGGGAGTTTATTAGGCGAGTTGCCGTTAAATAGACGTCTGATAATCGTAGTTTAAAATATATGTCACTATAAGCAGAAGCAAACTATACCAGGAATTGATTTTATTATGTATAAAAGTTGATTTATAAAATAAATTGATTGATAAATAAATTAAATAAAAATTAATAATTCTGTCAATAAAATTCCGTTACACCGAAAAGGCTCTCAAAAAGTGTCGGTAAGCCGTACCGTTTCGCCATAAACTTCCGGTACACCTTACCGGCCCAACTTAACCCTGTGTCCCTCGCGTTGGACGACGAAATTCCAACTCGCAACCCTCAGATTAAAATCTTGCTGCTCTTCCCAATTCCAAAACGATGATTAAGCTCACAACTATCCAGTTATAGATTTCAGAAAAAGAAAAAAGTGTTACAAAACAAGAATGAGGCAAAGAGTCGTGACCTTTTGCTGTATTATGCTGCTGCGGGGAAATCGAATTGGAATCCTAATAGTGACATCACAGCCGAGAGGCGTGACCAGAGTCTCTGATTGGCCGAGTCTAGAATCGATCGCCTCTTTCATTCATGAATTCGCCCCATTCACGAAAATATGGCCCGAAATAGCACTGCGGCAAAACTCCACGATGACGTCAGAGGGGCACTTCTAAAAATAGAGGGCCTCATTTCGGACCACGTCTCTTGTGACGTCACTCCAATGACGCAGAATATCTCGGACACCCTTTCCCATCACATGTTCCCTCCCCTTCCCCCTTTCTTGCGTCACATCATCGATTAGATAAAAGAACGCATAATTATGAAGTACAGCAACAGTAAACAATGGGCAGACGTACATTTCAATAAGAATTAATATCAGTTCCTATTTTTACTTACTGTATGTAAAATTTAGCTCAGATAAATTACTTCCGCATACCTATTTTGAACCGTTGGATTTTATACTACTAGCGATAAATTGACGCCCTTCTATTTTGAAACTTCAGGCTAGTCACTTCAGACTTATTCGTAGGTTCGACTTATCAATAGGTTTGTTTTGAACTGCTCTTTGAACTAGTTTTTAGTTTCCTAAGCCGCAGTTGAACTTTAGTGTGATAATTTGGCTTTATTAGCCTTCAACGAATTACCATTTTCCACTCCACACAATAATCTCACAAATTGTTTAAATTGTCACATAGTCAATGGAATTGTAGAAATTGTCTTTCTCTTCACTTTAAGCAAACAATCAATACGATTCATCGATTAGAACTGAAGTTACAGCTCGCTGTAACTACAAAAACTTAAGAGACTAGATTATTTTAGATATTTGACTCATTCAAATATCACAAAATATATAAATAAACTAACAATTATTATAAAATTTTTAATATTTCCATGACTGCTCAAAAGGTAACTTCTTGATTTAAAGGTACAATAGTAAATAAGAATTACAGTTATTTTTTACTTCTCTTCGATATTTGGCCCCATAATTTAGGTACATGTGCGTAAATTATTCACTCTAAAAGCAGTAAGACGCCTTTATTAGTTACTTCTTCAACACTGGCTTAAAAAATATTTTTAAAAAAAACGCAATGTTTAATATTTTTAGAGCATTTGCAATTTTATTACATTCATCAAATATTTTTTTAATTGCCATACAGTTGCTGCACCGTATTGAAATTTTTATTTGTAACCATAAAAATAGTTATAACATCTTGCAATTCTTCTGTGGGACTTCTATGGGATTTATTCCCAATGTATTCCTATGTTGGAATACATTTAAAATAAATTTAAGCAATTTTAACATTTACAGTTATTGAAAAATCGCGTAAAATGAATTCCATTTCTTGAATACTTCAAAGTATTTTTGAATGATGTCTGATTCAAGATAAATTTTACTCGTTTGTTTCGACTATTAAGTATAAAATTGGTATAAAAATAGCATATTGGAGAATTTAATTATAATTTTAAAAAATTCAAATATTTCTAATTTTATACTAATAATAGATATGTTATAAAAGTTTCGAAACAATTGAACCTGCAATTGTAGAAAGAGTATATGCTACAAAACTGAGATTTTACAGGATAAATTAAAAGGTGTATCACTTCAATTGTAGTGTTCACTAAAGAAAAAATCAAATAATTTATATTATATAGCCACTTACATTTCAAGTTCAATTCATGAGTTTTGTTACTGCCAGAGCTTCCCACAAAATTCCAAAAATATCACACATCCCCTTTTTACAAATTTTACATAGTATTACACTGAAATTTTCTTTAAAAAATAATGGGAAACATAATTTTAAGAACAAAATTATTTATTTCTTGTTATAAAACTTTAAAAATATTTTATACTATTATAAAATAAAAGTTTTTGTTAAGAAAAAGTAAAAAATTAGTGACAAATGGGAAAATAAAAAGCAATCATCAGCCTCAATATCGACACGTCACCTTTTTACATAGTGTCGGATATAAGACCGCCCATTTCTCCCATTTAGGTTACTTCACACAATCTGCTTTTTACGCAGTGTGTGTCTTGGTATAAAAATGTGCTGCCTCTAATAAAATAATTTTTGAAAAAATTTCATATATCCCCTTTTTACAAATTCCGATTAAATGGTTTTTAAAAAAAAATGATAATACACTGCATCTGTAATGTTAGCTTATCTGTATAATCTGTCTTAGCAAGAGGAAACGGGTTTTACAGAAACAATCTCTCTCTCTCCTATAAACGTTTGCCATGAAAAATATTTCTTTAAAATAATTAGTGTTTTTTATAGTTTTTTGAATGCTGATTACTGGAAAAATAATTAAAAATTCCCTAAAGTACACAGTTTTATCGCATTCCGAAGATTTAATATGTACGAATTTTGTATCAAAAAAAATTCAGTGTCAGTCCGCTGGTGTATACTATGGACTAAATGGTAGTTTAAAAAAAGAACATACGTATTTGAAATCCATCAATTTGCTGTTTTGAGGGGTGTTGACTTTATATTCTCTTTATTTTTAGGTATTGTAGTTTGTACTCAAAAATATCAAAATTAGTTAACCGGATACAAGGTTTAAAATTATAATTATTAATTGAAATACGACAGAAACGAGTAGTTTAATTAATTATAACTTTTACCTAAACTAAATCCGCAAAGTGTTCACTCTTTTATATACTCAATATATTTACAAAATAAATACGTTATTTAAATTGTAGATTTAATTAATTTAAAAAGGTATTCTAACTACAGACACGACACTAAAATTACTGAATAAATGTGTAAATATCATATATCTTTGTAAAGAGTGACCAATTCTAATATTTTCCACATCGACAATTGTTTGGATTACTGAGTTTTATTGTATTTTTTAAAATAATTTTTTGAATGAAAGATATAAATATATTGCGTTGCTAATAATTAATGTTTAGATTTTTCAATGTTATAGGTATGCGCCCCCCCCCCCCCCCCTCGAGAAATCTTAGTTGATTGGGCCTGCTTTTCCAATTTGAGGGGAAGGAAAACACAACTTTTATTTATTTGCACATAATTTGAAAAACAAATTCATTTGAAAAAATAATCTTACTATTATTCAAATTATTAATCCAATTTTTAAAACGTGCGTTCCAATATCTTCAATTTTGTTTAAAGAATGTAAATGGAAGATAATTTACCAACACTACAGAATTATTTTAATTGAGTTCTATGTATACCTCAGTGAAACAGTGATCAGCATAAAACTTTTATCAAAGTTGTGAAATGAAAGGTTTTAAGGAGGCTAATTAAAAACTGAAAATAAGATTAAAAAAATCATTTAACAAAACTAAAACAATTTTAAAAAATCTTTAAAAAAAACTGCAATTTTTTTTAAGGTTTAATGCTGAAAAATTAAGTATGACCACCTTATTTGAGGACCAAAAATTCAGAACGTGTTTTGTCTAAATTTTCAAAAAATGATATTAATAAATCATTAAATTCTCCCTTGAATTATTTTCTTTCTCTTTTTATTCCGATTATCTATTTCTTTCGTCCACACACATTTTCCCCATTGAAATTTACTTGCATAGATTGGAATCTGCACACGAGTCAATGCATTTTAGAAAGTTATTTGCGTATCCTCACGAATAGCCTCAAAGTGGCAATACACGTTTTGAATTTTTTTCTCCGGCATTTATCAAATTTAAACTATTTGATATATACAGTCTACTAAAATACCAAAGCGACTGTAGGTGACTTGTGCACTGCTGCCTGTCCTCGCACGATCGTAATGGTTTCTCTTTGTTTCCGCCGCAGAGTCCCATCCCGATGCTGAAGCAGATGATCCAGGGAGTCCAGAAGAAGTCCGCGGACCCCTTACTCGAGGAGTTGAGCAGCCTCAAGAAGGTCTAAAAGGGGAGGATCCCGCCCCTCAAGGAACATTCTCAAAGTGGGAAAAGGGGAGGACGAGGTGACAAAAGAAACCTACTCTGTAAACAAGGAAAAGAGAAAAAAGTTATTGTTCTAAAACTAAATTAGCTCATTTTCTCCCTCTAACCCTCCTGATGTTCTATTCACCCCCCACATCCCTCTCCTGTTGTGCTCATGCAGGAATTTGGAAGGGGGGGGGGGTTCTGTTTTGTCGAAGTTGCAATTGAATGTCGCTTCCCTCCCTCGAAGGGAAGTCCGGGAACTTCAAGTGAACCGAGGATTCGAATCCGGTGCTGCCAAAAATGCTTCTTCACTTGGGCCGCCTTCACACGAAACACCTTTACACAGAACGTTCTAGACTCTGCTAGTATACGTAAACCAATGAGTGCTTTCAAACACAGTTTCAAATGTCTGTAATTCCCATAATAGCGAGTGGGATGTCTTAAAAGTCATATTTGTGGGTCGTTTATTCATTGCAACTGAAGAACGTAGAAAAAAGACCTTTTTTTCGACAACAGTTGAGAGATGCAATCGAATGTTGATATTGAGATGTCTCGAAAGGAAGTTTTTATGAGTGTCTTCTGTGAATGCGGCAGAAGAGGGGGTAACAAAGAATGCAACAAAATATGTTCTATATTTTCATCCTTTTACATCACACTTATTCGAAAAATTCACAATTTTAACATTCACTCTCACTTGTAGCATATCAATATTATTTCCTTTTCCTTGCATTAGAGATAAATCTAACTCTGTTTGCGAAGAAAAGTGCAGAGAACCTTCGGATAGTTTCTAAATTTCCAATCTCATTACATGGTTAATAGACCCAAACTAGATACAAGGACTATACTCCCAAATACTAGACTCATGTCTGAATGCCCGTATTTCCTTTACATTTTGTGTAAAATTTTCAAGTGTATAGTCAGACATTTGATGAAACTGGTAGTTATCTAAAAAAAAATTAATTGAAAATTTTTTGAAAGCTAAATTTTAAATAAATAATTCGCGAAATTAAAACTATAGTTTCAAAATAAAGTGGAGAAATACCTTCTTTTACTGCTTTTGCTCAGGACATAAAGACAGTTTGCATGTACAAAATGTGTTTGTACAAAAACATGTATAAGCATTTTAAATTACTAAAAAAGTATATAAAATAGGTATTTTCAATTGAAATTAAGCTGAGAAATATTAATTTTTCAATTAATAAAGCTACATTTTCATATATTTCTTCACTCAATTCCCAATTCTCAAATGTATCTCTTAATTAAAAAATTTAAAAAATTTAAATTTCCTCAACATCACACATTTGTTGCTATTATAAAACCGGCAACTCACAAGTAAATCCACATGTGCCATCTCTTCAATGAAATAAAAATTGCGATTGTGAGCAGGTGGGAAGGAGCGGCAGTCCCCGTATCAATGCCACATAAGGGAAATGAAGCCGGGTGGCCGCCATATTGAGTCGCCCTCCAGCCGAGAACCGGATGGTTACGCTTTCTACCTCTGTCCTGCTTGTTGCTCGTCTTCCATTTCCACCTTTTACTTTTAAGTTGTCCTCACGAGATTTGTTTAAAAAGCTCGCCCGCGTGAAAGTTAAGTGGAGTCAGTTTTGGAGACTAACTATAATTAAAATTGAGGGATGGCAACGAGGCATCGGAATCGAACCTCGGAGTTCACTCGAGTGTTCGGAAGTGGGATCGGAGAGTTGTTCGTTGTTCGCAGTCGAGTCGTGCACAGTGACGTCGGGAGAATGCCACCGACTCGTGGGAATCGAACTACGTTCAGGAAAGGGTGTGACGATACTCGAGAGTGTTCCATTCATAAAACATCTTTAAGTTTCACAGCACTCATTTAAAAAAAAATTTAAAAATTTGTATTGCATTTAAAAAAAATAAGAATTTTGAAAAAATTTGCGGAATTTAATAATTTTTTTAAAAAAATTGCTTGGAGGATGCTTTTTTTTCGAATGTTGAACTTTCCCTAAAATGTGTGTCCATTTTGTAATTGAGTAGTATCGCCCTTTTTTCATTAAAAGAATGCACTGAATTCTAATTCTGGGGCAGTTTTGATGCTCTTCGTTGTAATGCAGCAGTCACTGAAAGATATGACTTGTTTAAAAATTAATTCTCTTAAGATTATCTTTGAGTTTAATCCGCTAGTCATAACTAATTATGTCACATACTACATTCCGATTGTCCAGTGAAGTGAAGTTTAATAGTGAAACTGCGTTTCGAGAATACCATAAGGAGCAAAGAGTTTAAAAAATATTGTAGAGAGGCAATTACCAGACATTAACACTGCTAAAGTACTACACAATTGGAGAACAGCTTTTACCGTTTATTAAAGCAAAATTATCTTAAATAGTTCATTTTTATTCAAGTTTGCAAATAAAATTTTAAATTTAAGCAAAAATATTTTGGAATTTTTGTTTTAGTATTATATCGGTATTTTTAAGAAAGTTCGATTCACTTTTTATGGAATTACCCAGTAAGGAGTTCGGCGCCGCTAATCTCATTCTACTACAATAAAATAATATAATATAAATAGTGTAATAATAAATAATATAATCTGAATAATAATAAATAATATAATCTGAATAATAATAAATAATATAATCTGAATAATAATAAATAATATAATCTGAATAATAATAAATAATATAATCTGAATAATAATAAATAATATAATCTGAATAATAATAAATAATATAATCTGAATAATAATAAATAATATAATCTGAATAATAATAAATAATATAATCTGAATAATAATAAATAATATAATCTGAATAATAATAAATAATATAATCTGAATAATAATAAATAATATAATCTGAATAATAATAAATAATATAATCTGAATAATAATAAATAATATAATCTGAATAATAATAAATAATATAATCTGAATAATAATAAATAATATAATCTGAATAATAATAAATAATATAATCTGAATAATAATAAATAATATAATCTGAATAATAATAAATAATATAATCTGAATAATAATAAATAATATAATCTGAATAATAATAAATAATATAATCTGAATAATAATATATAATATGAAATAGAAAAGTATTCAATTACGATGTTATTGTTCTTATGACTTTACGGTTTTGTTCCTGAACTTTCAGTTCGTATATAAGCTTATTAGACATTGTGACATTTCAGGAAATCAATGGAGTTTTTTAAAAACATACATCATCCTGTCACCTGAATAATCTAATTTTGGAAATATTAAAATTATGAATTATTTTTTTAAAAAAATTCCCAGACGCATTTCATTTCTCAGACTAAAATAATTATTTTAATATTTAAGCAAAAATATGCTTTTACACTTAATTTCAGCCACATCATTTGAAAAAGATGTCTTTGTGATAATCAGTTTTGTTATGGCAATTTACATATGATTTGTTTGTTAACTGTTAATCCTTCACTTCATGGTGGGCGTCAGAAGACACAAACCAGAGAACGCCAACTCTAAATTTGGTTTAAACAAAACCATCCACATTTGGGCAGCATTTTTCTGATCAACACATTCCTGATAACCCGAAGAGTGCTTTTCAGCTACTAAATCCTGAGACAGGTCGGGAAGGAGTGATTTTTGTTTGGGATGCTGCATTTCAATATTCTATTTCACTGACAGCACCTTCCGTTTTTATCAAATAAAATCATTGGATCAAAGTCCTTACTAAAAAAAATTAATCTACGCAATAGTACATAAAAAGTGTTTTGAATACCGTTCAAAAAAAATGTCCCATTTTTTACTTAATCTAGCTACGCCTCTTGATACCCAAACCCAGTTTAGGGTCATACGGGTCAATTTTTTCGGGTATTTTGTGTGCTTAATACTTTCTTCACTACAAAAAAAAATGTGCAGTGAAGGGTTAGCATGTAGAATTGTAAAAATGCTGATTTCACAGAAATACTATGTTTGAAATCGAACTAATTTTTTTTTATTTGCTGCTTTTGGAAGCTCGAGTATCTTTCTTGTGTAGAGGTCACACCGTCTCGCAGGAAGCCTTCAATTAAAAAAAAGAATGGGGTTTGGATGGAGCACGTAGAACGACTGCGCCTTGACGTCACTGCTTGTTGACTCTTAGTTTGGCTCAAAAGATTCTCAAACGCCACAATCGTTGTTGTTGTTGTAGATCTAGTTCCTGCTTCCTCCGCTGTGAGGCGCTGCTGACCAAGGGATCACCGAATAGGGAGGAATAAAAAGAAACCATTTTAAACTGATATTTGATGTGTATATACGGAGTGTGTCCATGTAGGTGTAGAATGTGTCTGTGTACATATGTGTTGTTCTGGAGCCAATTTTCACTGTAAACTGTGTCAATAAAGTATTTTGTTTACTCATAAAGGAAGAGCGTGCGTTCGTCCCTCTTGACGGTGTAGAAGAAGCGGCACATGCGACCACGTCTTTTGATTTGATTTGATTGGTAATTAAGAGATCTTTACTCGCCTGATTCAGGTTGCTTTATCTACATGATCCATCATTTCTCATCCTCGGGGCAGACAGACAACACTCGCACACACAATACCAAGTCAGAACCAGAGTCAGATAAGGAGGTAACACAACGCAACCTTAATGCGGGTTAGGACATTAGACATCGATCATATTTAACGTGCACCAGTCCCGTATACACGACAGTATATATCATTGGATATGGCATATGACTTCTTAGTATTTCAGTAGCGAATCTGGCAACCTACTTATCACAAGATCACTTATACAGTTAAACTTTTTTCTATCAAGTCGATTTGTCGGATTCGAACTCTCAATCAGAGAATTGCTAGCCGAAGACGGATATACTTGGGCTAATCAAGCCCCAAGAGCGTATAAAAAAAAGCCCGTAAATGCAACCTGAGCCATGAGCTGCTCTAAAACAACACCGGAAGTTATACACGCAAATGGCATTATTAATATCATAATAATATAAGGAACGAATAAATATTTAGTTATTTTCTGCCTAATGTTAGTATCATTATAGATTCTTAAATTCCTTTTTGTTGCAATTAATAATTAAATCTAACTCACTCTGTCTTACATCATTTCTTGTAAATAAATTTAATTATACTTAAAAGTCATATTGACTTTATATTTCCCACACTTTTGTAGTAAGAATGACGCAAAAAAATGTTTTGTAATAATAATTAAAAGTAATCGAACTTGTGGTTGTTCTTTCAAATCCCCAAAATTTACTCTTGGGCTATAGCAATTGATTTAGCTCGATGTTATTGTATCGGTCAACCATTTGCATTAATTATACATTTGTAAAGCATCTAAGTTATCTTACAGGAGTCCCGAAAAGAAATTTATTAAAGAAAATTAATACTTGCCCCAAATCTGATAAAATCGGCATAATTTTCAATTTAAGAATAAAAATGCTAAATAGTGAAAATTTCAAGCAAAATCGCCCAAATATTGTTTTATTAAAAAAATCTCTATATACGAGATACATGTCCTGTTTAAAGTAATATGCAGAATTGAACGTACAATATTTTTATACTTAACTAAAAATTTCAAATTCAATTTATCAATTTAATTTATTCAATTTATTTCATATTCGAAATTTGTGATAAATAAACTAACTACTCTGAAACAATTTCAAAAGCGAAATATTAGCTTTAATACGACT
This sequence comes from Troglohyphantes excavatus, assembly GCA_963932185.1. Lineage (NCBI taxonomy): Eukaryota > Metazoa > Arthropoda > Arachnida > Araneae > Linyphiidae > Troglohyphantes > Troglohyphantes excavatus. The sequence continues at coordinate 177,757 of OZ010671.1, forward strand.
TTTTAAACTAAAACTTTAAAACGAATACAAATATTGAAGATAGACCCACAGCAGGCTCAAGGCCAAACAAGGTCGTTCCACGTAGTACCTCTTAACTATTTCCCAATAAATATCTAACTTATTCTTAAGATACATTACTCTTGTAAACAGTTTTTTCATTATATCCTTTAATGGCTTAAAGGCATAAGTGTAATTCATGTGAACAAAGCGATTTCTTTCATTCGCCAAATTGTGCGCCTCAATGGATGTGCAATGCAATGAAGGGCTCCTCCCTCATTTAAGCGGTCCCATTGAATAAAGCTATTCATTCCACAAGCTTTCAAACTTTAAATTGTTAAATATTCGAAACTGATAAAAATAAAAGATGTGGTCAACTTTCTTGAGGCAGAGACTCAGCGTGCGTGACCGCTTTGCACCCTTTTTAGCCAAGGTAGAAAAATATTGTCCTTTCGCTTGCATGCTGCCAAGTGTGCTGTTTGGTTTTAGGAAGGGAATATCTTGTGCTACTCATATTTTTAAAATTTTACGAGGGATTTACTAAACATTTGGACTTCGAAAACATTGTGACTGGATTATTATATTGATTTCCGAAAGGCATTCGACAAGGATATTGTTGTGTAAGTTTTCTTGAATGAAGAAGAAATTGGGTAACTGGTAGAAAGTAAAGAGTACAAATTAAGGGCAAATCCTAATGGGTAGCATGTTTTTAATTTAACCAAACCTACTGGATATTTTACCTGAAAGTCCCGGATTTGTAACCTCCCGTATCTTAAAGATACAACCTTCGTTTGTAGTTGAAAAAAGATATTTTATTTATTAGATTTCTCAAATACACAAAAACTCCAATTTCCAATCAGATATTTCAAAGTTATGAAATCTACAGATATCAACAAAATCAAACCTACATTTTATGTTAAAATCCTCAAAATCAAGAATTTTGAAACATCTGCAATACAATCTGTAGAAATTTGCAGATTACTTTAAAAGTGAAAAATCACATTTCAATTATGAGGACTTTTTATAGAATTTTTACAGAAAATTTTAAGATTTTTAGTTTTTTCATTTTTTATAAAAAAAATTCTGGCTGAGATAATTTTCATGGGTGAAAGTCATAAGCAAAGTTCGGCATAGAATCTGCAGATTCCCTAGTAAATCCATAACATCAAATAATTTTCCGCACTTATATATACGGGCCTAGGGAATCTGCAGATTCACTGATAGGCACTCGCGAAAGTGCAAATAAGATGGTTGCTCGAACAACTGCAAGGTTTTTGGGTGATCATTAATTGTATAAAATTTTGATAGAAATCACGCGCTTCCACTCTATAGAAAGCCATGTGGCACGTGTTTTTTATGTCACAAACTGAAGGGCGGAGGAAGGCGAAATCGTTACTCCTGTTGGTCGCGACACACTCAGAAACTGAAATAGGCTTTTTGTTTGTGACGTAAAATGCACATTGCATACGGGCGCTCGTCCAAGCATAGACCAATCGGTCTACCCCTAAACATTTTATTATATCATTAAAAATTAAAAGTTTATTTTAATGACATGTGATATTTATTGTGAGATGCCAAACTGTCTGCTTTGCTTGGAGGGGTGGAAAAGCTCCGAATGCCTGTTTTTAGGTGGTGCCAACTGTTTTTGAACAGTAATTAGGATACGAGATTCAAGAAACGATTCCCCGACTTACAAAACTAACTGCTCGAAAGGAAGAGATACCCAAACAACTATTCCAAGCAATGTTCAGCTATTTAAAAAAAAATTATGATGCGAGATTGTAAAAACGACCGAGATCCAAAAAAATACAATTGTTGAAACATAATGTAATTTATTTATTTTCGGATATCAAAAGAACAAACTTTTACCCTTTCACGATTTGGATCAAGTGAATCTGCAGATTTCTTAGTAAAAGTGCAGAAAACTCTTATTTTGTAGATTATTCCGCACTTTCATTGAACAAATTAGTGTATGTAGATTCCCTAGTAAATCTGCAGATACACGGCTTTCCCACTTTCACGGTAACATATACAGGTTTGGTTACGCTTTATCTTATCTTAAGTAGAATTTATTACGACGATTTCAACAAAGTATTACGAAAATGGTTCAGGGCTCTTTCTCTCTCTTCCGAAATGAACTTTGGAAACAGACTTAGTACTTTAAGCATGTATCTACTTGAGGAGAGGAGGACTAGAGAATGTTCCTTATTATAGAAACATTCTCTAGTTCTCATCTATACTTGATTCAGCTTCAGCTATTCAAATATATTAAATCGGATGATGTGGAGGGATTAGAATGTAATACAGCCATTGGAAGAAGTGGCCATGGCTAAAAGTCATACAAATTATAACTTAATCGGGAATGTAGAAAGTATTATTTTTATAACGGGGTAAGGAGAGGGTATTGTTCAAAAGCATGTGAATCAGCATTGGGGAATCGCCAGTAGAAGTTTACAAAAGTTAAAAAGTAATGGGTTTATGTATCTCGATAACTACTCAAAGTAAATGAATACATCTAGATTAAGAGAAAGTTTGTTTTTCACAGTGTGTATAGAGAGAGATATTCGACTTGCTACGCTAACTAAAAAAGTCGCACAGCTCTGACTTCACAAATTGACCACGAGCAACGCCGCGGGCCATATAGCTAGTCTTATATATAAAGCTGAAAATCTCAAATTCTATCCGGATGTTTGTTGGTTTGTCAGTACAAAATTGGCTCCGTAACTACAAAACATAGAGCTTTGAAATTCTTAAAATAGTTTGTAAAAAAAATAAGAATTTTAATGTGACTATTTTCTAGTCTCTATGATGTTCTATTCGAATTTTATGACATTTTAGCGTATCCTAGCGAATTTTCACAATAATATCAGTTAAAATCAACGGAGAAAAGTAAAAATCTAATAGAAAAAAACTATAAATCGATTGGATAAAGTCGGTCTTTACACAAAATACTCCATAAGTACAAAACGCAGCTTTATGAAATTTACAGAGTACTTTATTTGAAAAATTAGACATTTTTTATGAAAATTTTTAAGTTTGTATGATATTCCATTCGTATATTATAACTATTTTAATGTATTCCATTGACTTAACATGAACGAAAATTTTGTTTGCAATTTAAAATAAATTTTTTCGTTATTGACACTATTAACATGACGTCATAGCTTTTGTTTGATTTAATAATTATTGAAAAACGTCTGAATATTGGGCTTTTTGCTACATTACGGATTCATTCAAAAATTAAGACAACCAGAATTTTATCTTAGGGAAATGGTTTAGAATTGTTTTAAAATGCTATAATTGTTTTGTCTCTTTTGTTTTGTTTGTATACAGGTTAATTGTAACTATATTTAATTATCTTAGATTCAACTTTTAAAACAATTCTTCCAAAATTCGAGTAATTTGTGTATAAACGTCCATTTTATTTATTTGGAAAATATTTTAAGCATATAAGTATTTTTTTTATGTAAGAAGCTTAGTTTCACTGTGAATTTTTAACTCTATATTACTTTTTAATGTTGTAAAAGGAATAAAATTCCACAGGTATCAACCGCGAATTGATAAAATAGTTTATTTAGTATACAAATGAATATTTCCTTTTAAAACATTAAATAGCTAACATTAAGAATAAAATTTAGAATATTTGAATGAACATGGTGAGATTATAATAAGGTGTACCGTTTATTACAATAAATGATTATATAGTAGTATATACTTAACTTAAGAGGACTCGGTATCCCAAAATCGATGAAAATGTCAAAAAAAAAATTCTTGGTTTAAAATAACGCTTTAACCTTCTAGCATGTTTTCCCAAAGTTTCAAAACGATTGAATAAATATTAATCATATTATGAACGTTTTCTTCACTCCTTATCCAATGTGTTACATAGTGAAAGTCATAAACCGAATGTAAAAATGGGTACATCTAAGCAAAATAATGTCGATGTATCAAAGGATTACTTCTACAGGACTGTTATAAAAATGGGTTACCTGCCAAACGCAAAATGCCAACGAAATTGTACACATCATCAACTAGTTCAGGTATCCCAAATATACATTTGTAAACAAAAAGCGAGTCAGTGTTTTTTTGTCAAATTTTGTATGTGTATACAACTGAGAATTATACATACTAAGTAAAAATCTTCAAAATGTTTAGGGTCAGGCGGAAAATTAATTTACTGAAACTCTGTGTGTGAATTGATTTGCCCAAAAGACAATAGAGGAAAATGCGGCGTACTGCAAAATCTCCTATTTTGCAATACGCCACCTTATCAGGGATTTTGCACTCAAACTTGTAAATATTGCAATACATAAAGAGAAAAAGTAATTTAAGAATAAATAAGGAGTAACTTATGCTGTAGGGTGCTTTAGTGTAATGCAGTTTTCCCTGCATTACACTCAATATTAAAGCAAATTATATAAATATCTGCAGTTAATTTTTGTTTCATAATGTTCAGTAGTTAGTGGTTTGATAAAAATGTACTACAAGAATGAAAATTTGCTTGATAGTGAGTGATTTTATTGTGTTTTTAGAAATTTTACTATTGTTGTGTTTTTAGAAATCTTACATTGAATACTGAAAGTGACATTTTTATTTAAAGTTGTAGCAAAATAAAAAAAATATTATTTGTCATTAATTTTGCATAATTTGTAAGATATATATACGTTATTTATGTGAAAAAATATTTGAGTTAATTGGGACATTTATAATAAATTATTTTCAATACTGAAATCTTTAAATGCGTTTATCTCAGCTTGCTGTTTTCATGAACATACACCTACTTAAAATACTAAAACTCAAACAAATATGTATGAATAATTGTGAAATTTTTTGAACCTGTACAATGTACATAAGAGTGTACTGAATAGAAATAGGGATGGAATTAGAAAAATATTAAAAACAATTTATTTAAAAAAAAATAAAATGTTTAAGAATTAGAGTTTTTTGGGAAAAAATGGCAGATTTTTCAATAATTTTTTTTTCTAATAAACTAAAATACTTATGCAAAATCCGATCCCTAAAGTTATTAAGCATAAATCAATACAGCTTACAAAAAAAATTCGATGCAAAAAAATAAAATCTGAAGGAGAAGAAGCATTTTGAAAAATGCCTTTAAATCTTCGATAAATTTAACAAAAAATTAATTTTTGAAAAAGTTTGAAGAAAATTCTAATTTTTTTTCTTCTAAATCTTCTTTCCTGGATAGTTTACATGTAGTCATCACAAACATATTTAATAATATATCAAATTATAGAAAATAAATTTCGGGGTACCAAGTCCTCTTAATGCTTATATGCTTTACCTGAAAAGTTAGACATTTTTGTGATAATTTTTATGTTTATATGATGTGCCATACGTATACTATAATTATTTTAATGTTTATCATTCACTTATCATGGATAAAAATATCGTTTGTAATTTAAAAGCATTTCTTTTCGTTATTGATACTTTGGAAATAACGTCATAGGTTTTATTTAATTTTTTAATGTTTGGAAAACATTTGCACATCGGGCTTTTTGCTACTATACGGATTAATACAAAATTTAAAGGACTGTAATTTTATCTTATGGAAATGGTTTAGAATTGTGTTAACGTTATAATTTTTTTTTGTTATTTGTTTTGTTTGTATGCAGGTTAATTGTAACTAGTATATTTTATTACCGTGGCTCGAACTTTTAGATCAATACTTTAATAAAATGTGAGTAATTTGTGTATGAACGTACAATGCATCTATTATTTAAAAAGTGTTTTATGCAAGTAATTTAGAGAAAAACTTACGAAGCTTTGTTTCAGGGTGATTTATTTATTTTTCAAAAGTTCTAATGAATAATTCCTTTTAAAACGTTAAATGACAAACAAGAATAACATTTTAATTTATTTGAACGTACGTGGTGAGATTGTAATATGATCCACCTTTGATTAAACTAAATGCCATATATCAACTAGTATCAATAACAGTTTTTTTTTTAATAAAATGCGTTTTTGCTTTAACGTTCTGTGGAAACTTACTAAATATTTAAATGACTGGAATTTTTTTATGCGAATCATTGAAGTTCACCATCAAATTTTCTAATTTGGTCATCTTTAAAAACTTTTGTTCTCTATTTCTCTATCTTGTGTATTTTCTCAAGATTAATTGACCGAGATTGATTCAGAAATTTCATTAAAAATCCCTCTTAAAGTTAATGCTCAAAACTGCAATTTAATTAAACACTTCTTAATGCTAATTTTTTTTAGATATAAAAATTAAGATAATGGTACCTTGTTTATTTTTTATATTTAGTAATTTTTTTTTCATTACATATCAAATTATAGTTCTACATAAATATTTATTCATCTACTAAAAACAACTATTATAATACACATTGTCCTTCAATAATGATGCTAACAGTAAATAAAATTTTCACAATTAAAGTAAACATTGAAACTAAAATATAATCATAGTCGTATCCCTATTTAATTGCGACGTACGCATTAAAAAAAATCGGTTTAGTGTAGGCCATGCAGAACCGGAAGGGTTTGTTCGTGAATTAGTTTGATGCAAGTTCAGACGGTGGAAATAATAAATGGCCAACCTGGTTCTACAGAATGTATGTTATTTATCCATGGCTAACGTTGAGTTATGGAGGTGGAAGCGTATACTGCAGTTGTGCATTACACTCCCCCTAACGTGGTACAGAGGCAAGGGGGGGGGGGGGATCTGTTAAGAATCGGCATGTTCAAAACGTCGGATTTTCCCCACACAATAGTTCACAATTTATCCTGATAGCCTGATTCCAAGTTTAATTAAAATATTTTATAAATGTGTTTTTTAATTATACGATTCATTACATTTATATGTAACAATACCGAAAGGAAAGACCCCTATTTACGTCACAAAATAATTTTGGGCAGAAATATTTTTAATTGGTTAAAACTGTATACCTTATGATATATATATATATATATATATATACATATGTTACCGTTAAAGTATATAATGCAGTTATTACATAGAATACCTAGTTATTCCATGAAATAACTGATCGTGTCCGTTAAAGTGTGTAATATGTTATTAATTTGACACTTTAACTAGTTATTCTATGAAATAACTAGGTATTCTATAAATTAACTAATGAGAGACAGTTAAAGTGTAAAATAAACAATTTATATAAAATGAAATTAAACTAATGATAGACAATTAAAATGAAAAAGAAGCAATTTATCTAATTTATGCAGCGTATAAATGGTATTTATGGAAACGTACCATAAAATCATTTGTTACAACAAGGATTACTAAAATGACACTTGGAATTACAAAGAACATTATTTCTAAAACAAAAAAAAATTTTGACAGTCCAACCAGTGACAGTTTGCGCAACCAAACATAGCCTAAAAAGGAGGACCTTTTAATACCAGAATGGAACGCTCTGTTTTTCATAAACTGGATAAATTTTAACCCGTTACTCCACGAAGTTGACTGGTTGTCTTGCATCCAAGTCGTCTACATATTTTCTATGTCCTGATTGGCTCTCTCAACACTGCCTTGGCTTTGGCTATGTCTTGGTTTGCCATGCACGATCTTAAGCTCTGGCCAAGTTACTTTTAAGTCATCAATAAGTTTGTTACAAAATTCTCTTCCATTGTACGACTGCAATATACATGAGGCTCCAAACAACAGGAATATATCAAGCAACTGTCCTGCAACTTCCTCTGCTCTTTTTGTTTGAAGAGGTGTTAAAACCACGAACTTTGTAAGGTGATCTTGATAAAAAGATATATGATATAGATTATTTTACACTTAAACGGGCTGCAGATCGTTATTCTATGAAATAACTAGTTAAACTATGAAATACAAGAAAGTTTTACACTTTAACGGACACGATCAGTTATTTCATGGAATAACTAGGTATTCTATGAAATAACGGATTTCATACTTTAACGGTAACATATATATTAACTTCTATTTTTTTTTAATTAAGAGATTTTCAAATTTTAATTTATGAAAAATACTTTATAGGACCTTTTTAACGAGGAATTCTAAATTGGTATATGCGATTATCCCTGGAAGGAGGGGAAATATATATATTCTGTAATATATATTTTTTATTTATCCTCCGTGCGAAGAACGGGTACTTTTGCTAGTATAGTAATAAATATGAAAGTTTGTCATTTGTCAATGTGTATTGGCAAATGGTAGGCAAACGGTACGACGTAATACGATGACATTTGATACATAGATGAAAATATTTTAAGTATAGTCTAATTTCTTGAACACTGCAACACAAAGAAGTTTCAAAATGTTGAAAAAATATAGTTTTTTTAATTAGATTTTACGGGTAAAACAATTAAACGACAACAGTTTAAATTTGTTAAAATATTTTTTTTTCCAAATAATTTAACGCTGTCCTAGAAACAATGTGGCATTTACACTTGAATTGAAATTTTTTATTTATTTTTCTCGATGCCTCAAGAACTAAAAATATTATAATAAACGGAGACTTAACCGCCTACTGTTTTAACTGAATTATACGCGTATAAGTTTAATTGAAAAACTTCACAAATCTTCAAACACTTCCAATTACGTTTTCCAAGGCTCATAAAAAAATATTGTAATTTTTTTTTCGCTTTTATTCTGCGTTGAGTTAAATAGTTGTACTTACTTTAGTGCAAATAAACAATCATTTTAATTATCTTAAAGAAAGGGTACACTTTTTATTAATTGAAATGAACGAAAATATAATATATAAAATTTTAAAGTTGGCGACCAAAAATCATTTACGCACAACCTCCAAGTTTACATACATTTAAATGAACTTTAGGGATGAGCTTAGTAGTTATTTTTAAATAACGACCGTTATTACGATATTATAATGAAATAACTAGTATATTTAACTGTTACTTGATATATTGAGCGATATTAAATGACGCAACCTCAGAATTAGGCGGTGCAAAATATCAAATGCTAAATTTTCATGAATTTTTTTTATCAGCTGATAGTGGCAAATCTTTTCATTAATATAATTTTAATGATCCAACACTTAATAATATTTCAATAAATTATTTCCATTATATAAACATATTAACTTTTCCCAGCCATTTTTACATCATTAAATGCCTACTTTTATTAATATTTCAAAGATAATAAAAAAAATTAGATTTTATAATATTACATGCAAAAAATATTAAAAACAAATATTGTAAAACTTATAGATTTTATTTAGAAACAAAAATTCTAGTTTTCTTTTTTCAAAATGTTAATACTGATTTTATAGCAATATATCATCATATAATAAAATAAATGTCTTATTATTAAATATGATTTAAAAAAATACTTTACAGGTAATAAAATGGCGCATTCAAATTGGCGATCACTATAAACACAGAAAAAAAATTCAGTACTATTCAATTTTTGTTAACATGCACTTTAAATTTCCATCCAAATGTTGTTTTTAGTTAATATTGCGCAATATACCAGACCGTGATAAATAAGAAAATTAATATTATTTCAAATTTATGCTGTATACCTTTTACAATGCGGCGAGGAGTACCAAAGAATCACTTCTAATTAAAAATCTTTCACCTAAATGTGAAACGCAAACAAAGTATCTTTCTCCAAACAGAACCGCACCTAACCAAATAATTTCTATAATGTAAAACTGATTCACACATTCATTCATCCCAACCATAAAAAAAACATCTTCTCCCGCCCTCCCCCACATTAAATGAATTGAACCATCCTATCACGACCCTTCCCACAAAACAATAAACTTTCGCCGAACGCACAAAAAATATAAAAAATATCCCGATTCAATAATCGTATGATAAACACAATATCGAAAACTTCCAAAAAATATATTTTTAACCAACGAATTCTGATATAATATATATATTTTTTTAATCGTAATCGCAAATATCAACAGTATTTCTGAAATTATTTTGATCGTATTTTGGACACGTGCCAATAACGAAGTAAGTATTCTAATAATAAAATATATTTTATTATTAAAATAAAAAAATACCAACATTATCCTGAAATATTTTGGATTTCATTTTGGAAATGTTCCAATAACTAAGTGACGTAAACATCTCAATTCAGCAATTTACGATCATTCTGCGATCAATTATATCATGATATTGTATCAGAGTAAGTTTCGTTTCAACTTTCGACCAAGGCCCTTGCATGGACTTTTTTTTTCTCAAGGCCGTCTGTTTTGTTTTTGTTCTTGTTTGGCGGTGTAGGTGTTTCTGGTTAAAATTAAACAGCGCATTTATTAATTGTTTGAAGTACGTATTTTTTAATTTTTTTTTTGATTTTGATTTCGAAATACTGTTTTTTTTGAGCAAGTAAATAACTGTTATTTCTCATAAATAATATTTTTAATTATCAGAAATTGAAATAATGATATTTTATACCTGTTATTAAAATATCTCTCATCACTAAAATGAACATCTCTTTGGCGCGAACTTGAACTATTCCTAATAGGATTCAGCAAATGATATTTTTAGCAGCACATGTTTTTTTGACTATATTAAACTATCGCAGATTTCCACTGAAAATTCCAAATATTTACCCATGTTTCTACATTCAGTGATTTATATGTTTCAAAGAGAAACTAATGGAAAAGCTCATATTTGGAGATGTATTGATGTATATGACAACCGGCATTCTAACGGGAAATGTATTACTTATATAATAATTTTCTATTTGTTTAAGATACCTACTTTGAAATTGTATTGTCTGGAACAAGGTGTACACTTTTCACTTAGAATGAAGGGGAGTCCAACTTTAAAGAAATAGCTCAAGGAATAACGTGTTTCATATGAAATAGAATCATATATATTTTTTAAATTTAATTATTTAATTCTTTATTAGTTGTCTTTGAAAGATTGACGGAGAAAGTTCATTGGATAAACGTAAGCTAAATTGAATCCATTCTGAATCATATACCATATATTTTTCTTCGAGGAAAAAAATCGAGTAAGCTCACGCACTGTGCCGTAAGGTTTGGTTTATTAATACTTTTGGTCAAAATACTAGTTAAGTGAAATTAGGACGTCGGGTATTTGTATCTAGAAATCCTAAACTTTTTAAACTTCTCAAATGAAAATATACTCTTTAAAAGATCAATGAGATTTCAGATTTCATTTGTAGATTCCACTGTCATTTTGTCTAGTATCACTGACATGGTTTGGTAAGATTTTATGGGTGTTTTTTCTTTGTGTGTGTTACAGTGCATTCAATATTCAAGCAATGTTTTTTCTTCCTTAACACATTTTTTGTTTCAAATACCACATATTTGGGAATTTTAAATATTTGGAATGTGAAAGTTTTTCGCTGATGACATTTGATTCAGACATTAATTATCTTTATTTCATGTTTTACTTGTATTATTTACAAGTTCCTGTAAGACGTTTAAAAATGCTTCCAAACAGAATTATTCAATCTCACGACTCAACAACAGCACATTTAGTTTAACAAGACTCTAATTCTTGCTATCAGGAAAATTCTTCGAAAGATAAATTTGAAAACCCTGTAATGTAAAAAAAAGTTTCCCTTTTACATCCTTTATAATACGCTTTTTCGTGAAACTGTCTTCGAAAAAGAGTTTTAAACAGAATTGCAGCCATGGTAACGTAGAATAAACAGAAAAGTATCTGTTGTCCTCCTTCACAGCTACGGTAACTGTGTTATTATTTTAACCACCATTTTCAAATAGATATATTTTTTTAGTCGCCTAAATTGTGTCATTTTTGGAAGAAGTAGAGGGAGAAACAGAAACACTTTTTCTCTGAACAAAGTTTTAGATTTTACAACCTGTAAACTATATAATCTCTAGTTTTTTTTTAACATTTGAGTTTGTTTGGTAAACAGTTTTTAAAATAAGTAAACAGTTCTCAGAAAAAGTAAAACATTCTTAGAAAAAGAAAACCCCTTTTTCCATTTTATTCGATCTCACCAGTAGGAGGTTGGGGTGTGAAAATAACGTTGTACTAGACCTACATAATGGACTTTTGGTAACGGGTAGGAGTAAGAACAGATACCAAGAAGTATAAAGTTTATATCATGTTAAGAGAGATATAGAACTTATCGATAACGGCCGATAACGCAAGAAATAGTAGTACAAAGCACGAACCACCCACCCACGCACGAACCAAAACTTACGGTTCAGTGGCAACAAGTGCCTACCAGATTTTATTTTGAATAAAACTAGAAACATATTGTAAACAAGATGTTACTTTTTGAATCATTCAGAAAATTGATTGCAAATTCTCAATAAACCTAACTTTTTTATCATGATATTTTTTCCGATTTAAAGTTTTATAAGAATGTCTGTATTTATAGAATAAAACAAAAAGTTACATATATTTTACTATTACATTTCTGTATATTCCGCATTGTGATATTTCGGATTTTTTTCATTTTTCACTAAAGATGCATTGCGATATGAAAATTTCAGCATCGCCACCCTTTTTTGCAACTTACTGCGACTTCTCATTGACGCCTTTTGAATATCGTTCATTTCGAAATCGGCCAAGAGGAGTAGGGAGGAGGGGGGGAACGTGGAGCAGCCCCACGTGTCGGGGTCGCGCCCCATCGATCGATTCGGCGCCCTCTCCCGGGCAACAACAACAACCGAGGTTCGGCAGTCTATTTATATTCGACATCGGTATCTCCACAAAACGTGGAGTGCAAAGATTTTCAGAGGTAGGGTTGAGAGTGTGCCGCTTCAAGCACTGGGGCTCGAGACATGGGCGGGGCGGTAAAATAATCTAAATTACTTTGACGTCTAACGTCTTTCAAATCGCTTTTAGGCGGAAGACGAAGGATCCATGCTCGAAGGTCGGCACCCAGCACACCGATTCAACCGGTTCTCTGCCACATCTCCTGCTGCCCCAATTCGAACATCTGATGTGTCCGAACAGCCGCTTTCCGCAAAAACTGCACCCCATCCCCTTCTTTCCAAAATGCCAGCGACGACAATTTTCTCATTCGAAATCGAAAAGATGAACTGCAAAGCATCATTGGCGCAGTCGCATTTATTTCACGCTCGTCAAATGCTTGTAAACGCCGTTCTACGAAATAGACACAACGTAGAAAGCATGTGAATTTTTGTGCGAAATCCAAAAAGGTGCCACTGACCTTTGTAGGTAAATAAAAAATAAGAATTTTTTTTTTAAAAATTCAAAATTATGTTTGGCTCGGGATAGAAAAATTGGGTAATACATTTACATAACGTTTTGATTGAAATCCATTTATATATTCTATGGCCCAAGCGCCCCAAAAATAGTTACAAATTAAAATTTTTATGAAAATGTATTCTGAATTGTAAATTATTTTGAAAAAGTTATACATTTGGCAGGGTATTCAGGTATTAAAATATAAACTTATAAATAGTGGTAATTTTATAATAATACATTAAATATAAATTTAAAAATCAAAGCAATAAATCATAAACTTCTGAAAAGTTAATTTACATGATGGATTTTTATTTCTATTACATATTTCTAAAGGTTGTCATCCTTTTTGGTATTGAAATGTTCGATATTGTTTCTTGATTTCATCCCATTCGCATTCGATGTAGTGTATCTGCTCTTCTCCATACACAATTTCAGACGCCTCTTTCAACAGCTCAGGTATTGCATTGATATTTTAACCATTTCTCCGTGTTGCCAACTTTCAGCGTGGCCTTAATTTTGTTCGCATGGCACATCCACCAAATATATGGTTCAAAGCGCCCAACTCGTTGCAAGTTAATTAGTTCAAAATAATCCTTTGCTTCGAAGCGTATTTCTGGTACTTGAAAAATTCTTACTTCTGATGATCCTCTATTTTTTTCATTTCTAGCACAAAATATTTTTCGTGTAGCTATAGATCTGATATACTATCTGTAATATGTGCGTATTGACAATAACAAATGTTCAGTATGACAAAAGAAGCTATTTCGTTGAACGACAGTATTTTTATTAGATTGGATTGAAAATGAGATATATTTCCAAAGATACCGCGCACCTTCTGTTACGGAGGGCTTTGCTTTGATACGGAACCATTACCGGGAATTACATACAGCGATTTATTGAGAATATTGTGGGGGTCATTTCATATACCAAATACTTTGACTTGGGGGCCCGAGTGATCACTTTAGTTTGACTGGTAGAGTATCGGTGTAGCAAGTATGTTCCCTGTTCGATTCCGAGTCATAGCCAAAAAATGTGTAGTGCTATATTTGTGACTTCCGAATGGCAGATCAACGCTACCTTCGAACAAACGCCACGTCGAATTGATGACCACAACTGCAACCAGTGCCCACGTGATAACACTTCACGAGTATCTCAATCAATCATTCGTTCCACCGTCCGACTCACTGAGAGGGGGGGGGGGGGTATTGTGGATGTTGTCTCATATAACGGATACTCCCACTTAGGCCCGAGTGACCAATTTAGCCTGACTGGTAAAGTTACCGGTGTAGTAAGCATAACGTCCCCCGTTCGATTCCAAGTAACACCCAAAAAGTGCACAGTTATACAATTTTTTTTTTGTAAAACACAGTAACAAATTTAGTACAGTATCAATAAGATGCATATTACACAGTAAAATAGTTTATTTGTACAGATGTACACTAGGAAAATACCGAATATTAAAAAATTCGATCAAACATTTAAATACAAATAGTCTTTTAAAACATAAAATTAAATGTTACAAAAATTATAGTTTCAAATCTAATTTGGCTGTTAAGGGGACGTTTATTTATTACGATTTGCATCCAGGCGCCGACTTACAAACTTAAGGGCCCGATACAAAAGAACATTAGTGGACACCTCGACGCAACTCAAAAGAAAAAAAATATATTAAATTTATGAATAAGCACACACTACAAAATAACATAATCAATTAGCAATACCAGTATAAAATACCTTAAAAAAATATTTTTTTTAAACTCTTACCAAGTTTTTTTTCTTTTGATAATTCGAATTAACTTTAATGATCAGTACTTTAACAGTTTCTTCATATGTTTATGTTTTTCCTCCCATTTAACTTTCTTTTAGTTGAGCCAGATTCGTACGCACACACACACATTTATATCTATCAATTCCAATGATTACAATATCAGAAAATTTGTAATAGAAAAAAAGTATCCGTAAACGACAAATCTACGTGCAATTAAAATACAGTTTGTTTATAGTCTTGGACCTTGGTCATGAATTATTTTTTTTATTTTTTGAAAAAATATAATGAAATCATAGTTAACTGATTTAAAAGAAATTCATTAATTATTAAATTTATTTTTAACTTTCCCCCCTTTTTTTAGCTTTACAATCATTTTTGGGGGCCCCTTTCAAATGGGAGCCCCGGATATATACCCGGAATGCCCTGCTGTAAATCAGTTTATGCTTACACCCTTCAGGAAAGGGGTCCATCACATGTGATTGCGGCGTTGTATGAGGGAAAAAAGTATCGGTGATTGTGTGACGTAGCAAAAGCGATTTTGTAGAAAAATTTCTCAAACTGTGAGATAAGAAACTTTTTATAGAAATCTTTATACATTGACATCGGAACCGGTATGGCGGCTGCCATATCTACTTTTATCTGTATAATGTGTTTTAAAAAATATTTCAGAAATTTTGTTCTAATGTCTAGTTATATAAACGTTTTTTTTTTCCTGTGATACACTTTTGAAAAAAGTTCCGGCACCGCTGTTACTATATTTTTCTAATGAGATGAGGTGTTTGGTAAAATACGCAGAATGAAAATTTTAACGACTGTTTTTTAAATACATTTTTACATTTAGTTAAAAAACAGTTGTAAAAATTTTCATTCTGCGTATTTTACCAAACAACTCATCCCATTAGAAATATATAGTGATTTCTATAAAAAATTTCTTATCTCAATAATTTGTGAAAGAAAAGTTTCAGTTTTTTTTTTCTACAAAGACACTTTTGTAACGTCATGCAATCACCGAGACCCTTTTTTTTTTTAAAGTGACGTAACATGGGGAGGGGGTGTACAGAAAGATGAAAAATATTATGACATAATAAATGAACGCTCCCTAACCGTGTAATCAAATATTTTGAATTGATTTTTTTTATATATTTTAATTTTTTTGGCAAATTTTAATTTCGGAAATATATATTCATTGATGTAAATATTCATGAGTTAATTGACAGAGCAAAAGGCAATTAATATATCACTAAATCTCTCGAATAATATGAAATTTTGTCGATTGCACAAAGCTATGTGAAGTATCGCCATCGTACTTAAAATTTGATAAATGATGTTGGAACTAAAAGTTAGGTAGATTGGCCAAAATAATAAATTACTTTATACAATGCCAAGGACGACTATAAGCTTTTATCCAAAACACCAACTAACAGTTACTAACTATAGATAGTCCTATAGAGCCTCGCGCTCAATCCACACATTTAATTAATTCGTACTATATTCGCACTTGATGAATAAAGCCCAATACAACTCCAGCCTCACTTTTTGCATCGCTTAATATATTTGTTATCTCTCCCCCCATCCCCCACAAAACTTTTAACTAATGACCGTCCTCAGACGATACAACAAAGAGCCCAAGTTGCTGTTTCCCTGTTTCTGGACAGTTATAGCGTCCAAGGTCACCTTGAAAGGGCGACAAAACGGTCAGCCCCCCGTCCTAACCCCCAAAGAGAGAGCCATAAAACTTGGTCCTTCCCTCAACTCCCTGTATAGTCAAACTATATGAGTGGCTATAGCCATGCAATTTGCAAAGCAATTTTTTAAAGAAAAAACATTAGTTAGTGAATTTTTTTTCAGCCACAGCTGCTATAGCCCCTTTTAGCCACTATGTAAATCCGCCACTGCCTGCAGTTAGCCACCTTGAGTGAGCAACGTCGGAATGGGTCCTGCTAAAAGTAAAGTTAGGGTTTCTATATTTAAACCTCCATGTGGCTTATTTAAAATGTTTCACTTCAGTATAATTTTATTAAAATTCAGAAATGATTTTTATTTATAGAAAAATATTGCCTGTAAATATTGTTGCCGGCATATTTAAAATTATTCTATGTAACAATTCTCTGAAATTTTAGGGTATACAGTTACGAAATAAAAAAATTATTTATTTATTTTTTATTATTATTCTTTCTTAGAAATAGTTATTAGAGACAGACACCACATCTCCGGTCGCCAATTGGCTCCCAAAAACCTTCGCCAAATACGATAAATTATTTCCAATTAGAAGAATATAATATTTTTTAGCTTTGATATGTTATTGTATTATCAATACTAAAAATAATGAATGTGAGGTTTAATAATTGCATTCTTTTGTTACTAGGGTAAATTTTTATAAAAAAACATATTTAACTTTATAATTTACATATATAACTTTTTTAATAATATAAGATTACAACACCATTTAAGATTCAAACAACATCACCAAGTGTTATGTTTTTATTATCCGCAAAGCGCATTATTTCAGGCAAACATAAAGTAAACCGCTTTAAATTATTAATTTTTAAGGATTTTTATATTGAAAAATATATATATTTTACAAAAACGTCAGTTTATAAGCGATAGCATGTAAAGTCGTGAATATAAAATGAAAAAAAAAAATAGGTTAAGATATCTCCATAACTACTCAAGGTAATTGAATAAATTTAGACAGGGTATAGAGAGAGATATTGGACTGGATACGCTAACTACAAAAGTCGCACAGCTCTTACTTCACAAATTGACCACGAGCAACGCCGGGCCATATTGCTAGTGCCAAATAGAAATGGTGCACTTATAGGATGTTTAATTTCTTATATGTAATTAAAATCTGATATTTAATAAAAACCTACTTATGGGATAAAGATTGTATTTTAAACCGAAGCACTTATCAGAATTCTCTTAGTAATAAACAAATAGTACGGATCTAGGGTCATCCAAAGGGGGGGGGGTCTAATTATTCTTTTTTTGGTGTGTATATATATACAAATTCCTATTTTCGACGATTGCCGTTAAACGGTATGTGTAAATTCCGCCTAAAAAATCTTATTTTGTTACCTTGGCGAGATAAATGCCTCCAATGTAAAGAGGCAACCTTGTTGTGTTTTATTCTGGTACAATGTACTTTTTTTTTATAAGAATAAATTTTGTCTCGACGCCTTCTGATAATAAAAAAGGGAATGTTTGTTTGTGGTATTCCCACCAAGCCAGATTTAGAGTTAGTGGACCCCTAGGCTAAATATGTGGTGCGAGCCCAAAACTACTTGGTGGTATGAATACCCCTTTGTAAATCGAAATAGGGAGGGGAGATCGGACATTTTTTTAAATGCAATAATTGAAAATTTGCAGACTAAATAATTTTTCCAGTTTTAATAAAATTGGGATGCACTTTTTTTTTTTTTTTTTTTTTTTTTTTTTGTAAATTTCCAATACTATGTTGAACAATTTCAAGGTATTTCAATTGAAGTTATTAAAATTACAATAAAATATAGTACTCGTCTCCGTATTATTCTCAAATTACCATGAACAGAATAACGTGTCGAATAAAAACAACTGATTTCCAAAAATAGTAACACAATGCCATTTTAAATTATCACAAATTAAACGCATATTTTAAAAGAATATAAAAGTGTTGTGTTATATTTGTTTGTACAAATCCATTAAGAAAAATAGCAATTTTATGTGTCATAAAAATGTAGTAGAATTTTATTTTCATTAGGATTTAGTTTGATTTATTAGTTATTTAGAAACTTTTTTGGTACTTATAATTTTTTTGTCTAAGGCAGGGGTCGGCAACCTGCGGCTCGCGAGCCGCATGGGGCTCTTTTGATGTAAAGTTGTGGCTTTCCAGTTCCATACGAAAAAAATGATAATTTATTATCAAAACAATTAAAAAATAAGAAAGTATATTTTTAAGTACCCAATTTCTCAATAGCTTCTATTTTCATAATCGTTAATTACAAATCGCTACGCTTAACATGACCGAAATGAGATAAATTTGAACTATTGTTTTGTTCTTAGAGATGAGACTCCGTTACAGCCTACGCCTTGCTTGAAGAAGTAGTTTGTTTCGAAAAAAAATTACTTATTTTAGTTGAAGATATAGAGAGCGGTAAATTACTTCAGTTTAAAAATCTGAAGCAATATCGAGATGAGACCAATGCAACTATTAACACGAATTACTTCAGCATAGCTTTAAAAAACATGAAGGATGGATTCGCTGAGAGATTAGTGCAATTCAAAACAAACAAAAGTACTCTCGCGTTCATACTAAATCCTCTCAATACAAATACAAATGAGATTGACATTGAGCCATTTGGAATTGATGCTGGATCGCTCCAAATGCAATTGCTAGATTTGAAAACCAAAGACTTGTGGAGTGGCAAGTTCACAAAACTCAAGAGAAAGTTGGAAGTCCAGAAATGCATGCACATCGCGCAGCACAAGTGGACAGCTCTAAAAGAAATTCCGCGAGTTGAAGACTTCATATTCGGCGCATGGAATAGTCTTCTTCCAGAATGCTACAAGGAGGTGAATAAGTTGGCATATGGAGTGCTGACGATCTTCGGGTTGACATATTCGTGCGAGCAAGCGTTCTCTTGCATGAATATAAAGAAAAGTAAAGTTAGAAGTCAACTAACAAATAAAAATCTAGAGTCGTGCTTGAAACTTAAAACAACAAGTTATAAGCTAGATTTAATCAAACTTTCAAAAGGCATGCAAAGCCAATGCTCCCATTGATGTAACTCTTTATATTTGTGTTTTTATATGAATAAATATATTTCTGTATTTAAAGCAGTTTATTTTAAATCAAAAATTAAATATATATAAGCAAATATTAAAACGTAAATTTTTAGTGGCTCTTTAAAATCTGGGAAATTTTGTAAATTGTAACTTTTGGCTCTTCCATTTCAATAGGTTGCCGATCCCTGGTCTAAGGGATTTATTTTCAAACAAGTCGTTGTCATAATTTGGAAGTGTTGAGACACTCATTTTTCAGTAATCTATATTATTATTGGTGAGTTGTGCGGGCCCCTAGGCAGTAGCCTATGTATAAATCCGGCTCTGCACCGAGCAGTCAATTTTATCATCTAAACTCCCTTTTGGGCAGTTGTTTTGGGATTCTCGTACCATAACAAAATTTTCCAATGAATGTAACCTAAATTTAACAACAAATAAACTTGCTCTAATTGCGCAAATAATAAAAAAAATCATATATATTATAATTTTATATACACGGTTAAACATTGTATTTTACTTAGTATTTGCATCACAACAACTTACAGGGTTGACAAAGTTGGCTTAGTAATCTATTTGGCTACAATACATATTGCGGGAAAGAACAGATGATGTTTGCAGCTGAATTTACCTATCGATTTAGAAAAACGAAAAAATTTGCGCTGGAAATTCCTTATACCGATTTATTGAGAATATTTTTATTTCATAATCAAACGTAAGAAATAATAAAAAATTAGTAGTACAACATTAAAAAAAAGCAAACCAAAAATAATTTCATGTGAAAATGTACACGAAGAGAATAACAAATACGCAAAAATTTTGACTAACGTTTAAATATAAATCGAATTTTGTGTTTTAAAATATAAAATTAAATGTTACAAAAATTATTTTTTAAGTCTAATTTGCTCTTATTTGAATCGTAAGAGGAATCTCGAAGAAGGGGGTCCATCATGCTTGACTGTGGTGTGATATGAGGAAAAAGGGTCTCGGTGATTACGTGACGTAGCAAAAAGTTCCTGAAACATTCGTTTCACAAACTTTGACATAAGAAACTTTTTATAGAAATCACTATATCTTTCTATTGGGTTAAAATACATAGAATGAAAGTTTTAATTACTATTTTTTAACTACATAAATTTAAAATAAAGTAACATAAGGGAGGAGGGGGGTGTACAAAAAGGTGAAAAACATTATGACATAATAAAAGAATGCAACCTAACAGTGCAATGAATTATTTTTATTTGAATTTTAATATAATAGAGATTTTAATTTCAGAAATATATATTCATTGATTTGTTCCAGATTTTTTTGTCCAGCCAATATGATTTTTTCTTTAATTAAAATTGGCTTCGGCTCCATTCAAAATAATAAATTACTTTAAACTATGCAAAGGAAGACTTTACGCTTTTAATAAGAATACCAACTAGCAGTTACTAGTACTTGCTGATCAATCAATACAAGCCTAGACAAATGATTGATATACGAACACAACAAATTAAAGTTTAAAAATATCATCATTAAGCATGTTCAGTTCTTTGAATTTTTTTTTCAATTTACATAAAATTTATGTTTTTAAAAAAATATGATTCAAAGGTATTTGGTTCGGTTTTCCTAATTTAAGCTGAGCAACTATCATATAAAAGGTTAAGAATTGATTGTCAAGGATAATGTGATTCCGGTATCACTACTTCATCAAAATACTTGAATAAAACCCAATAGTATTTACAACTGCAGTTTCACTTTTTGCATCGCTTAAAATATCTAAAATTACACGAATAAAAACACAAAAGAAAGAAAAATTACCTGACTATCTAACCCAGCTATTAATGAAGCAATAGCATAGATTTCGCCTTTTCCAATGTTTTCGGTCATCAAAACTAACCATGGTGACACAAATTTTTATTTCACTCTCAGAATCTCAGATCCACGGACCCCTCATTTCTACAGCGATCTCCCACCTCCCTTAAAACTTTTAACGAATGACCGTACTCGGATGATACAACAAAGGGTTTCAGTTTTGCTGTTTCTGAGCATTTGCAGTGTCAAGGTCATCTTGATAAGGCGAAAAGACGCGTAGCCCCCCTCCCCCCGAAAGAGAGGGTCATAAAACGATCTTCCCCCAGCGAAAAGACACGTAGCCCCCCCCCCCCCCCAAAAAAAAAAAAAAAAAAAAAAACGAGGGTCATAAAACAATCTTCCCCAAAGACTCACTGGAAACTCAAACTGTGGGTCTCAAAGCGAAACCTCATAGCTAATTTGGCAGAACAATTTTTAAAGAAAAAACATTATTTCTTCAGAATTTTTTTTTAGTTTAAGTTAAGAGGGAGCTATACCCCCTTTTAGCCCTATATAAATCTGGCACTGCTCTAGGCAATGTGTTTCTGGTGTCCAAAATCATCTTGATAGTGCAACAATCCGCGTGTAGCCCACCCCCCACTCCCAAAGAGAACCATAAAACTTGGTCCTTTCCTCAACTCCCTGAAAACTCTGCTTAAACTATATAAGGGGCCATAGCCCCTCTTAGCCCACAGAAATTATTTTCCAAAAAAACATTTTTAAGAAAAAAAAATTGTTTTTTTTTTTTAAAAATTGGCCACAGCCCAGGGGGGGGGGGGGGGGCTATAGCCCCCTTTAGCCCCTATGTAAATCCGCCACTGAGTACCCTGTATGTCGCTTAATTAATCAGTTAACCGACTGCTCTGAAATGTGTTTTGTAGAGGCGTGACTAGGGAGATCTCGTATCACCTGTAAAATGTTCCAGGACCGCCGTCACTGCTTGGGGGCGCGCACGAACACAAGAGTATTATTATTTACATTTTCAACTACATACAGCGGCAGAAGAAGTTTATATATATATGTATATATATATATATATATATATATATATATATATATATATATATATATATATATATATATATATATATATATATATATATATATATATATATATATATATATATATATATATATATATATATATATATATATATATACAAATATATATATATATATATATATATATATATATATATATATATATATATATATATATATATATATATATATATATATACGCACGGGAAGGAAATAAGTTACAAAATAGATACAAATACAACATTTATAAGCGAAATAAATAATATTCTAAAATTGTCACCCATCAGGGAACACCAAATAAAGTATTAAAAGTTCCAATTTGTAATGAAATTTTATTAGTAAGGTCCCGCAAGAACTGGTAAGATTGATATTACGGAGAAGTTGTTTTTACAATAATGTGGATATAGATATACGTTACTCCCGTTGGTTAACATCCATATTTTAACCTTTAGTAACATCCCAGAAGTTTAAAGATGAACAATTCTTATAATTGTTAATAATAATTATTTCCGAAAAACTTTTATTAGACACCTATGTCAACATTTGTCGTTAAGTTTTACAAATTGGCAAGAATATTAAGAAGAAAAAAGCGAAAATGATTTAAATTGTTCACTTACCAAATTCTAGATTTCCAGATTTTTTCCCTTGTTGGTATAGTAATCCTTATCAGTACGCAACATTTTCCTCAACATTTCTAAAGTATTTGGAAGTGTCGAAAACTAATGTTCCATTACAAAAAATTTGCAGACGATTTCTGAAAGTTCCACGTATTAAAATCTAAATTTTCTTATTATTTCCTTTGTAGGTAAACCATACCTGCATGCGGAATTTGATTATTCTAGGACAATCACAAATATTCCAAAACTAATGTTCCGTAAAAAAAATTGCAACCAATTTCTAAATATTCCACTTGCAAAATTCTAGGTTTTCAGTTTTTTCCCCTTGTTGGTATGGTAATACATACCAGCATCCAAAACTAACATATTATAAGTGTTTTTCCAAAGAAAATGAAAAACATTCGATCCAGACAAAAATAGCTTACTTTTCTTATGTAAGGTATGAGTAAGTCAAATTTTATCTTCCTGGGTATAAGATAAGTTGGAGAATTAGTGATGAGTCAGTGGATAAGTGACGAGGGTTTTTACTTTTTTCAGAGTTCAAATTTTTGAAAATCATTTCTTAGTGGACAATTTTGGCTTAAAATGTACCTCTTTGAACAATTTTGTTTTCATGGTTGTTGTTAATAAATAATTATCCCGTTGCGCGATCACATCTTCATCACTTTGAAGTTATTTTTATTATTTTTACCCTAATTTCGACATTTTTATATTATTTTTACATATATGACCCTATTTTATTCATTTGGCGAGCTTTTTATTCATTTTGCGGAAGTTTATAATCTTTTTGCAATATTTGTATTCATTTGGCGACATTTTTTTATTTATTTTGCGATATTTCTTATTTATTTGGCGACATTTTGGCGATATTTATACATAGGTTACATGTATAACAAAGGACATAAGTTACAAATTACGTACGAATACAATATTTATAAGCAAAATAAATAATATTCCTAATTTGTCACCCATCAGGGGGAACCAAAGTATTAAAAGTTCGAATTTGTAACGAATTTTATTAGCAAGTCCCGCAAGAACTGGAAAGATTGATAATATGGAAAAGTTGGCTGTGAAATACTGTGAATATAGATACTGTACACCCTTTGATTAACATCCATATTTTAACCTTTAGTAACCTCTCAGAAGTTTAAATATAAACAACTCTTAGAATTCTTAATAATGAGTATTTCCAAAAAAAAATTATTTGAGACCTACGCCAACATTTGTCATTAAGTTTTAGAAATTGGCAGGAATATTAAGAAGAAGAAAAAAACCGAAAACGATTTTAAAAGGTTCCCTTACCAAATTCTAGATTTTCAGTAAAGAATTTCAAAGTTTCAAAAATTAATGTTCCGTTAAAAAAATTCGCAGCCAATTTGTAATGGTTCTACGTACTAAAATCTAGATTTTCATATTATTTCCTTTCTTGGTATGTAAACCCTACCTGCATGCGAAATTTCACGATTCTACGACAATCACAAATATTCAAAAACTATCGTTCCGTGAAAAAAAAAATTGCAAGCGATTTTTAAATATTCCACTTGCAAAATTCTTGATTTAGGCTTTTCCCTTGTTGGTATGCTAATACGTATCAAAATACAAAATTTCACAATTCTAAGAAAATCTGAAGTATACAAAACTAACGTAGGATAAGGGTTTATCCAAAGAAAATGAAAAAATTTGACCCAGACAAAAATAGCTTACTTTTCATATGTCATTTATAGTAACAACTCTGTCAAATTTCATCTTCCTGGTTCCTGGATCACGGCAGGTTGGAGAATTAGTTATAAGTCAGTGGATAACTGGTGAGGATTAGTCCTTGCGTCAATTTTTGAAAATCCTTTCTTAGTGGGCGATTTTGGTTTAAAATGTACCTTCATGCCAAATTTCGTTTTCATAGTTGTTGTAGTACGAAACATCCCGTTGCCCAATTATATTTTCATCACTTTAACATTAATTTTATTATTTTATGACACTAATTTTGCCATTTTATGTTATTATTACATATATTACCATATTTTAGTTCATTTGGCGAATTTTTTTTTATTTATTTGACATTTTGGCGATATTTTGTTATTAGCTTATCAGAATGTTCCACATAGGTTATATAATATTAAAATATTCCATTTCAATGTTAAAATATTGCATTGTCACATGTCCTCCACGTTAATTTTGTGGAAAGGTTTTAAAAAATGGTTATTTGGTCAGTACAAATTCGAATTTTTAAAAATCTTTTCTTAGTGCACCCCTAGAGCCAATATGAATCTGTGTTCCAAATTTCAGCACTCTAGGTCTTTTGGCTATGTAGACATCGAAAAAGGGTTTTGCACCCCCTTAAATATGTTCGTCCGGAATAAAATTAGCTTACTTTTCCTATTTAAGGTATAAGGAACAAATTTACCAAATTTCTTCTTCATAGGTATTCGGGAAGTTAGAGAATTAGTGATGAGTGAATTAATGGGGGTTTTCGCATATATATATATATATATATATATATATATATATATATATATATATAGATCACTTTAACATTAATTGTATTATTTGTTCACACTAATATGACCATTTTACGTTATTATTACATATGTAACCATATTTTAGTTCAGTTGGCGAAATTTTTTAATCTTTTGGTGAAAATTTTATTTTATTGGCGATATTTTTATTAATTTGGTGATATTTTTATAAATTTGACGACAATTATTTTATACATTTGGCGACATTTTGGCGATATTTAGATAGTTTTCAGCCAATCAGAATGCACCTCATCTATATCAATACTTATATATAAGAATGGAGTGTCTGTCAGTGGAATCGAACAAAACCCCTCATTTTGAGTTTTCTTCAAGAATTAGGATACACTGATTCCGAAAATCACATTAAAAATTTTTTTGTCTGTCAGTCTGTCCGGATTTAACTCAAAAACTACTGCACGGATTTTTATGAAACTTGCACCATTTGAACACACTTTTCTTATTTTAAAATCTGCACTTTGTTTCATGTGGATATCTGCAACCATTCAAAAGTTACAGAACTTTTTCCATTTTCTTTAACATTACTCCTATGGGAAATTTACATCTCGATCTTCCCCTCATAACATTATTGTTAAAAATCACCTTGGCGACCAAAAATATTTTTCGACAGTACTGGGATAAACGATTTATTTTGATTGGCTGATAAGTAAATGTCACCAAATTAATTTAAAAATGTCTCCAAATATTGCCAAATGAATTAAAAATGTCGCCAAATGAATTAAAAACGTCGCAAAATTAATTAAAAATGTCGCTAAACGGATTAAAAATGTCGCCAAATATTGCCAAATGAATTAAAAATGTCGCCAAATCAATAAAAAATTTCTCCAAATCAATAAAAATGTTGCCAAATGAGCTAAAATAGAGGCCTTATATTTAAAAATATCATCACAATGGCGAAATTAGTGTCCAAATAACAAAATTAATGTCGCTAACAAAACCCTCGCCTACCGAAGGAGGAAGATAAACCAGCTCTTTCGACTGACGCCATGTGTATTCATGTTCTGAGCAACTTAACTTTATGACAATAGTGCTTTTTGTTACGGAGTGGAATATTTCTATGGTGTTGAAATGGGCCACCCTAAAAGTTTAATTTAAGGTTTTCTATATTTATACCCCCATGTAGCTTATTTTTAAATTTTTACCTCAAAAACATATTATTGGAATTCAAATATAAATATTTGATAATTAATTTTTATAAGAAATATTGTCCGTAAATATTGACCAATATGAAATTATGTTGAAAGACGGATATATAGACTTCGGTCACCAATTGGCACAAAAAAAAATCACCAAATACGATAAATTATTTCGATTTGGAACAATGCAATATTTTTTCTTTGATATATTATTGCGTCGCCAATAATAAAACTAATGAATGTGAAATTTTTCTACAAGGGTTTATTGTTACTAAATTGTTAATTTTTATACATAAAATATGCAATTTAAAAAAAATTTAGGAATTTTTATTTCACAAAAAGAAACATTTTACAAAAACATCAGTTTAAATAGTAGTCACAATAGCATGTAAACTCGTGAACATAAAAATAGATTTAAGTATCTCAAAAAATACTCAAAGTAATTCTGGGTAATATTCAAAGTAAATCTGGATTTTGATAAAGTTTATTTTTCACAGTGCACAGAAAGTGAAATGCGATGGCTACGCTGACAAGACAAAATCGCGCATCTCTTACTGTGCAAAGTGACCACGAGCAACGCCGGGCCATATTGCTAGTATATATATAAATGCGAAAAACCCCACTCATCACTAATTCCCCAACTTCCAGTATACCTATGAAGTAGAAATTTGGGAAACTTGTTCCTTTTACCTTAAATAGGAAAAGTAAGCTATTTTTGTTCCAATCGAACGTATTTAAGGGGAGTATGTAAAACCCTTTTTTCGTTGTTAATAGCGACGTTAGTTCCGGTACCTAGAGATAAAAAAAAAAAAGAGTGGTGAAATTTTGAACGCATATTCATCTTGGGCCCTATGGGTGCACTAAGTAAGGATTTTTAAAAATTCGAACTCGAACTACCAATATAACGATTTTTTAAAAACCTTTCTATAGGTTAACATGTAAGTTTGCAATATTTCAAGATTGAAACAATGAACAATTTTATTAGTATGTAAACTATTAGGAGCATTCTGATTGGCTGATAACTAAATATCGCCAAATAAATAATACATATCGTTAAATAAATAAAAATGTCACATAAAGAATAAAAATGTCGCCAAATAAATAAAAATATTGCCAAATGTACTGAAATAGGGGTAATATACGTAAAAATCATTTTTAAAAAATGACGAAATTAGTGATAAAAATAATAACATTAATGTCAAAGTGATGCAAATATGATTGTGTAACGGGATATTTAGTATTACAACAACTATGAAAACGAAATTTGGCGTGGAGGACATTTTATTCCAAAATTGTACACTAAGAAAGGATTCACAAAAATTCGAATTCTGCCAAAAGTAAAAATCCTCGCCACTTATCCACTCAATCATCACTAATCCTACTGTATACTCTGGAAGATGAAATTTGAAATTTTTACTTATACATTACATAAGGAAAGTAAGCTATTTTTGTCTGGGTCGTATGTTTTGTTGTGATTTGACACGCATTGAATGCGCACCCATCGACGCATGGTGTCAGCAGCATCGCGCATTGCATGCGCACACATCAACGCACAGTTCGGCAGTATAAATACTGTGGATGACCGGTCACTGTCAGCTTCGACTTATGTTCTGTTACTTGTTATGTTTACTTTCATTCCGGAAATAATAAATATGTTTAGTACTACGTCCACTGTTCAATGACCACTCTTCCAAATACCGCCATGTAACAATTGGCGACGAGGTGTGTTCGACTTTCGCGGCACGGGTGGGCGGTTCCCTGTATTCGGGTATGAGAGTTACTGCGTTTCTCCGGATGCAGGTATGAGAGTTACTGCGTTTCTCCGGATGCAGGTATGAGAGTTACTGCGTTTCTCCGGATGCAGGTATGAGAATTACTGCGTTTCTCCGGATGCAGGTATGAGAGTTACTGCGTTTCTCCGGATGCAGGTATGAGAGTTACTGCGTTTCTCCGGATGCAGGTATGAGAGTTACTGCGTTTCTCCGGATGCAGGTATGAGAGTTACTGCGTTTCTCCGGATGCAGGTATGAGAATTACTGCTTCTTTCTGACAAGTGGGGGATATTTAGTACTTTTAAAATTTATTTCTGAACCCCGCTCCCGTGATGGCCGCCGTCGGCTCGATTTCCGAGTTCGATGTATCAAACCCTAGTTCTTGGGACTTGTATTGCGAGCAGTTAACATATTATTTAGAGGCAAATAATATTACTACTGCCGAACGGAAACGTGCTACTTTAATTGCCGTTTGCGGTATTAAGACAGTAGGCATTATCAGGTCGTTGATTACGCCGGCGACTATTGCCCAAAAGACTTTCGACGAAATAACAGCTGTTTTGAAAACTCATTTTAGTCCGAGACCATCCATTATATTTTCCCGTTTCAAATTTCATAAGCGAATTCAAAATCCAAATGAAGGGATTAGTGATTACGTTGCCGAGTTAAGGCGACTTGCGGAGGTATGCGATTTCGATGCAACCTTGTCGGAGAGGCTCCGCGACCAGCTCGTATGCGGGTTACGAGACGAGGGCGTGCAGAGGCGGTTGTTATCGGAAACAAGTTTAACTCTTGAGGATGCCGTTTCTAAAGCTTTGGCCCACGAATCTGCTGCTTCTCAAGTTAAAAGTATGCATTCTTTGAATTCGGGACGGGTCGCGGGTGCTGAATTCGTGGATTACATGAAGTCGGGAAAAGGCAAAAGCGAACGTAAACAAAGATCGGAGTTCAGTAAAGGTACAAAATTTTCAACCAAAAATGTTTGTTTTGGATGCGGAGAACAACATGAACGTGTAAATTGCAGATTAACCCTCTTATTCACAAGTTCTGACAAATCCGGCGATTAACCGTGAATTACGAAAACCGAGGATTGTAGGAAATCGGGGGATTTCGTCGGAACCTTATTCACATCCTCCGCTCGACTGGGGAATTTGTACACCTTGGTTACTCCAGGGTTATGCCTTCGAAAAATATAACGACTTCTTTCATTGGTCGACAATGCACACGTGTCAATTGTTTACATTCAGAGATTTCTGTTTTGAACAAAAAATGTAAAACGACGAATTTATGAAAAAATATTTTTAAATACATGAATACAAGCACATATACATTTAAATACAAGCACATTGAATTACTAATGAAAGTTCAGAAATAATGTCCCATTCTAAAATAAAATTCCTTGCTAAAATCATAGGTATTATTGGTGGCTTTTTACCATCTTGATGGCTTTAAAAATAGATAAACTTCTGATTGTCTAGCCTCTAATGACGGCCTTTTCATCCGTCCGACTGATTTTAATTGATAAATCAATGTAATTGGGTTGATGCAGGGAAATTATTCGAAAACTGACGATGCAATATTGCTTGTTGCACCAAATCCGAAAACTGCTGCACCTTGCTAAAATCCTAGATAATTGGCTTTAAAAATAAGTAAACTTATGATTTTAGCACCTCATAATTACATTTTGGTCCTTCTAAAACTGATTTTAATTGATAAATCAATGTAATTGGATTGATGCAGGGAAAAAAATAGAATTCGAAAACTGACGATGTAATATTGCTTGTTGCGCACCAAAACCGAAAACTGCCCCACCTTGCTAAAATCCTAGATAATTGGTAAACTTGTGGTTTTGGCCCTTCAAAACTTCCTTTTGGTCCTTCTGAAACTCATTTTAATTGATAAATCTAGGTTTTAATTTTTTGTTGCAAGCAAGACAAAAAGTAAAATTCGAAACTAAAATGTAATTGTTTGTTGCACCAATTTCAATGTACTATGGCCTCCCTATTATCCCTCCTTCTTTCCAGTCTTATACCGGAGTAATTTTTGTGATTCGTTTATAGTACTTCCAACATTTATTAAACAAACGAGAGAGAGAGAACCACTACACCACAAAACCTACGATAAATATGTACTCGAAGAACAGATCTATCCATCCGGGTATCTCGTAGCGACAACATTTATGTCGCATCGATTTTAATAAAAAGTACACTGAATTAGTTCGTATGGACAATTTTTAGTGTTCAATGCATAAAAAGTTCAGACTTAAGTACTTATTTGAGAAATATTTGTCTCTAAATAGATTTTTAACAAAATATTTTAAGCCTAACAGAGCGATCGTATAGCGGCCATTTTGTTTATAACTAAAACCATGGTTTATACTGCCAATATTGGTGGTATAAATCGAGGTTTAGTTTCCTGTAGATATTCCGCCGATTTGCCGAAAACCGGTCTTGTGAATAGGGTTTCATCAATAATCAATCTTAGGTTTACCTCCCGATTCGCATGTAAACCGTGGGTTATCTGCGATTGTGAATATAACCGTTAGAGATGCAAACTGCAGGGCTTGTGGGAATAAAGGGCACATTGAACGTGTCTGCCGTAAAAAAGGCCACGAGCCTAAAAATCCGAATTTCCGGAAATTACATGGCATAGAAGTGGTCAGCTCTTTGAAAAATGATTACTGTTTAAATTCTTTGCAGTGCAGTTCCCTTAAAGACAATGTTGTTGTTAAACTGGAGGGACATGAGATTAACATGGAGGTAGATTCCGGGTCCTACTACTCCATAATTTCTTTTAATACCTTTAAACAGATTTTTGGATCTAAAAAGCCAAAATTAAGTAGTACTTCGGTAAAATTACGCGATTTCCAGAAAAACAATATAAACCTTGCTGGGAGATGCACTGTTGGAGTTCAGTTTAAAAATTTCAACCCAGAATTGGAACTTTTAGTCGCAAAGTTTAATTGCACAAACATTCTGGGGTATTCATGGTTTGATCCGTTAGGCATTTCTATAAGTGGGATAAATTCAATTTCTGACCCTGTTCTGGAAGTAGTGAATGAATTTCATGAAGTATTTAGTGAGGGGTTAGGTGCTTACACTGGTCCAGAGGTTAAGCTACCTATAGACTCCAGGGTTCCACCTATCAGGTGTAAGGCTAGGAATGTTCCACAAGCATTTAGGGCAAAAATAGAAATTGCTTTAAAAGAGCTTCTTGAAGAGGGAGTTATAGAGCCTTATAATAATCCAAAGTGGGCTACTCCAGTAGTTCCTGTGTTAAAACCATCTGGACAGGAGAGACTCTGTGGAGATTATAAAACCACACTTAATAAGGCTATGGCAGCATTCCCCTATCCGATACCAGCAATTAACAACTTGTTAACTAATTTGAAAGGGGGTGGGTTTTATGCAAAAATTGATTTGGCCCAGGCTTATTTACAGCTGCGTGTAGATAAAGAATCTGCGGAGGCTCAGACTATAATAACTCACAAGGGAGCTTTTAAGGTAAATAGACTTCAATTTGGGGTAAATGTAGCTCCGGGACTTTTTCAGAGTTTAATGGAAGAACTTTTTGCAGGATTAGAGGGGGTAATACCATATTTTGACGATGTCCTAGTTCGTGCAGAAACACGTGAAGAGTTAGCGTGCCGATTAACTGAAGTTCTCAGTAGGCTTAAAAAGGCTGGTTTACGTGCAAAAAAGGAAAAATGCCTTTTCGGGGTAAAAGAAGTGGATTTCCTGGGGTATCGTGTCAATAAAGAGGGTATATATCCATCTAAATCTAAGGTCGAAGCAATTCGTGCTGTACCAATTCCTACTGATAAACAGCGCTTGCGTGCATTTCTAGGCTTAATTAACTTTTATCATGGATTTCTTGAGAATAAAGCTACAATTGCTGAGCCTTTACATAGGTTGTTCGACAGTAATGCTGAGTTTAAGTGGACAAAAATGCATACAGATGCCTTTAATGACTTAAAGGATTTGATTTCTTCTTCCAAAGTGCTTGTGCCTTTCGATGCATCGTTACCAATAGTTCTTACATGCGATGCATCTCCTTACGGTGTAGGGGCTGTGTTAAGTCATAAGTTGCAGGATGGACGGGAAGCACCAGTCGCATTTTCGTCCAGAACTTTGACATCAACAGAGCGGAATTACGCTCAGATAGACAAAGAGGCACTTGCCATTGTTTCGGCTATTAAGAAATTTCATCATTTCCTTTATGGGCATACGTTCACAGTAGTTACTGACCATCAGCCATTGTTGGGGTTATTTAGTCGTACGAAAGCAACTCCGGAGATTGTTTCTCCCCGAATGCTACGCTGGTCTCTCATGTTAAATGCGTATGATTTTTCCCTCATTCATAGGCCAGGGAAAAAGATAGGAAACGCGGATGCATTAAGTAGAATTCCAAAGCCAGTACCGGATTCTGAGGTTCCTCCCCCATATGAGGTTCTTTTCATGGAAGACCTCGAGTGTCCTCCCTTAAGTGCAAAGGAAATTTCTAGATTTACATGTAGGGACCCGATTTTATCAAGGGTTCTAAATTTTGTGTTAAGGGGATGGCCAGAACGGGAGCTGGGTTCGGAATTTAATACGTATTTCCGAAAAAGGAGCGAGTTGTCAGCTCATAAGAATTGTCTCCTTTGAGGAAATCGAGTGTTAATACCTGAAAGGGGACGTCAACTCGTGTTGCGGGAGCTGCATCTGGCACATCCAGGAGTGGAGCGCATGAAAGCTCTAGCTCGATGCTACGTATGGTGGCCACACATAGACACCGAGATTCAAGGTCATGTGGCAGGTTGTCTGTCGTGCCAAGAAACGAGGCATGCACCACCACGAGCTCCAGTACATCCATGGGAAATCACCACAGTTCCATGGTCCAGGCTCCATGTGGACTTTGCTGGTCCGTTCCAAGGACGCAAGTTCCTGGTAGTTGTGGATTCCTTCTCCAAATACACAGAAGTGAAAGAAATGTCCCCAACAACTGCATCATCAACCATTGATGTTTTAAGAGACATTTTCGCAACTCATGGTATTCCCGACGTCGTAGTCTCAGACAATGGACCACCATTTCAATCGAAAGAATATGGAGATTTTCTAGATGGAAATGCTGTTCGTAGGGTGCTAATTGCTCCTCGACGTCCTGCTGGCAATGGACAAGCAGAACGAGTCGTCCAGAGTACCAAGGACTCTCTAAGGCGTATTGTGCAGGGAACGTGGAGGAAACGTCTTGCTCAGTTCCTTCTTCACCAACATATCACGCCTTCCACCGTCACTGGACATAGTCCTGGGGAGCTGTTGATGGGAAGACGACTAAGAAGCTGCTTAGACAGGCTGCACCCAGATTTCCTGAAAGATCAGAGGGAGAAGCAGGAACTAGCTTTTGAGAAAACTAGTCATCGATCCTTGCGACAGTTCGAGGTGGATGATCCTGTGATGATCCGAAACTATTCTCAGGGGCCAGAGTGGATTCCAGCTGTAGTGACTCAGTCGACAGGGTCCTGTGTCTTATCGAGCTGCTACAGTTTCTGGAGAGATAGTGCGTCGTCATGTTGACCAGATGATGCGTGCACCACCATCCAATAGTCCTACACTCCACTTGCCATCACAGGCTTCTGAACCAGTTATGCCAACTGTGGATCAGGAAGAGCCGTTAGAGTTGTTTAATGGCCAACCTTCAACTTCTACAGTGCCACAGAGTCCAAGTGTTTCATCTGAAAGAGTTGTGTGTCAACAAGCACCTGATCTTCCACAATCACGTCCAAGACGAACGATTCGAAAGCCAGAAAGATACAGAGACTTTGTGACGCATTAACTGGGAGGAAGGAGTGTTGTGATTTGACACGCATTGAATGCGCACCCATCGACGCATGGTGTCAGCAGCATCGCGCATTGCATGCGCACACATCAACGCACAGTTCGGCAGTATAAATACTGTGGATGTCCGGTCACTGTCAGCTTCGACTTATGTTCTGTTACTTGTTATGTTTACTTTCATTCCGGAAATAATAAATATGTTTAGTACTACGTCCACTGTTCAATGACCACTCTTCCAAATACCGCCATGTAACATGTTTTACATTATCTTTGGAAAAATACTTATTCTATGTTAGTTTTGGATACTTCAAATTTTTTTAGAATTTTGAAAATAATGATGCGTATCACCATACCAACAATAGGAAAAACTTTAAATCTAGAATTTTGCAAGTGGAATATTTAGAAATCGGTTGCATTTTTTTACGGAATGGTAGTTTTGGAACATTTGTGATTGTCCTAGAAGAGTAAAATTCGGCATGCAAGTAAGGTTTACAAACCTACAAAGGAAATAATATGAAAATTTAGATTTAAATACGTGGAACCTTCAAAATTGGCTGTGATTTTTTTAATGGAACAATAGTTTTAGACACTTCCAAATACTATAGAATCGAAAAATTTCGCGTACTGATAGGGTTTACTATACCAACAATGTAAAAAATATAAAAATCTAGATTGTAGTAAGTGAACCTTTTAAAATCGTTTTCGTTTTTTCCCTCTTAATATTATTGCCAATTTGTAAAACTTAACGAAAAATTTTGACATAAGTGTCTACTAAAAGTGTTTCGGGGATAGTTATTATTAACAGTTATAAGAATTGTTCATGTTTAAATTTCTGGGAAGTTACAAAAGGTTAAAAAATTGATGCTAATCTATGGGAATACCGTATATATATCCACGTTATTGTAAATCCAACTTCTCCATTTTATCAATCTTTCCAGTTCTTGCAGGACCTTG
Organism: Troglohyphantes excavatus; assembly: GCA_963932185.1. Lineage (NCBI taxonomy): Eukaryota > Metazoa > Arthropoda > Arachnida > Araneae > Linyphiidae > Troglohyphantes > Troglohyphantes excavatus. The sequence continues at coordinate 213,144 of OZ010671.1, forward strand.
CTAATAAAATTTCGATTCAAATTGGAACTTTTAACGCTTTGGTTCCCCCTGATGGGTGCCATATTAAGAATATTATTTATTTCGCATATAAATATTGTATTTGTATCTGTTTTGCAACTTATTTCCTTCCCGTGTATAGAATGGGTATTTCTGCTAGTAGGTTATATTATATTAAAATATTCCATTGTATTGTGGTAGTTACTTTTACGGGTTAATTAAAAAGCACTAAACAAAAGAAAGGAAAGAAGAACGATAATATTAATCGTTGTTTAATTTAAGAATTTACCTGGCGTATAGTTTAGAACAGACAAAAAACACAAGACTAAAAATTGTGACCAAAAGAAAACAAATTTATTAAAACACTAAAATTAAAAAGGGAACGGAACACAAAAAAAACCTTACAAAATGCCAAACAAGTTAAAACTAAATAAATTAAAAGGGGGGAAGGTAAACTAAAATCTACTACCTTCAGCTGATTTCGTCGAGAGAGATGCGGCAGGAGGTCAAGGCGAATACAATACGAGTGCCCCCAAAAAACAGAAAACATGGCCAAGCCGCTACGGCCATACTAAAAGTGTCCAAGATTGGGAGGTGGACGAAAAGGGGGGTGGTACTTGGCACATCCTTCGACGGAGTGTCAACTCCGATGTCAGCTTCAGAGGTGGTCGGTCAAAAGGCGTCAGCCAGTGGTGGTCGTCTAGCAGAGAAATCCAGTTCAGAGGTGGTTGGTGGATGGGACCTTCTCTGGGCGAGGATCACAGGCCTGACGGGTGATGGGGGAGGCGTCCAGGGCTGACATCAGAGGCAACGGCAGAGGACGGGAACATCCCTCTGGGTGCTACGTCGATGGGTGGCTGGGGTTATTGCAGTTAACCCGGCAACATCTACTGGAATGGGTGACTCTGGTGCATCGTTGAGGTTGGTGGCGGCGGTTACGTAATTCTTCTAACCCCGCATCAGAATCGGCGGCTATTGCACGAGATTAACCCATCGGGTTTTGAAAAAGGACACACGGTCCGCATTTATAAGACGGGAGCTACACTCCTGTACGTCTTGAGGCTTCGAAAGATGCGTTAAAAAGTCACGTCAAAAGCTGCGCTTTCCAATAAATCGCCAAAACCTCCTTGCCAGATCCCTCAAAACTAGCACATCAATTTTCCTCTCAGCCAATCAGAGAATTTAAAATTACAACTTCGGTTACAGTTAAACATAATTCCAGACTAGTACGTAAAACGGTCTGAAAATCACGAAGTCAAACTGTAATATGATACAGGAGGAGAGGCCGATGTGGGGACCCAAAAGGGTGGAAAAGACTCTAGACAGGGGTTATCACCCCATTTACAACTAAAAAGCTCTTAAGGGGTTATGAAAAAGGGGGAAATCTATGTTTGGGCTTAAATGGAATCAAAAGTGCAGGTTCCCAAGTACAAGTTTGACAATTAAATAGGATACATCATTATTACATAAATTAATTAATACAATTAGGGGAGTCTGAAATTAAATTAAATAAAAGAGGAATTAAAAATTAACCAATTATGGTTTTAACCATAACAGTTTCAATCTCGAAATATTGCATAGTTAAATGTTCATTATATTGTTCCTATGGAAATGTTTAAAAAAAATGGTTATTTTGGCAGTTCGAGTTTTTAAAAATCCATTCGTAGGGCCCAAGATGAATATGTGTTCCAAATTTAAGCACTCTATGTATTTTTTATATGTAGATTCCTAAAAAACGTTGCTACTATAGCACTATAAACTACTTTGCTACACTCGGTTTCGAACTAAGGAACTTCTGCTTATTACGCCGATACTCTGCCAATGAGGCTAAAGTGATCACACCAGCCTAAGCATGACTATCGGGTATATGAGGTGAACCCCACACTACAAACATCGGAAAGGGTTTTTTCGATATATATATATATGGGTAATTCCACGTAAAAGTGTCCTAAGAGTGAATTTTAAAATATTTTTTTTACAAAGTTGAAATTTTTATATAATATAGAAAAATAATTGAATTTATTATATTTTGCATTAATATAAATTTTGCGCATATTTTGTGACAATGGTGCAAATTCAAAATGGTTGCTATGCAATGAAACTAAACTTGCTTACATTTGCATTATTTCTACTCCTTGATTCCTAATATAAGTTACATTTTCTGAATATTTTGAGTATGGGTTTTTAGAAATACAGTTAATGTACAATCAAATTCCTTACTTTATAAAAATTTATCTTGATTTAATTATTGATTTAGAACCAAATGAAATATGTATTTTTCAAATGTAGTGTAAGTCACAAAAAAAGAACAAAAGTTCTTCTATTTTTTTTAAATTGAGCCCCAATTAAAAAACAATCAGGGATTTCCTACTCTATACTAATCTTTATCAGACTGCAATTTTGATTTTTAAAAGAAGGAAATTTTTTAGTGAATATTAAATAAATTAAAACTGTAGTGTAAGTCACAGCGTAGAGTAAGTCACAACTATATGCTGTGTTTGTAGAACAACAACGATTACAAAATGCACAGTAACAATATTTAAAAATAATATCATAAGTGATCTTATTTTTAAATATTGTTATTTATTATACTTTTCTTATTTAAACTGTAAATGGGGAAAAAGTAGCAAAATGAAAAATAGAGATTAGAGAAAGAAAAAAACAAATGGAATATTTCAAGCAGTTAAAGATAATTAATCTAGATAGCAAGAGAAAAGGTGTAAGAATGTGGAAATTACAATGAAAGTTGATCAAAGGGATTTTTAAAGCAAAGAAGAGGGAATAGATAAAAAAAAATGCAGGTAAAAAAGAACTTCCGCAACCGCTTTAAATGAAACAAGCCCTTCTAATCCAAATTCAGTAGATTCTCCTAGGAAGGCCTATCAAAATTGTAGCTCATTTTTTAAAGATATTGCAAGAGTCAAGAAAAGTCCACCTTAAAGCCCAAATAAATGTCAGGTCATTGCAAAGAAACTAGCACATCAGTTTACACCGGAGATAGGTCAATCTGCCTGCTCAACATTCAAGAATTACTGCACTAAGGAATGAAATAAACTCTTTGATAAAGATTTTTAGGAAGAGGCATAAAATATTCCAGTAATCAAGGATTTTGTAATTCTTAGAGAACTGAACAAAAAAACGAGAAGACCTAAGAAGATAACAATCGAGATGAACTTAAAAGAGGCAATAGGGTATAGGTCTCATCAGTGCCGTTACACAAACAATATGTTGGGGGGTTGAAACAAGAAATTTCCCAACTTAGCGATTCGAAATTCTCAACCCTACTATTCGAAATTCTCAACCCTAATATTCGAAATTCCCAACAATGCTGAAAATTCCCAATTCCAACTTATCGACCTTTTCATGATTTTTTATATATTTTTTAGGTAATGTTAAACTGTCCTCTCACAAGCATTGATTTGTTGCACCAATATTTCAATGCAGTGTCCGTTCTGAGGTTTAATTTAAATATAATCTCACAAGTTGGGCAACAATTTGTTAATAATATTAATTTTCTTCCGGCATAAATTTTCGCAACTCGGGGTTTTTGGAAGTTGAAATTCCCAACTTTCAGGGTTTCCGGACTCCCCCTCCCCCCCCCCCCCCCCCGGTGCGACGGGCCTGGGTTTCATTTGTAGGAAGAAGAAAAGTGAAATATTTTGCTGGACAATTCATTTTTAAAGAAGGCTCTACAATAAAAGTGGATTTTTGCAATGCACAAGGAATATTTTTCATTGGCCAGAAAAAGCAGGTGCCGCAAATGTTGTAATTGTTGAAAAAATAAAAAAAATTGCCTGACTGAAACTTTGATTGTAAATTCTATTATAGTTTTTCACATTATAATTTTTCAAGTTATGTAAAGCTATATTTTAATTTTATTTATATCATTTTACCAGCGCTTATTTTGAGGTGTAGTGTAAGTCACGTTTCAGTTGTAGTGTAAGTCACACAGATTAATTTAAATTAAAATAATTTGAAAACACATCTAGAAATATAATTTTTACCTGATTAAACTTAAAACCCTATACAACGAAACTGGCATAACATAATTTTTTTATATCAAAGCATGAGGAAGAAAACGTAAATTGAAATGTTATCCAAAAAAACGTGTCCTTTTTTGTAGTGTAAGTCACACTGTGACATTTTTATTTTTAAAAATTAAAGTTAAATAAAATGAAAAAAGTTTACATTGTCAAAAAATAGAACATATGTCTGGTATGTCTTTTGACATAAATTTTTTTTTTAAATCACAAATTGCTTTTTTTTAATTAAGCTTACAATGTGGTATAAATTGTCAAATGTAGTGTAAGTCACGCGTGGAATTACCCTTATATATATATATATATATATATATATATATATATATATATATATATATATATATATATATATATATATTATAAAAGAATGGAGTGTCAGTCTGTGGAATGATACAAACGCCCTCATTTTGAGTTGTCTTCACAAACATTCAAACAGATACATTGACGCAGAAAATGATATTCATTTTTTTAAAAGAAGTATTTTTTTAAAGAAATATTGTCAGTAAATATTGACACGGGTATACTTAAAATTATATTTTGCAATTCTCTGAAATTGCAGGATAAACAGTTATAAATAAAAAAATTCCTAATTTATATTTGTTCTGAAATTATGTTCAAAGACGCCAAACGAGCCAAAAAGATAAAGGTTATCAATTCGACTTTCATGTAATTTTTTTATGTATGTTCGTGCACGATGTTTGTCCAAATTCAGATATACGGAAAATTCTTTTTTTAATGGGTTAGGGATGTCCCACTTGGGCACCTTTTGAAAAAAAATATCCGGTTATCCGGCATTTAACTATCTGGAATTCTCAACTGGACCGTTTTGTCCGATTTTGAAAATTCTTTATTTGTTAAATAGAGAAAAATCCACTTTGGCAAAAATTGCAAAAAAAATATGTTATCCGGCTGTTATTTATCCGGAAATATCTACTAACCGGGCTTTTTTTAAACAATTTATCCCATTTTAAAATATTTTCATTGTTCAATAAAGATTATACAACAATAACATTTCATTCACCCAGTATTATGGATAAGGATTGCTTTACAAAATACATTGTTCAGACAATATTCTTTTGTTTAACCGGCATTTATTAAACCAGATCCGAGACGTGGAAAAATGTGAGTAACAGTTTGAATTTCTTGATGATTAATTGCAGAAAGCGAAGCCTCCTACTAAATTAAAAACTAAAATAGGGAAAAATAAAATAAACTTTTTTTTAAATAGGACGAATTTTTTTACAAAATTGTATACATGATTTTTGTAAATTGGCATCCATTGTGTCATGGATGAGGAAGGGCAGAAGTGAAGTCCTAATGCATAAATCTTTGTTTCCTTTGACAGTAAATAAGAGTTTTATTCCATATTTTTTTACAAAAACGAATAAATTTCGAATACCTGCTGATTTCAATAAATTATACCTAAAAATATGTTTGTGATGAAATGAAAGGTCGACGGACCACTTTGGTCCTACTCGTGGACAATCAGTGGTCCGCGGACTATGGTCTGAGAATCCCGGTTCTAGTTATGAAGTGCTGAAAATTCTTGACGTGGAAGTGAAGTGGAACCTTCCGATCGAGAGTCGAGAGACGTCGGCATGGAGACGGGAGGAAGGAAAAGGTCAGTGCGTGGGCGGATGGATGCAGAGTGCGTGGGAGGAAAACGGATCGATTCCCCCGCATCATCTTCTCCCGAATGAGACGTCGACGGGGAAAAGAGATACATCATCGTCCTCTAACGCATTACTCTCCCAATGGAATAGGTTGCGGAAGAAGAGATTTTTAAATAAGAATACATTGTAAGATTTTTTTTGAAGAATATTAATTTTTTATCCCTACGCTCCCAAAAATAACACTATCATTGTTTAGCATACGGCGATCGTCAAGGCTACTTTCGTTCATTCCCTGTGTGAAGGAGCGTTCCTATTGGCTATGTGTTGTGCCATTTGATTTTTATGTACAGGTATATATAATGTACCTTTTTTCAACTCGGACAGCGCCAAGATTCCCCGTATCTCTGATATTTGGTATATATTCTTTTTACAGTCATTTTTCTCCAAGCCTTCAATATCCTTATTATGAAATCTGGAATCATTATGTTTATAGTTTCAGCTACAGATGATGCCTTTAAACAGGGGAAATTATTTTACGATCACCTTGTATTTGCCATATGTTTCGTATTGTGGGACAGGTTTGGGAAGATACTTCATTCGGAAGTTTCGCTTTTTTATTAATAAGTTCGGTTAAAATACGAAATATTTCATCCACAGTTGTCCTCGTAATAAAGACTATTCAGGACATAACAAAGTCATTCTGAAAATTCTTATTCCAAAAGCAAAAGAACGGGTTGTTAACTCCACATATTCGTATATGTGGAGTTAACAACCCGTTCTTTAAGAGCGCGTTGACAAGCCGGAAGGTTCCTTTGAAGCTCCATAGACGACAGCAAGGGAACCTAATCTTACAATCTTAGAAAATGAGGTCCCACTAAAAGGCACATTTGTTCGCTGCTGTAGCCTAGCGTGAAAAAGCACCATTAACGTCGACATGTTCAGAGGAACTTCCTCCTCTTCTTCTTCTTCCGCCTCCTTGGAGGTGGTTTGGCGTAGGATCCGTGTTTCTCCTTCACGATAAACAAGCTGTCGATCACCTTTTCGTCCTGTAAGGAAACACAGAGAGAACGATTACAATTACGAGGAACAGGGATTCCCTATTTATAGGTGGCCGCATTATTAAAAATGCACGCTCATTTTTTAAGAAACTTCTGAAACTTGAGACGCCTACTAAATGTTACGATTAAACACTTCGTCAATCTGATTACATACATTTTGTTTGTTTTTTCACTGAATTTATTTCGTCAAAAATGGAGCGATTTCAAATAAAAATTGACGGATTGATTCGAAACAGGGATCTCTTATCCACAGCCTGGTGCGCTATCAACCGTGTCGGAAAAGCTCGTTTAATTTGTGGTGATATAGATTTCAGAAGCAAAACCACCGTAAAAGAATCGGACTAAATTACACTGTTAAAAATTTCAGTTCAACGATGTACCATACCTTTGTGCAAAACAGAGGTCTACACCATAATATGGTGGAATCTAGGTTGAACCGAAAATCCTTTATTGGAAAAAAGCGGAGGTTTCGCCGATAATTGGTTCAACCTCTTTAACTGCAACCAAAATTTTCTCTGTCGCTACATCAACAAGCTCCTCCAAGAAAGAAAACGACGAACATGAGCCTCCGTGGCCCGGTGGATATAGGCGTTCAACTATGAATCAGAGGATTCCTAGTTCGAGCTCGATCTGTGACAAGTTGTCATCATCGGATGGTACCGCCATCTCCATTACAAAAATACTACTATACAAAGAAAACACGGATTTTGAGTTTTATGCAACGTTATGATTTTTGGTACAACGTTTCAACACTAAACCATCCGTGGTAGCACTTTCAAATGGTTAAACTAAACACCGTAAAAGGGTGAAACTAAGCACCAAATGTTGGTTGCAACTAAGTGGATACCAAAGTTTGGTGCAAGGTCGTAATTATTTTTAACAGTGTACTTTCGTTAAAAAATTGAAGATTCTTGATTCATCAAAATCAAGTGATTCAATGACGAAAGGCTTGTCATTCTAGACGAATAAGTAGCCTAGACGATTGCAGAATGCTCAAGAATAAGAGCGTTATTTCGAAGAATGCGCAGACCATCGTATACACGCACAAAATTTAGGTACCAAATATAAATTCAATGCAGATACTAAATATAATTCAAGTTTTAAATTTTGTATGTTGAAATTAATAATTGTATCTTACTTAAAATAACAAAGTGATATATCAGATTGCCCATGTGTTTCACCAATGTAAATTTTCTCGGGATATACAGCATATTTTTTATAAAACATGAATAAAAAATAACAGAAACACATTTAAAGCTTTAAATAGAAGAACTTTAATTTAATTTTTCTTTCCATAAACACACGTTTAATTCATAGAACGTTTTACCGCATTCACAACATCTGTAAAAATTATACAAACACATGAACATAACATAGTGTAAAAATTGGGTGCCAATGCACAAATTTGTATTTTTATAGCAAAAAGTTTGGATAACCGCTTACTCTTTTACGACATAAAAACAATACATTCTCAAAAAAACAATTCCTGATTACCATTCTTGAAATTTTTTATGACATAGCACAACACAAACACATCTTGATTGGACAAAAGGTCCACCGACCTGATTAGAAAACCATTAATTGTTCTGAAATCGTATTCCGTTGTTTTCAACTGAAAAAAATAAGAAAATACGAAAAGTTTTTATCGGAGATTTATATTTCAACGGTTTCCCTAAGAGTTTTGTACGGCTAGTTTGGGATTTTGGGACACCGTTCAACAGCGTCAGGTCCGCTGCTTCAGATCACCTCTTCCGGGGTATAGGGCAAAATTGGAATCCCCGTTTTCCTGCTATCCCTCCTCCTGGGTTCATCTAACCCCGCCATTCTCCTATTGGGTTCTTTTCAAGCACTTCCTCGATATCGACGCCAAAAAAACAAAAAGCTTGTCATGCAATTTCTTCCGATCTTTTAAATATCTTTTCGTAAGGGAACGCGTCTCCGAAGACCAGAGATAAAGGATAAAGTTTATGTAAACTGGTTCCATAACAGGATGCGGCGCTGTTGGGTGAAAACTTGCTCAATCCTCCAACGTTTTTGTGTTTAGATTTAGGGCGGCGGGCTGTTCATGCAACAAAACAAAAAAAGTGGTTGCGAAAATTTTATAGTAAAACAGTTATGAACGTATTTTACCAGTAATAATTAATGTTTATTTTTAATTTATTTTAACGATTATTATTAATTACATAATAATTTCATTATATTTGAAAACTTTACATATTTGCGATATTTTAAATATTTAATTAATTTCGATATTTTAAATATTTAATTAATTTTGATATTTTAAATGTTTAATTAATTTCGATATTTTAAATATTTAATTAATTTTGATACTTTAAATATTTTATTACTTTCGATATTTTAAATATTTAATTACTTTTGATATTTTAAATATATTAATTTCTATATCTTAAATATTTATTTACATAATTTCGATACTTTAAATATCAGTTTTTTTGTTTTTTTTAATATAATATTATGGTTTATTTCAATTTTAATATGAACTAATCGTAATTATTATTAAAGCAATATTGATTGTTCTGGAAACTTTTTAAAAAATTATCGATAAACAAGGCACTTTATTCAAATTCGATTTTTTTTGTAATATTTATTATTTTTTAAAGTTCATCCATTTTTTTTTTCAATTCATACACCATCACCCATCATTCTAGCAAGTTGTTTTTGAAACCCAGTTACCCATACACAAACTAGACCTCGCATGAACGGCTTTGGAATAACGGTTCTCACTATGCAAATTGAAATCCACCATTTGAAAACTATGATATAAGATTTTCAATAATACGATGTGTTGTCATTTGACGTCATAAATTTCAAAATGGAACGAGATTGTTTCAAAGTATTATAAATAATAGTTATATTCATGCAAATAGGACGTTGCTCTACGAATTGTTTACTCGGACAATCTTTAAAAAGGTTTAAACCAACCAAGAAACACTTAAGTGGTCTTAAAAGAGCTTCTGTGGTAAATCCTGGTGCCGCTCAAATTGTGTAACCGCCAGGGATAATAAGTGACTCGAAATGCAGTTTGTGCAGAGGTCTGTGTCCGCCGCACACCACCCAAGTATCCAGTCACACATCCATTGGTTTCCGATATGAGTGACGATTCATTGTTATGCAGTGAATGACTTGCCTGTTCGGCGGAGAGCTGCTGCACGAAGAGGTGAGTTGAGTTGTAGGGCACCACCTTCGTGTATCCTTTCTCCGTGGTGCCGAACGCGCTCCACGGCTGCCGCACCCCTCGGAAGTGGCTCGATCCCTCCTGGTTGCCCTGAAACACACGCAAGTCGTATCTCTAAATAAGGGTCGTACAACAACACCTTTTCATACGATGAGACATCGAATCCAAGTACAATGTAGAATTGAGCAGTCTAGTTTCAAAAACAGATAGATCCATTTTCATAAATATTACAGGAGAAGCCAAACACGATTGACCGCTACGTACTGTATGATCTAAACCGATGGCTTTGAACGCCTTTCTAGACTGTACGCGGACACTTTGAGTCAATAGCGCTTTGCAGGGTGATGTAGGGCATTGAGAACTTACGAAAATATTTATAAAAAATACAACTATTTTGCGAAACATATGAATATATCTGTTAAGTAACAATTAAGATACTAAACTTCCATTGAATGGGGCATTTCGTGTACAAAAATTATTCCTTATTTATTTTAAAACGTTTTATTTACTTGAAGCTCAGTCAAATATTAAAGACATATCATGGGTAATTTTTAACATGTGACACTTTCTTCATTAACCTACTGATGGAGCTGAAGGACTTTAGTAGTCCAGTTTTTCTGACGATACACATAAACTTTAAATCGCAAAATTAATCGATGTCGAAATAGTTTTCAAATATGAAGCTACGAGGTGTTTCTTGTAAGCTATATCTATTACAATCATAATAATTGGAGGATACAGAGGCTAAGGTGTAATATCAAGATTTAATCAAAAATGAGATTCTCATACCATCTATTGCCCTCTGAACGGAACTATTCAACTGTAGTTCCATTTGGGCAATAAAGATGTTATGTCAAGTGTACATGACAAGTACTGAATAAATAATGCGTGTTGTTAAAAATAAAAATCCGTATTCTAAAAGAATCAGTTTAGTTGACATTGACCTCTATCCCTTGTATCCAATTAAAATATATAGAATGCATAGGAAATATGAAGTAAACTATCTCGTAGAAAAATCAACTTTGTATTTTTGACATTTTCCTAAGCTTTCAGAAGGTAAAGGTATGTTTTAAAATAGCTGTTTGACCACAGGTTGCTGGGAGGGAGAACCCGTTGAAGCATGTGCATTAGGCCGGGTCGAAAAAACATTTTTTTCGATATCGTTATTCTAATAGTGCGGAAAGGGTGACCAGTGTAGTCAATAAACAGGCTGTAAAATATTTTTTTGATCGGATAATATCTTCTGCCTCCTCATCGCACTTGAAATTTCGAAATTTGGGTAAAAAAAAATTTTTTTCGCTTATTATAGGAAAAATAATATTTTCCGAAATAGTTATCCTAATTGCACGGAAAGGGTGTCTAATATGATCAATAAACACGATGTAAAATATTTTTTTGATCAGATAATATCTTCTGCCTCTACATCGCACTTGAATTACCGCTATTTTTGTTAAAAAGTGCATTTTTTAATGTGATAAAAATATGGTTCGAATACTATTTAATAGATGCACTTACACAAATACACTTACAGGTGACTAGTTTACAGATGTTTGAATTCACTCTTATGGTCAAATTCATTGGCAGATCCAGTGATCCAGTGAGGAGGGACACAAGGGCCCGTGCCCCCCCCCCCCCCCCTACTCCCTCTCCAGAGACAAGTCCACTTCTTTTTTTCCTTATGTAATCGTGGAAGATTTCGATTTATGTAACAGATGTTGTGTGATTATTTCAAAGGAGAGGGGGATCACTGCAGGATATTTTGATTTAGTGGTTGTTGTCCAAAGGTTGTTAATGCTTGACTTTCTGATTTTGTAAGCAAAAACTGTGCTAAGTTTTTTACCTACATTAAATCTTCCACGATTACAGAAAGAAAAAAAATACTTAGAGATGACTAGATTACAGATATTGGAATTCATCCTTATGGTCAAATTCATTGGCGGATTCAGTGAGGGAGGACAGGGGCCCGTGCACCCCCCCCCCTCCCAGACAAGTCCACTTACCTTTTTCCTTATGTAATCGTGGAAGATTTAAATGTAGGTAAAACACTTAGCACGGTTTTTGTCTACAAAATCAAAAAGTCAAGCATTAACAACTTTTGGGCAACAACCACTAGTTCAATATGGTGTGCAGTGATCTCCCTCTCCTTTGAAATGATCACACATCTTTACATAAATCATATTACTGATTGTGATCAGAACGTTATTCTAATGAATTCGTCTCTATTGTCAGCCCCACATAAACCTTAGAAGATGCCTATGATACTAACTTCACATAACGTTTAACTGCCTGTACGTGAGATGGGAAGTGAACTATAAGTCCCATTTCGAGTTAGTTTTATCTCTGACAATGGACCAAAATATGTCAGTGGATATATCATAGAGCATTGGAAGAGAAACCTAGGACACTATCGCATTCGCGCTGTATGACACAGCGAACAGAGTACTACGATTATATGTCAGTTCTCCACACACATAGTTAAGTTTGTTATGAGAGTTCACACGTCAACATGGATCGACATAAAGTCTACACGTTCCTAAAACATGGTTATAAGCCTGTTTGGATAGCTATCTCTAGATCAAAATACATTAGTCAAAACTAAAAAATGTCGTTGATGCAAGCAATTTATCGCCACCCATACTCCGAGCATCCTTAGAACATTTTGCTGATAATGCTGATGGACAGAAAATCGTACATTAGAGAGCTTGTTTCAGGGCTCATAATTAAGGTAAGAGTATCACCTTCCAAAGCTGATGTAGAGAGGGGTGTGCGTTCATTTCTCCCAGCAAAGGTGAACTTTGAAACTGATAACTGTACTAAAATGATTGACTGGTCATCTACCACTGTTACTCCTCGTCCAATGCTCCGTTCACGGACATATTCTGGTTCATTTGGAGAGATAAAAACAACCCGAAATAGGACTTATAGTTCACTTCCCATCTCACACACAGGTAGTTGAACGATGTGTAAAGTTAGTAACAGTAACAGAAGCATCTGCTAAGGTTTATGTGGGGCTGACAATAGAGATGAATTCATTAGAACAACGTTCTTATCAAATTCAGTGATATAAGTTATGTAAAGATTTTGTGTGATTATTTCAAAGGAGTTGGAGATCACTGCACGATATATTGATTTAGTGGTTATTATACAAAGGTTGTTAATGCTTGATTATGACCTGATTTTGTAGACAAAAACTGTAAAATAAAAAAAGTTTTTTACCTACATTATATCTGCCACGATTACATAAGGAAAAAACAAGTGGGCCTGTCCGAAGAGGGGGGGGGGGCACGGGCCCTGTGTCCCCCCTCACTGTATCCGCCAATGAATTCGACCATAATAATGAATTCAAACATCTGTAATCTAGTCATCTGTAAGTATATTTGTGTAAATGCATCTATTAAATAGTATTCGAACCGTATTTTTATCACATGAAAAAGTGCACTTTTTAACAAAAATAGTGGTAATTCAAGTGCGATGCGGAGGCAGAAGATATTATCTGATCCAAAAAATATTTTACATCGTGTTTATTGATCATATTAGACACCCTTTCCGTGCTATTACGATAACTATTTCGAAAAATATTATTTTTCCTATAATAAGCGAAAAAAGCCATTTTTTAACCAAATTTCGAAATTTCAAGTGCGATGAGGAGGCAGAAGATATTATCCGATCAGAAAAATATTTTACAGCCTGTTTATTGACCACACTGGTCACCCTTTCCGCACTATTAGAATAGCGATATCGAAAAAAATGTTTTTTCGACCCGGCCTAATGTGCATTTAAAAAAAAAATGGAGTGGCTAATCGAGACTCGAACCCACGATCTATTGCGCACCAAAGCGCCCCCCGTAACTGACTAGAATAGAAAGGCCCGTTCAAGATCATAGAAATATTTTTTATGTATATGTCAAAACAAAAATTACGAAAATTACAATATCGAAATGTCGTCTTCGCGATATTTTTCGATATATCGATACATCATCGATGCCTACTCACCGCTGCACCGCTGGTGATGTGTACGGGTGCTCCGGGATTCCTGTACGGGTTTTCATAGGTGCCGTTGTACACCTGGAAGAGAATAACGTGAAATGTGATGGATGGGTCAAGGTGGGTCCTTGATAGTCAATCTTAAAATGAGAAACAAGATTTTATTGAGGCAGAAATTTCGGAGGGGAAAAAGTGGGTTCCGGGCAAACAGATTCCCATTTTCTACGTTGCGTTTCGTCCCTGCAACGACGTCTGCGAGAGTCAGACGATATGAAAGAGATGCCAACGCTCCAACTTGGTTTCAATAGTTCTAAAATAACGAGGTGCATGTATGAATGTGTGTGTGAATGTATATGTGTTCCCGGGTCTTTCCTTTTCGAGATAGACCCCGAACCGTCGCCAATAGCCCACTGTGCAGCTCTAGTACGACGTTAATTTACCAAACCAACCAACTTTTTGTTTCACGTTGTCGCTACCGTCCACTTGGCCCCTTTTTACCCGGAGTCGATCCTGACGCCGACTCACGTTAAAAGAGAACTCCGGTGGCAGTGTGGAGTGAAACCGAATAAGAAATGTTATGCCACATAAAATGGCTCACTGGACCTGTCCGTGGTGTGGTTTTTAAAACACTATCTAGTAGTGTTTGAAATATTCTTAACTGTGGAGCCGGAATTTAATTTTAAGAAGTATACCAGAAAAAAAACTACAGTTTTTATTCTTCTTTATTATGTAAGTATTTTTGTGGAACCTTTTATTATTTTATTATAACACTCTATTTAGATAAAAGTGGGTATGTTATCTGCCATATGAGTTCCGGCCACAATGATTCTCAAAAGAGTTTTATCTGGGTGTATTAATAGGAGAGGAAGAGCAAAGAAGGTCAAAAGGGTTTGTTTGTATGGGAAGTTCGGAGAGGGCGGAGGGAGGAGGCGATTGGTATGAGATATTGATATACTTTATTATATTTCTTTTTCACTTGTTATTAGATTGTTGTATTCCACTTAACCGTGACAGGTATTATTGTGTGTTTTCGAAGTGTTCATATAAATATTTATTTCTAGGATAAATGTTTATTGCTTAATTTACTTATAACTAACTGAAATACCCGTTCTACGCACAGGAAGAAAATAACTTACAAATACAATATTTTTAATAGAAATAAATAATTTTCTTAATTACTTATAATTATCCTTAACATAAAAAAAAATCTATCAAAGCGTTACACGATATAATAACAGAGCTTTATTTCATAAATAGAAACACGACAACCTTTCGATCCGACCAAGTTGTATCTATATTTGGTAGTCTGACTAGTGTTTTGAAAATTTCAAAATGTTGGTGCATGACGAAATAAAAAAAGGATTTTTATAAATATTTGAAAATAAAAATGCTCCTAGAAGCCAAGGATAGTGGAGACTATATATAGACGGTGTGCTCGTTTTTCGCTTTTTGAAAGTGTGCAAGGAAGGCAAATTTTTGACGTAATTTTTGCTCCGCCTTACTATGGGTTTTTGCTCATTCTCATTGGCTGTGCGTTTCAAGCATTGCTACTTAGGCTCGATCCCCGGTTGGGTAAAAACTGGTGATTTAATTTTTAATTAGCAAAATAATGTAAATATCTGTAAATAATTGTGTTCAGGTAGCTTCACTACTAATCCGTCCTTGTTTTGTTATGTCCCCGTATTTTACTTGATTGAAATTGTAACTCATTTAATATGTTCAATACAAATGCATTGACCGGATGGTTCCGACCCCTATTTTACTCTTTCAAAATTCATGGACAGGCTCTCGTGGCAGCTAATATTTTTTTAATACGCTTAATTTATTAAGCAATTCTTTTACAATTTTTACATACTAAATGCAATCCTTAATATATAATTTAAACTATTAAAAGTTAGCGAATTCTAAAGAAAAATAGCGAATATAATTTTTAAATAGTTCACAAAAAAACGAATAGATGGCAGCACGTCACAAACCATTGGTTCAAATTGGCTGCAATTAATTTCGAGAAATTTTAATAACTAAACCACTCTGCAAATCGATTCAAATTGTTTTTTTAAATAAATTGTAATTGTTATCTTTTAAATAAATTCATGATTAGTTACAAACAAGAATTCTTGGTAAATTAAGTTTGCTCTGTAGACTCTAAAACGACTGTATAAACGAGAGCATTAGACACGCCCACAGAAGGCGAAGGTAGGCGTCACTATGACGTCAAAAATTTGCTTTCCCCGCCTTCCGTCAGACAGCGCGAGAACAATCACACCTAATATATATATATATATATATATATATATATATATATATATATATATATATATATATATATATATATATATATATATATATATATAGTCTTCACTATCCTTGCCTAGAAGCTGCCCTGCTTTAGAGTGTGTGCTGGAAGGAAGAAGAACAGACGAGCACGTATGTACCTTTCCGTCGTAGGTGGGGAGGAGGCGCTCGTAGCAGTGGTTGTGCCCCCAGAAGGCGACATCCACGCCGTGGCGGTGGAGAACCTCCTCCAGCCCGTACGCCCTCAGCACGCCCACGCGCACCTGCAATCACGCGCACAAAGCTTAATATGTTTTGTCCTCCTAGAATGGTGTTTTTTTTAATGTCCACTATGTTACCGAAGGTTTTTTATAGCAGAAATTACTAACAAATGGCGCTGCTTTGTTAAATGATTACCTATTGTTATCACTAACTTTGTTAACTCATTTTGCCTACTGTATCTGAATAATCCTGTTTTTGTGAGAACATATTGATTGAAATATTAGGGTGACTGTATTTGTTCAATGTCCACTGCGTAACCTTTTTTATGTTAAACTATTAAGCAATTAAGATTAAAGTTATTTATCTTTTTCTAAGCCTTATAAGATTTAATGATAATGAGTTGAAAGTTAAGTCAAAATTGAACAAACGGTATAGGTGAACCCAAAGAAAAGAGTTTGTGTTCACCATGTTACCTGTCCACCCTGTTACCTCAGTGTTGGTAACAAAGGAAACTGCATAAAGGGGACAATTCATAGAAAAATTATATATTTGTTAAAACAAAATTAGGTTAAACATAACTTAATGTTTTGAAAGATTTATATGCCAGTAGCAGGCTTAATGTAAAAAATATGTATTATATTGAAGTGTTACAATCAAAGCAATTATCCATATTTTATTTAGCTGATTGAACAAAAAATAAATTCTTAATTTAGGTAAATTTTTTAATAAGCATAAATAATCAGATTATTTTAGAAACAAGAGCTTATTGACTCTGATGGGAGAATTCAAAACTTCGGAAAGGTCAGCTATGAGAGTTCATTGCCGAGCTCCACAGGGTGAAATTATTGCTTAATTGACTCACAAAAACCGTGCACTGGACACTGTTATACTGGATTTAGAAATCAATTTAGTGGATAAGGAAATGACCACACATTCATCTATTGCCTACTAATGTAACTAACAACGTTATAATTTTTTTTCTTTCGATAGACATGGTTCATTGTGCTTAAGAATTCGAATGTGCTATAAAGAGAGGAAGCGACTCACTGGGTTCGAGTCCAGCCTGCAGTATCTGAGAGCGGCATTGGAGCAGTACATGGGCCGGTGTCCCAGGGTGATCACCCAAGGCCACTTGGCGCGGTTCTGGGGAAGGTTGGCTTGCTGCAACGAAACGCGCAGTTAGAAAACGATTGTTCAAAAGGTTCAAAATTCCACTTTGGAGATTGCAAACTTATTTCTCAATTGTAAAGAAAATATCAACACATGGCATCCAATAAACTTATACACAAATTGAACTTTGGGTAACTGGTCTCAAGTTTACTGAATTTGAGAGTCTCAAAAGTTATCCCCTACTCCCCGCGGTAAATAATAAGCAAAGAGTGGAATGGGTTAACAAACAAGAGGAAATCATGGCTCACCTTCTTCTACACGATAGTACGTAATTTATCCCAATAGGGTAATTCCACGTGAAGTTAAAGGGAAGCATCGTATACTGCAGCTGTTATAAACTGCCCTTTCACAAAGGTAAGGAGTCAAAATAGGTTAATAATGGGCCTTTTCGAAACATCTTACTTTCTTCTACACGATGGTATGTCATTTATTCCACGTGGAATTATAAGGATTTGCCAGGCGTCGTGTTTTAGTATACGATCCTTTACGGAGAGGTAATTCATACTGATTTTATAGACGTATATTCACTTCAAAAACTTGCTTACGACCTTTCTTAAAAAAAGCACAACAAGAATATGCTACAGTTTACAAAGGAGTCTCTTTTTGGTCAGAAATCCGTCCGAGTGATCGCGTTCCTCACAGGAGAATATCCAGTTCCGAAATCGTATCTCGAGTGAGAAGAGGGACTCACCCTGAGCGTGTCGTCCAGCCACGTGTAGTGCGAGTACACGGCCTCGAGTCCCCCGTACAGCAGGAAGAAGTACACCTCGGTGCTCATCACCACGAACTGGATGGGCCCCACCTTGAAGCTGGAAAGGGGAGGCGACTCACTAAAAGACACTCTCTTCAACCCCGAGGCAAGGGAACAGAAATAAAAACTCATTGAAATGCAGCCCCCTCCAAGCAAATAAACGCGACACCGTGCCTCACCCACATTCAAGTCAAATTTCTTTCGTCTTCATGAAACATGCGATATTAAATAATCACTTAAAATCACTTTAGCCGTGTAAACAACTTCACAGTTGCAAAAATCATGTAAACATCAGTGAAAATCAAAATATTTTGATAATTTATTTGTTACCTGCGTTTTTACCTACAAAAAAGGTTTTCGGTAATTCACTTCTCAATATGTTATAAAAATGAAATAACTTAAAATAATAATAAAGGCGTCATTAAAATTTCAAATTAAACAAAACAAATAAACGCATGCTTAAATGCCTTAAAAAGAAAAAAAAGTCACATATATTCTTTGTAAAAAATTCTCGTTTAAAAATTATTGAGAAATTAATTATATTAAAATTATTCTATGACGGATTTTTTTTCTCATAGGAAACAAAAGATGTTTGTTTCCTAATAAATAAAAAAAAATGTCGACCTTTAGAATGTGTGTGCACTTATACATATCGGGAACTTTTATTTTAAAAAATCATCAAAATATGTCCAGCAGATGTTCAACTTTTGACAAAATGAGAAGAAGATAAAAACTCGTCTTATAGAACATTGCGTTAAGAATATTAAAATACAAATGCAACGTTAAAATACGCAATAAAAGTCCGTAATAATCCGGACATGTTTCGGGAGATACATCACCCTTCATCAGCGGAAAATGTAAAGTCTGTGTGTAATGAAATATAAATAAACCCAAGCAATCTAAAATGTTGCCAAAGACTAAAAAACTAACTAAAAACTATTACAAACGGTTGGAGTTAACTATTGTGTGCCAACAAGCGGGAAACATTGGGACCGCAAACGTTTCATTGACAACCGAATCAATATTACTAAAAATATGAAACGCCTCCAGGAAGTCAAGTTCAAATGGAGATTTAGGTTTGCAAATTAAATGTGAGTTAGAAAAATTAAATATATGACCATGTTCCCAAGAGTGCTTGGCAATGGAGGACTTCTTTATTTCTTGTTTAACAGTATGTGCTTGGTGCTCCTTGATACGAAATCTTAATGCTCTCCTTGTTTGACCAATATATGACATGCCACATTGACATGAAATACTGTATATGCCCCAGTTATTAAGATCGTCAATAGGGTCTTTAAGTTGTGTGAACGTGATCTTATTGATAGGTGAAAATATGGAACGTATGTCGAACCTACCGAGAATTTTAGAAATTTGATGGCTGATCTGGGGATAATATGGTAAAACAACTAAAGACTTAGATCGCTCAGATAGACTAGAATTTTTAAATGGATTTTTAAGTTTATGTAGGGCCTTATCAACGACGTTGGGTGAGAAACCTCGATCCACGGCGACGGCTCTCAAATAATTAAGTTCAGTCTGGAGTGAATCGGGTGTAGAACAGATGTTAAGAGCACGATTAACAAAAGTGTAAAATGCAGCCATTTTTTGTTGTATGGGGTGGCAGGACTTAAAATGAGGGGGCAAAGAAACTGCGAAGGGTTTTCTATATACGGTGGTGGATAAATGGTCATCTTTACGAGTAATTAAAACATCAAGGAAAGGAAGAGTATTGTTGGATTCGGATTCGGCAGTGAATTGTATTTTAGGATCTATGGAATTTAATACAGGGAGAATTCCGTCAACTTCTCCGGTGGAGTTGTTTAATAGGGCGAAAGTGTCATCAACATAGCAGATCCAAAGGGGAAATTTAATAATGGTGAAAAGTTTTTCTTCAAAATAATCCATATATATATCACTGAGTATGGGTGAAAGAGGGCTTCCCATAGCCAAACCCTCGGTTTGTCTATAAAAATTACCTTCAAATACAAAAGTGGTTTGCCAAAGACAAGTCTTTGTAAGGGTAATCAAATCATCTATTTCAAATTGTGTGAAATGTATTGTTATTATATTATATTAAAAAATTGTGTAAACATTCACCATTATTAAATTTCCCCTTTGGATCTGCTATGTTGATGACACTTTCGCCCTATTAAACAACTCCACCGGAGAAGTTGACGGAATTCTCCCTGTATTAAATTCCATAGATCCTAAAATACAATTCACTGCCGAATCCGAATCCAACAATACTCTTCCTTTCCTTGATGTTTTAATTACTCGTAAAGATGACCATTTATCCACCACCGTATATAGAAAACCCTTCGCAGTTTCTTTGCCCCCTCATTTTAAGTCCTGCCACCCCATACAACAAAAAATGGCTGCATTTTACACTTTTGTTAATCGTGCTCTTAACATCTGTTCTACACCCGATTCACTCCAGACTGAACTTAATTATTTGAGAGCCGTCGCCGTGGATCGAGGTTTCTCACCCAACGTCGTTGATAAGGCCCTACATAAACTTAAAAATCCATTTAAAAATTCTAGTCTATCTGAGCGATCTAAGTCTTTAGTTGTTTTACCATATTATCCCCAGATCAGCCATCAAATTTCTAAAATTCTCGGTAGGTTCGACATACGTTCCATATTTTTACCTATCAATAAGATCACGTTCACACAACTTAAAGACCCTATTGACGATCTTAATAACTGGGGCATATACAGTATTTCATGTCAATATGGCATGTCATATATTGGTCAAACAAGGAGAGCATTAAGATTTCGTATCAAGGAGCACCAAGCACATACTGTTAAACAAGAAATAAAGAAGTCCTCCATTGCCAAGCACTCTTGGGAACATGGTCATATATTTAATTTTTCTAACTCACATTTAATTTGCAAACCTAAATCTCCATTTGAACTTGACTTCCTGGAGGCGTTTCATATTTTTAGTAATATTGATTCGGTTGTCAATGAAACGTTTGCGGTCCCAATGTTTCCCGCTTGTTGGCACACAATAGTTAACTCCAACCGTTTGTAATAGTTTTTAGTTAGTTTTTTAGTCTTTGGCAACATTTTAGATTGCTTGGGTTTATTTATATTTCATTACACACAGACTTTACATTTTCCGCTGATGAAGGGTGATGTATCTCCCGAAACATGTCCGGATTATTACGGACTTTTATTGCGTATTTTAACGTTGCATTTGTATTTTAATAAAATGAGAAGAATCTTATTTTTTATGAGTTCATTTACTCTAAGCTCAGTGACTCTTAAGAGAATGGAAAAAAGGGTTCTGATAAGTGATGCTGCCATCTATTGGGCAAATTTGTAAAGAGAAACATATCCGACACTCGAAAATATAAGAAAATAAATTGTACCATTACGTTTTCCGACTTAAGTGAACAGTTAGGTAAAATAGGTAGTTCAGGGTATTGGGCTTCATAACACACATTTTTATACCACATATTACCACGACGATAACATGGCCGAGGTAAATTTGGTCGGATCGGGAGAGAGGTCGTCCATATAAACATAACACATATGTTGAGGAAGATATTTTTTTTTGTCCTGCATGGATTTATGTTGATGGGAGATGTTGGTTAATTCGTAGTTTACGGTACCATCTATATTGGCGGCAGTTCGTAAGCGATTAAATTCGAAGGTATGGATGTAAGCACTATAATCGACTGTTCCTATCTGTAGTAGTCGAATTCCGTATGCAAGAGACCATAATTGCCCGGGGCCATAAATAGAATTTAAGAGTATGTGACATCAGCATGCGATACATGCGTGCGCTTCAAACTTTTGACGAGATGCCGCTTATGACGAGGGAAACATTGCCTTTTTGGCGCCAATTTTCATAATCGCGCCAAGGGGTTAAACTAGGAATTAAACATAAAAATCCATGAAGAACAGAAAATCCCCTGCATGTGCGTTACGCACTTTGTGTGTTGCTGTTGTGAAGAGGTTGGCGCGTGTTTATATCAATAATGGGAAATGCTATGGTAAAAGAATTGCAGAAATACAATTGATTAATGTCGTTGGACAAACACAGGGGGATCATAAATGTTTAGACGATGTTGACTGTTTGGCTTTTTAACTACACATAATAAACCATTCCTTTTACTGTACTTTAACAACTTCATTTGTTTCTACTGGAGCTAAGTGAATTGTTTAAAATATAAGAGAATTAGTTGAACACAAATTATGTTTTATTATTACAATACATCTCAACGTGACACAGCCAAATAATGACTATCGCCCAATAATTTGTACAAATACATACTAATGATCGACTACAGGCTCTCGGGTCAGAAAGGTTGGTCCGGTCTAATCCATTTGTCTGTTGCCCTATTATAAAACTATTTCTTCCTACTCTTCCGATGAAGAAGATATGTGTTTAACTTGAATTCCTGACCGTTAAGTTCTAATCCACATACATAATCCAGTTTGATACATTTGAATAACTGAATAAAGTTCCAACTAGTCCTCCCCTCCACAAGTGTATGTTTAAAGTTCGTAGTCTGTCTACATAATTATTTCCCTAAATATCCTGAACCATTTTCGTGGGTAAGAGTTGAACATCTTTTTTTGTTTAAAATGTTACCCGAATTGTACTGCATACTCAAGATAAGGTCAAGCCATTAACCCAATCCCTTTGCAAATGGTAAAATAGCATTATTAGGACATGACAGCCAATAAAACTTTCAACAGTACACTCTGCTTTAAAATGTTCTTTTCCCTATCTTCTGTATTTCTTCATATTCGTTTCATTCATTCCGAATTCCCAATACAAACGCTAATTTGAAAAAGAGAGTGAGTAAGAGAGAAAATACCTATTTAAGAAAAGTTTTGCATTCTGACAAACTGCTTCATTTTTCTCTTTCGTACAGATTGCGGGTTCGAGTCGTGCAAACCCATTCAACAATACTTTGAAAAGAATCAAGTTCTACCTATCTACAACCAAGACTAGTACCTGAAAACTCCGAAAAATGTATTTCCACTTGTGCTACCTATGGATTTTTGTGTAATTAAATTCTACAAAAAGATATAATGGGTTCTCAGAAATCCAACTAAAAACTGGCTTCCTAGAAAAGGCTCGTGTACTGTAGTCCAAGCGTCTTCGCGTTGATGGTCTTGGGAAACTTAAGAGAGGAGGGTGTTAGCTCACACATGTTGCCATACAATAGAAATTCAAAAGTACAAGGCACTGTTCCTGGGTCTTTACAAGCTAAAAAGAATCAGCATAAAACCTTCCTAAAAGTTGTGAAAATGAAGGTTTTAGACAGGTTTAATGCTGAAAATTTTAGGGGATACATAATTGAAGGGAAAAAATGTAAGTTTTTTAAATGTTCTATGAAGACAAATTAAAAACTTCAAAAAGCAAGTAGGACTTATAAAGGTATTTGGAACAACATGTAAGTTTCATGAAGTTTTTATAAAAGTATAAAGTAGGTGTTTTAGGAAAGTTTTATGCCGAATTGCCTTCTGAGTACATCCCAAACCATGATCACTCCATGTATCAGTTCTATAGAGACATTTTTGCAACCAAAATCATAGATTGAAGAGCAGTGACGTAACTGACCTGTACCAAAGATTGTCGTCTGTTCCTGGCATGTCGAATCTCGTCTTGTAGTTTGTATAGTTCCTAAAAATATATATATTCTCTTTAAGCACACGTACTTTTGTGAAAACGGCTGATCCTATTCCATCCACATGCTCCACACTGTCGTGAATGGATGTTGAATTTAACAAGTTGAAAATAACTATTAAATTTAAAACGCCTAACATAAAATGTAATGATTTATAATTTGCTTGACATAAGGTGAAAATCATGGTAAAATAGCAATTTATGATTCGTATTTTGTGAGTTAGGCCTCAATTGTATAGGGAAAATGAACTAGCAACTCGACAGAAAATTTACTATGTATCTGTCATTGAATTCGCTCTGTGTCATCATGATAACTAGTGAATGAGATATTAGCTCAGCCAGTGCGATGCAGTTAAAATTTTCGCTAGTCGCTAACTTTCTCACTGTCAAACAATAAACAAAAGATGTGTCGTTCACGCAGACTAAAAATTAAAAAAAAAACCTGATATATATTTTAAAACCCTTTTTAAAGAAGATGTTTTTATAAAATTTAATAAAAAGTTTTTTAAAAAATAGTTATTGTTATTAGTTGAGGAGTCGAAAGGGGATATTTATCGGCCTAGGATTCAGCAGTCGTAGCAAATATTGCTTAGGAAAAAATTCAAGTGATTCACTTCTAATGTCCCAATTCCACATTTGGAAGTGAATCGCTTGACTTTCGTCGCCCATCAGAGTTCGCCGCGGCTGCTGAATCCCAGACCGTAAAATGTTCTCTTTTGAAAATAAGCTCAGTTGACTAAATGTAAAGACGTGAGGCGCAGATATCATGACATTCTAAAGTCTTTATTTTGTGCACACGTTATTTTGAAACTTTATAAATATCTTTTTTTTTAATTATATATTTTAGGAATATATTATTTGAGTTTTCACAACCGTTCAGTTGTATTTATTTTCGTCCACTCACCAGTTGAAGGCCTCGTGGTTGCCAACCGACACCATGTAGGGCACTCTGGCGGCGATGGGCTGAATCAGGTTCATGAAGTTGTCGCCCACGCGTCCGTTGTTCTGGAACAGAAGCACATTATTCGCACTGACCACAGTACGCGAACCGACCGGACTTCATGTGACCGGTCTTCCTAAATATTCCTTGGCTCCTTAAAATCCGCCATTAGTAATTCCAAGTACAATAATTTGAATAGCGTTGCGGTGTAGCGTAATACATGTTAAAATGGAACAGAATTTTTCAAAATATTATTAAAAAAAATAAGTAGGTGCATACGAATGGATTTTTTCTACGGATTAATCACTCGGATTACTTTTAACAAGTTTGAAATCAACCAAAAAGCACTAATCACCTTCTTTAAAAGGGTTGTTAGGGTCACTCACCGCTCCATCCGATTTCGGTCACCGCGTGCCATGTGAGGCGCGGTCCAGGTGTGTATGTGTAGAAGCAGTCTAGCGGACATCAAACGTCTCCTAATCGCTCCCCTCTACCCCACTCCATTTACGAGAGCACATCACGCGATTAAAAATAGTTTTAATAAATATCACAAAAAATCCTTCCGACAAAAAAAAATCCTTGCTGTTAAATAAATCAAAGTTTCGTGCATATTTTCTTTAAACAAGTAGTGAATTGAAGACTATAAATGGAAAACGACCTAAGTACCAAAAAAATCGAATTTATTTTTTTTACGAAAAAATGTCCTAAAGACCAAGCTAAACAAAGTGGAGAACGCCCAAAGTGCGAACTCAAGTAGTAAGAGTTCAAAAATGTGAGTGAAATGAAGAACGCCCTAAGTAACAGATGCGAATGTTTTTCATTTTTCGGCTCTCCTGAAAAAAATATCTTTTTTGAACTTAGGTCGTTTTCCATTTCTATAACGGGTCTGTTCTTTTGCTTCTCTTGAGTCTAATAACCGTCGTATGTTAGTTTATTCTCTGAACAGCAGATCACTTAGAACATAATTCCAAAACAAATTGTTACTTTTGTCATTGAGGAGCACCAAAGATATTTGTAGGAAAGAACACAAGCGATATTTTATGTGTTTCGTGAAAAGAACGTAAATGCCGAAGAAGTTCTTAAAATCAGGTACGAGAGCTCAATTTATTTATTTTTTAAAAAGAAAAATAGGTTGCTTTCGCACGCAAAAATGCTTAAACAGTAAAATATAATCTGCTTCCACGTTATTGCTTTGTTGTTGTTGCTGTTTTCACGATACTTAAAATATCGTTTCTGTTCTTTCCTACAAAAATAAAAACGTGGAAGGAAAAACTAAAAACTTTCCCAAAAATGCAAAACGTGTGTCCCGCTCATTCCAGTCTGGTCAATCCGTCATCGGAATTAAATGTTTAAAAAACCAAGTTATTAAAAAAAACGAAAAATGATAGAAAAACAAACATTTTGGAATAAAAATTCAAATTTAAGAAAAACACTCACAAAAAAAAAACCGGAATTCCGCATAAGCGCAGAAGACCCTCATGTCTCTAAAGCGTAAGGATAACATATTCATTTTCCTCCTATCAAGAGTTTCTCCCTAAACATTCATTTATAACGATTAGACATTTAACTAATATACAACTCTGGGAAGCAGTACTACATTTTTGAATGTGGTAAAAACCCACTGACCAAGGCACAAAATATACATCCTGTAACTTGTCTCATGGTTACCGAAATTGAAAATCACAATGAGTGATCCCAAAAGTTCTTTTAAAAATGTTTATTAATATATTTCATACTTCTTAAAATTATCAGAGTGATTAATTCGAAGAACACAATCTGATTTGCAAGAAATATTCACATGACAACGCCAAAAGGACAACATAAAGCATCATTGCAATTAATATACTTGCACTCAACAGACATTTTGAGAATTCTGCGATCTCCAAGGCTACTTTCGGCCATTTTGACAATTGTTTCGTCATTCAATCTCTTGACTTTTGACGAAACAAGAATCTTCACATTGTTAACGAAAGTCATTTACTCCGACGCCTTTCCGGTGGTAGCAGCTCATTTTTGGTTCTTTTACGTACATATTGCCACAATTCAACAGAGCTTTTCTGGCACGGTCGATAGTGCATCTGACTTCGGACCAAGAGAGAGAGATCCATATTTATTTGGAAACGTCTACATTTTTGACGAATTAATTTTCGTTAAAAAACGACAAAAGGAATTTCTTCAGTTTGACGAAATGTTTCACCGGAGCATATATATCAGGGCATCAAAGCATTTCTTCAAAAAGGACGAAACTTTCTCCAAAAATGGGAATGCATTTTTAATAGCGTTGGGGGGTTTCTAATGGCGTATTTCGATTCACACAGCCGAAAGCTTTCCGAAAACCGGTCAAGCGCTGGTCTGGTTTGTGAATAGGCCAATGTAAAAACCCAATACATGTGTGATCATATGTTGCCTCCAGAACAGAAACCTATATCCTCGTGGGGCGGTCTGATGAGCTGCTGACTGAGCAGCAGTGCCCCAACAAATGACTTTCCGCATTCCTTTTGAAGGAAACTTATCACGAAATCGGAAAAGTTTTTTTAAAAATTGCAGTTTGAAATTAATATCTGAAATTAAAGTTGTTTAAATCACGAGTGACATTGAAAATGCTATTGAAAGTTTTTAAACATTTCCTTTAAGATATTCTCAAAGAAAACTCTTTAAATTGGATTTCGTGGAATGGTTTTGAAAACTAATTAAAAACTTTATATCCATGTTAATGAAATTGTCGGGATAAATACCCTTTTTAGTTACATCTTTGTGATTGTTTGAAGAATCCTGGAAGGCAAGAAAACAGGTCAAACTAATGCTTTTTTCCTACTTTTTATTTCAAAATATCCTGCCGCCATAATGAATAATTGTCAAGTCCAAAAATAAATTTTTAATTACCTTAAGAAGTCACATCGTTACACATTATCAGCCTTCTTTTGCTTGAATTAAAATTCCGTGATTCTCGAGAAATTCTTCATTAGTATTCTAGATTCGGGGCTCAAAACCTTCCCTTTCAACTGTGCGTGGTTTCACGACACAACAGTGATCTGACTCATACTCTACAAATGTGCTTTGAGATAGTATACCATCTGAAAGCAATCTCAAAGACCTGTAGGTGCAGAATTTTAAATAACACCTGGAATGGTAGCTTACATATGGGCGGCTTAGCTGTCAAGTGGTATATATAAGTCCGAAAACAGAGTAGTTTCAAGATAAGAGCGTTTCATGTTTGCAACTCGCTTCTTTTGGTTGATATTCGACTCATTATTGAGCAACCTATTCAACTAGGAGCCACACCATTTGGCCAAAAATAGATGTAGCAACCTAGTAATAGTAAACCGTATAAGTTCATTTTCAGAATTTTGAAACAAGGACTGTTTGGAAACCCGCATTGTGTGACCACTTGGCGGCCAAACCACCCATGTATGTGAAAAAATAACAGCAAGAAACTTTTTTTTACTTTCAAAAAAATTATACAAATTTTATGAATCTATTTTTATGACTACCACTACCAAACTAAATGAATTGATCAGTCAAAATAAAACTTTCAATACGAAATGTTCAAAAACGATTCCATCGATTTTCAAAATCCATGTGACATTGTGAGTTTAGCTTCTTCGATTTTAAAAACCAAATATTTAAATTTTGACTTGGACAGTGTCATTTTACTCTATATTCCATAAATAGGGCATTAAGATCCAAGGTGGCCACACACTGTGTTGGGAATTGTCTAATCACATTTATCTGTATTGGAATCATAAAACATCATAGTTGTCCAACTACTTCACTTATATTTTAGACAAGTCGCTTAGTAGGAACAAACAGTGTAGCAAATAGATTGTTTTATAATGTGTAGTTAAATGACCATCGACCCACAATTTATGACACCTTCCGAAAATTCTGTTCCATTACAAATATTATACCGCAAATGTGGCCACACATCAAAGTATTAAAGATTCCACATCTGAAGAATCTAACGGCGTATTTCAATTTGCCCGATTAACTGTTATCAGTTCAAAAGTAGTTACGCATGTATAGCTTCTAATTTCATGCAGGACAGGGATAGTAAGTAAAACCCACTAAGCTAAAAAATATAACTGGAGGGTTTACTCTCATTGGGCAAACATTTACTTTACGGTGCCTCGCGGATGAATACTATTTGGAAGAAAAGGTTGAGAAAGCATTCTGTCTTGTCTTTTCCGCCGTTATATAGTCGAATTGCGTCGATTTTGAAAATTTGATTAATTAATTAATATATATTTTTTTCCTTTAACTAAGAAAGCAAGTATAACATTGAATGTGTAAAATTTAATCTCTTTTTGAAGGCCATAAATGTGGTTTTAAAACAAGGATGTCTGCACTTCATCTTATGTCAAATACCATGCAGAAGGACTACATTTTTCTACCGTTGCTCGGAAGGGTGTAAAGATGTCGCGTACCCTTAGGCTTTCCTCCAGTGATTATTTGAGTTCAGTGATAATACCTGAACGAACTCATTTTCAGTCTTTGTATGCATCTTATTTCTGTAAATGATTTCAAAATAAAGAATATAAAAATGGGTTCTCACCGTGTGCAGGTCGTAAGCGATGTCCCCTGAAACAAGTGAACAATTTTATATGATTCAAATTTTTTTCAAACTTTTTTTCAATAACATTCTTAATAGTATGCATGTCTGAAAAATGTTGAAGTGAATACTTTTAGCTCTAAAATTCCATTTGATCAGTTGACAATTTAACCAGTTAAACAATTTTTTTGAAAATTGTGTGTTTTAAGAAAAATAGTTTTTAATTACCTACATTATAAAAGGTAACACACGTAACGAAATTCAGAATTTTTTTATGATAACATCCAGACAGTGAAAGTCTTTAATTTTTTTTTGGTGAACATTCTCAAGACCTATAACTATATTTAAAAATTTCAAAAATCATTTCATTTATCCTATAAGATTGTTAAAAAATGTACCAAAGTTTAAAAAATGTTGTGTAAAAGTATCATACGTAACTAAAGAATTGTCCTATAGCCGAAAGAATGGTTAATTGTGGTAGTTGAACAGTCAAACATTAATCACTGCCCAACAATTTGTGATCACCCTGTTTTTTAGAAAATACTGTTCCATTATCAAACTGCGGCTTGGAACAAAACAAAAATATAATTTTTTTAAATATTTTTTAAAACTATTTTGAAAATAAAAATTTTAAACTTCTAAAAGAAATAGAAACCAATGTCGTCAGGTTTCTCCTACCCTTGAAATCAAGCAGCATGTCGATGATTTAAGGCTGAGCCTCAAACTTTGAAGCCATTTTTCTCAAAACTGTCACTAATGAGATTGGTCCTTCTTTCTCTCAGTCACAGAAATATTTTATCACCAATAGGGCAACACGTCAAACATTAAAAATCCTGTATCAGAATCGTACAGTCTCAAAACTCACTAAGTGCCATCGAGGTTTTTTTACAGTACAGGAAGTGAAAAAAAAATGTTTTTAGAAGTTTTTTTTCGAGCTGACTGCTTGAAATTCAGCATTGCATTATAAAAGTTATTTCTGGATCCTAAAATTGGTATACTTTCGCTGTTACATGAAGGATTTGGTAAGTTTACGGCCGTATGAAGGGATTACCCTCACGTGAAACAGTATTAGCCTTATCTCACTCAACCATGCGTGAAAAATATTGATATAAAACTGGTAATAGTGAAACAAACGGCGAAGAAAAGGGCCAAGATTTAACGAGTTTTGCAACCAAATCCAGTGCACCAAGTACATACAGATGATATTATAACGAGATTTGACGCAGGTCGATTTGAATGGATTTAACGAGTTAATGCGGCAGTCGGATTTTAAAAGCTTCGAGGCAATATCGGATTTTCAAAGATTTTTTTCGAAGATCCCAAAGGGTTTTGCAACTGTTTAAGATTCGGACCCACACAGGAGTGGACCAACGAACAAAATGACGCGAATATCTAATTTTTAACTTTTTTTTTATTTAACGAGTTTTGCAATTGAGCGACTTATTTGAAGTATCTAACGGCGGATTTCAAATTGAGCAGTAAACAATTACCGAAAAACTGTTTAGGCGAAGTTGGATGTAAATAAACTAGGCCGAAGTAAACTGGACCGGATCAAGCGAGGGATAACGCATATGTAGGGGAATGGGATTTTCTTTCCTGTATAAATTTATGTTTAATTTCTAATTTACGGAACCCCGAGGGTATACTTTTCTCCCTGTAAGTATTGCGTCATACGTGGCATTTCGCCAACAATTTTAAGTACACGTACGTACCATACGCTAATGTCACAACAGACCCGTAACGTCAATTTATGGTCCGGAAAATTGTGGTTTCTAGCCTACGGCTTCCGACTACTCACGATTACAACTGGTGCCCCCTTCGAACAGTCACTTATGGTGCATACAGGCACACCTTCGAGTAGTCGATTTACGTGTTCATTGTAACCAAATATTAAAGGTATCGATTAAAGCTGGGAATTAACCAGGACTTTCAACATAAATTCATGCAAGACCGCAAATCTCTTCCCTTACTGCTGCGTTATGCAATTATGGACCATCTCCCGGCTTGATCCAACCTGGCTTACCAGTTCCCCGCATGATCTACTGTGCATTTGTATATAAGAGTGGGGGGGGGGGGATGAGGAGCAGTCTCACCGTTGTGCAGGACGACGTCCACCTCCTCCGCCTCCCTGGTGAGTCTCGGGACGGAGGCAGCGTCTCTGTAGCCCAGGTCCCCGAAGATGGCCACTCGGGGCCTCCACTCCGCCCCTTCCTCCTGGAGAGTGCGGAAGGAGAAGACGTCGCTCCACGCACCCCCGCCTCCCCCCACCCTGTAGGCTGAAACAGAGAGAAAGACAACACATACTGATGAACAGACAAATAGTGATGACCCACTGTATGATGTATAACACGATCTAACGATCGCTTTAAACTACCTACACTCCTGCAAACCATTCCATTTCTATATACGAAACTTGTTATGCAGCAACCGGTTAAGCCACAAATTAAAAAAGCTGTGGTGTTCAACCTTAATGGAAGCCCAAGGTTTCACATTCTATGCTAAAAAAAATCAATAGCAACACTGCACATATAGCATCGACACTGGACATGTAGCGAATTGTTGCAGCATGAATTTTCCTATTCAGTGGTTTGCTTTAAAGCAAGTTTTCTCAAAATGAACAATGTGTGGGTTGACCAATTGTTGAATAACACAGTCCGTATGTTCTTAAAATAATGCTTCCTATCCTCCCAATTAAGCTGTGCTGTGATTTGTATAGCCTGTACCATGATATCTACTCCCGTTGACTACTTTAAACGTCAATCTCTCTCTACATCACCCAATCTGATAAATTTGAATGAACGTGGTCTGGCTAGTCTTTCCTTTTCACGAGTGTATCCACGTTTAAAGTTCTATGTCTTTTCGTAGTTCATTCCCAAAGTACAATGAACTATTTTCGTAGCTCTGTGAAGAACAAATCAACATCTTTTTAAAGACAAGGTTACTAGAATTCAAGATAAATCCTAACCAATTTATTTTTCAGGGATAATATTACATTCTTACGATGTGACAACCCGTAAAATTTTCGACGACACATTCTTAAAAATGTTCGTTTCTTAAATTTATGTATTTCTTCATAATCTCGAACGTCCTCGGATTCCCCGAAACAAACACGTGGCGCGTTTTTAACGTTTGCATTGAACAGGGTAACGTTATAAGCCGCAACAACCCTTTCCGCAAGACTGCTTCCATTACGGTAGTTAGAATGCAATAGAGAAATCGTCGCAACATTGATGTCAGAAATGGGATTTGACAGCAAGTTCTCGAACCGATGACGATTTCAAATTGAAAAGCCCAGCTAAAACAAATCCTGAACATGCTTTCTGCCATCGACTTCCCAAGCTGATATTAGTTCAATAGAAATTTCAACTGCAATTCCATTTGCCCAGTTGACATTTTAATCGATTTGTGAGAAATGTGAGTAGAGTGGAATGGAATGTGACGATTTGTCAAAGTTTCCACCGTGGAGCCAAAATATCACAATACAGTTCAATTGCAACATAGAAAACGTAAACAGGTCGTCATAAGAGAAGTTCAATACGAGCAAACTGATATCAAGAAGTCACACTTATAACAAGTGAGGAGAGATCTAGAACTGGACCGAAGAAGCAATAAAGAATAGCCACGAGTGCAGAGTATCCACGAACCAAACCTTATTGTGCAGTGTGAACTGTGTCTATCTGTACCATGAATAGTAAAAGTAATTTTTTTTTGTTCTAAATGCAAATTTTTAAGGGGTGAAAACTCCTCTATCATCTCAACAGTGAAACTCTATTTCATACTATATTTACCAAGCAATCGAAACCATCTATTTAATAAAATAATCTTCTATGGATTCCGTCCACCATTCTTCCCAAACACCCACGAGTTGTGATAAAATAGCATGGCAACTTTTTGAACGTTTTTGGAAAACAGAAAGAGTTCTGATGTCAATTAATTCTCAGAGAAGTCTTCAACGGGAATAAATACGATGCGAATAATTTCGAAGATGGTCTCCAGCGCGCAAACTTCTAATGCTAATTTGCGTCGCTCGTCGCATAAAAAAAACTACTACCTTTTGTTTCCAATCGAACACGACTCATCGAACAATGGCTGAGAGAAATGAACGCCCCGCATAAAATACCCCGATTATTCAAGGGAAAAGGCGAGACTGAGAAGCTGCGATTGTTACGCGCGTGCATTTCACTCTCGCTCTGCGAAGTCATTGTTGCTCTTTGCTTGCGATGTTGCCGAGAACGAGTTGCCTTCTGCGTCAACAAATATACTCTGCGACTCCATTTCTTTGCAATCACCAAAATCTGTCCTGGGCTTGAAACTATTTATACGAGATTTCAAAGAATAATGTTTTTTAACCGACTTCAGGCATCCACGTGCCATTAGGGATGTTATCAATTTGGTATATTTTATATAGGTTTACGGGGGTTACTAACTATATGAATGAGTTTAATTCCGATAGGTATATATTTTTTTAATTGTTGAAAAAGGAAGGTCTCACTTTTGAGTTTCCACCTCACAGTTTTCCACCTCATAACTTTCTTGATTAAATAGTTACACTGTTAAAAATTACTACGGTTTTGCACCAAAATTTATTACCACCTCACAACTTTCCCGCTAAAAAAGTTACAATGTTAAAAATTATTACGATCTTGCACCAACATTTGGTACCCATTTAGCTGAAACCAACATTTGGTGCTGAGTTTCGCCATTTTACGGTGCTACCATGGATACCATTTAGTGATGAAACGTTGCATCAAAACTCATTACGTTGCATAAAATTTAAAATTCGAGTTTTCTTAGTATTTTAGTAGTAGTATTTTTGTAGTGAAGCTGGCAACCCTAAATCACAACTTTTTTGCTTTTCTTTGTCAAGTCCATCGAACGGGATCGAACTATAAATCCTCTGATTCATAGCTAAACGCCTTTATCCACTGAACTACGGTGACCTTTGTTCGTCGTTGTCTTTCTTGAAGTTGATTCCTCGGCTTGTTGATGTAGCGACAGCGGAAATTTCGTTTGCAGTTAAATAGGTTTAACCAATTATCGGAGAAACCTACGCTTTTTTCCGATAAAGGATTTTTGGTTCAACCTGGATTCCTCCATAATATGGTGTAATTAGTTGCAGACATCTTTTTTGCACCAAGATATGGTACATCGTTGAATTGAAAAAAAAATTCCCTGTTTTTCCCTTGTATTTAAAAGAAGGTTAAACCTTTTTGAAAAATTACTACACCATTTTAAACCAGATAAAGTTTCCTAAATTTATCATATAAGTATTTTTTTTTCTAAGATGAATAGTTTGGGACTTACGAGTAAAATTAATTTTAGCGATATATTGAAATTGAAATCAACCGAATAACGTTCAGCAGTAAAACAGTTTTCGTATAGAAATTGCTTTTTATATTGAGAAGGAATACCACCACACTTTAAAGCAGAACAAATGCATCGAACACTATCAGAACTACGGTGCACAGTGGGGGAAAAACACGAATCACTTCACTTCATTCAGACATTATTTCTCGTAGGGCTAAACTTCATATGCCATTTTGCAGGGAATAAAGTCTGCTACACAATTATATGCAAAACACCCGTCTTCATATTAAAATACACACAACTTTAAAATTTTCAATAGCAATACCTAATTTTGATAACGCAAAAATGACAAAATTAATAATGTAAGAAAAATTAAAAAATATAGAATGTATTTTGAAAAAATTATTTATTCCAGGTTTAAAGTACATAAACAAATTATTTACTTTAGTTTTTAAATAATTCAAATGGAATAAAATTTATAAAAATATTTTAAGTAGGGTCTACCACTACGTACACTGTTGAAAATTTCAGTTCAACCTTGCACTATATCTTGGTCTTCTGCAACAACTTACACTAATCTGCGTTGAACCAAAAATCCTTGATCGGCAATAGCGCAGCTTTTACCAGAAAAAGGTGCAATATCCAAAACTGCAACCAAAATCTTTGCAGACCATACAAACCGTGGAATCCCTTCAATCCTCTTGCGTTAGGGGCCCGGTTGCTTAGTGGATAAAGACGTTCAGCTGGCAGTCAGAGGATTGCTAGTTTGAGCCGTTACGGTGGACTTGACAATTTTTTTAAAGTAGTGTGATAGCCAGCTTCGTTTCAAAAATACTAGAAAATCGTCCAGAACATTCAACAAATTATACCGACGTTTCACCATAAATAGGTTAGCTGAAACGTGAATTTTGGATCAACTTTTTACCATAAAATGGTAAAGCGAAAATATGAGTTTTGGTGCAACGTTTCACCACTGAATGGTGTCCATGGAAGCACCGTAAAATGGTGAAACTACGCAAGAAATGTTGGTTGCACCTAAATGGGTACCAAATTTTGATGCAAGATCGTAATAATTTTTAACAGTGTAGTTTCGCAATTCTAAATTTAAATGAAATATTATAAGTGTTATTTTTACACAATCAGTTTCAATTGAGGTTGTGAAATTGCTGATTTTTCCCCATAAGATTTCGCTTCACCGAAAAAAAAAGGTACTTAAAACTGAGTACCTGAACCTACTCGTTCATTAATATTATTTTCTAGTGATGTGAAGGCGAGTCTGGTACTTATCCTTAACATTAGGTAAAGATACACAGCGGGACGATACTAGCACCCCATGTGTGGTTGGTGGTGTATGTAAAAAGTAAAAGGTTAGGTAGAAGATCGGTGAGAAGATACGGCCAATGTGAACACAAATACATAAAAGAATCTAAAAGCGTAAATAAACGTCATGTCTCTATCAAAGAGCCTCTTTCTTAACTCACCACCGCCACTTCTTCAGGACCGGCAACCGATGGGTTGCTCAATTTCCAGCTATATAACTCTTGATTTGGACTACCCGGGCTACATAGCTGTTTTCAGGGGACGTTTTCAAAAACTTATAACACTTCTATATAACTAGGCTGTACATAGTTGTTTTGCCACATAGTGTAAACCCGACTTTACCGCTAATTCCTCCAGTGGAAAGGGAAATGTTTCGCACTCACAGTACTTGGTGTTCATTTTCAGCCCCGTGACCTTGACGGTGTGTATCCACTGGCGACTCCCCCTGTTGTTGAGCACCTGCCACGTGCCGTTGGCCGACGAGTCCAGCGACTCGGCGGACATTCCGAAATGCACGATTGTCGACTCGGTGGCCCGGAAGGTGCTCCACATCACAGTCATCTCGTCCAGCCGCTCTGAGGAAGGAAGACAACGCACATGTACACTTTTTTTTATGAACATCGCAGTTCTATGAATAAACTATTGCATTCGCTGTTTGAGATTGCATTCGCTGTTTGGCCCCGCGTTGCTGGGGAACCCGTTCAGACATATACATGAAAAAAATGAGAATGTTCCCGTCGGGACTCAAAACCGCGACAACGTGTGGTTTTTAACGTGTAAAAAATATGAATATTTAATAGTATTACTTTTAAACTTTCAGTGCTATTAATAGAAAACGCGCCACAAAAAGTAGTTATGTTATTTGTAAATTGGAACCAATTTTAAAAAAAAAAAAGGATAATAAGTCTAACATAAATAATTAAAAAAAAAACTTAAAAAGCCAAAAAAAAGTCGACATAAAACCAAAACTGAAATGTTCTAAAAGAGTTTTATAATGGAATTTGGTACCAAAAAAACTATTTATTTTTTTATTTTGAATTTTTTCAATTTCTTTTTATACATTTTTAATTTTTTGCATAAAACTTTAAAAATTTGCATTTTTTTTGTCTTTAATAATTTTAATTTTTTAAAACTGAAAGTTTTAAAAAGGAAATTGCAACAAAAATTGCACAACTTTGGTAAAAGCTTTATGCTAATTTTTGCTGGGAACTCACAACATAAATTCTTGTCTTTCTCCGTGTCACCTGCACCCCGGAAAATATATTTGAGAACATCGGTTTAAAACAAAATCCGGATAAAAGAAATGTTTTGAATTCAAATGACGACTCTCCTTTCCAATAAAAAAAAATGAAGGTAAGGTACTATTAACCGGTACTGGATAATCGAGCTTTGCATCTGTTTCAATATAAATGATGTACTTTTTTTAATGTCATACCTAAATATACATAGATATGATTATCTGAAATCGGAGTAAATGATCAATGTCCGGATTACTGAATGCTACATGTTCGAGCACCAGTGCAGGACCGCACAAAACCAGCAGGTCCGCAACACCAATAGGCCTGCACTTTCCGACAGCTTATATACCTTCCTGTTTTTCGATATTTTGTTCTTCTTTTTTCATCATCCTAAACCACCAAAGCCGTGGTACGCTGTGCACAATAAAATGCATGTGCATTCCTGATTTGTTTTGAATGTTATATCTAAACGATGTTTTTTTTAACTTAAATAATAAAGTTTATTTTACTGTACCTACGTCTCGGCAATCTATTTGTAACCACCCACCACACCATTGCACATGGTCCGTCGGAGCCTGAAGACGTCTATACTCAAGGTCAGTCACTGAACTTTTTTTGAACTTTATTATACTTTTTGCAACATGGAAGATCTAATTTCGAAACAAAACCAAGTCTATGACTGTATGACTAAATTCATACGAAATTTCAAGAAAGATTCTCAAAGCAGAAAAACTCAAACTAATCTACAAACTAGAATAGAACACTTTACACAATATTGGATGGAGTTTAAAGATAACCACCAGCAATTAATGCTGCTATCAATTCCCGAAACTAACTCATACGTTAAGGAAGATTTGCATTCAACAGTTGAGGAATATTTCTTAGATAACGTCACGGAACTTAAAGAATACTTAAGTTTACATTTTCCAGTACACAATGAAAATTTTCGGGCAAAGTCTTCTACTGTAAATAAAGATTCTGAGTTTAACTCTGAACCAAAACTGCCAAGCATAAACATTCCACATTTTTCTGGCAAATATGAAGATTGGGCATCATTTTATGACCTTTTCAAAATAATGATTCATGACAGCCCGAATCTTAACGCAGTTCAAAAATTGTATTATCTTAAATCTCATTTAACTGGACAAGCATTTAACTTAATCAAGAATTTTAACGTTACTGAAACAAACTACTCAGCCGCGTGGGATCTTCTAATTCAAAGATACGAAAATAAAAGACTTCTGGTTGATTCTGAATTAAAAGCCTTATTTTCGCAACCAAAATTAAACTACGACACCGCTCAAAGTATGAGAAATCTTATAGACACAACTGAGAGCAGTTTACTTGCGTTAAAAAACTTGAATATTCCTATCGATTCATGGGATGCAATCATAGTTTTTCTCGTCGTACAAAAGCTTTCAAACGATTCAATACAATTATAGGAGCAAAGTCTAAAGTCACAAACGGACATTCCGACTTTCAAAGAATTAAAAGAATTTTTAGAATGCCGCTTTCGCACCCTTGAATCTATCGGAAATGCTTCACGCCCGGCACGCAATCCTCAGTTTAAACAAAGTCAGAGCAAAAGTCATCATATTTACAAACCACAAACATGCTGTTTTTGTAATGAAAACCATTTCAGTTCAAAGTGTTTTAAATTTGGAAAAATGTCAAATGACAAGAAGATTGAACTTATTTCGAGCAAATTACTTTGTTTCAATTGTTTTTCTTCCCAGCACGTCGTTCGACAGTGCCCAAGCAAGTTCAGCTGCAGCCACTGTGGTAAAAGACATCATAGCCTGATCCACAACGCTATTCAACAGAAGTCCCAGATTGCCAACGAAGACAGACTTACTACATCCGAAGACGATGAAGACAAAACCAAGGTATCGGTCAATTCACACAGCAACTCATCTGGTAAGCTCATTCTATTAAGTACCGCCAGAGTAAGAGTATCAAATCCCTCTTTACCTGGAAGTGGAACTGTCGCTCGTATTCTTCTGGATCAAGGATCTCAATCTACTTTTATTAGTGAATCACTTACCCAAAGATTAAGTCTTAGAAAGGAGCCTATACATGCAGAAATCTCGGGCATCGCTAGTGAAAGTCCAAAGACGTGTAATAAACAAGTCAAAGTAACTATTGAATCCCTTTCAGGAGCTCAAACATTACAAACTAATGCTTTAGTTTTAAACAGGCTCACAAACTACGCAGAACACCTTAGTATTCCACGTTTTGATTGGGAACACATTCAAGGTTTACAACTCGCCGACCCTTGTTACAACCAACCCGGACACATAGACATAATTGTCGGGGCAGATAATTTCCCACTCATTATGTTAGACGGATTAATTAGAGGAAAAAAGGGTACACCCATGGCTCAGAACACTGTTCTAGGATGGATTTTGACCGGCCCAATTGAAAGTCAAAGCACATTTAAATCAAATAAAAGAATTCAAGTTAATAATTTCCATTGCAATTCGAACTTGGAATATCAATTACGGAAATTCTGGGAGATCGAAGAAATCGCTCCAAAACCCCATTTAACACCCGAAGAATTAACATGTGAAGAGATTTTTCAAAAAACGCATTTCAAAGAAAATGGCAGATACGTTGTCAACTTGCCCTTTAAGGATAACGAACAGTTAATTCCATTAGGTGAATCGGAAAAATTAGCTACCGCAAAATTCAAGCAACTTGAACGGAAACTTGAAAGGAATCCAAGTTTGGCTAACGAATATAATCAACAAATTACCGAGTACTTAACTCTCAACCACATGGAGGAGGTAGAACCTAACGCGAGGTCTTTGAAACAAGATAACAATGGTTACCTAGGATATTACCTACCCTATCATCATGTAACTAAAGAAATCAGTACATCGACAAAATTAAGAGTGGTATTTAATGGGTCACAGAAAACCTCCACAGGATACTCTCTTAATGATAAGCTATTAACCGGCCCTAACCTTCAAGAAAACATAGCGAATGTTATTCTCAGATGGCGATTACACAAAATAGCGTACACCGCTGATATCCACAAAATGTACCGACAAATCAGGATTAATAAAACACACCAAGATTATCAAAGAATAATCTGGAGATCCCAAGATTCAAATGTGCACAAACATTTTCGATTAACTACCGTGACGTTTGGTATGGATAGCTCGGCTTATCTAGCTATGCGTGTTCTTCGACAATTAGCCTCTGACGAAGCTCATGATTTACCTTTAGGTGCAAAATCAATTTTAAATGATTTTTATGTCGATGACGTGATGACAGGCGCTGACAGCATCGAAGATGCTACTAAAATTAAAAATTAAACAGTTGAGGTACTTTGCAGAGGTAACTTCTCCCTCCGCAAATGGGTTAGCAACAGCCAGCCTTTTCTTAAAGATATTCCAGACGAGTATCTCGAAAAAGGAATAAAAGATTTTAAAACGGAGAACATAAAAGCTTTAGGACTTCAGTGGAATCTGAGTACAGACACTTTAAGTTACGAAACAAAGTTTTCCCCTAGTGTTAGTTTTCCCACCAAAAGAAGCGTGTTATCTGACATTAGTCGTGTTTACGATCCTCAAGGTCTGATCTCTGCCATTACTGTACAAGGCAAAATTCTCATGCAGGACATTTGGCTATCGGGACTTGATTGGGACACGGTTCTTTCCCCATCGTTACAAAATCGTTGGTACACATTATCTGAATATTTAGCAAACATAACTGATATTCGTATACCACGGTGGATTGGATATCACGACAACATAGAAGTTGAATTGCATGGATTCAGTGATGCATCAATAAAGTGTTATTCAGCTGTAGTATATCTAAAAAATTGCGATGAAAAAAGTGACACTTTTCTAATAATGGCTAAGACTAAAGTAGCTCCAATAAAACAGATTTCACTCCCCAGATTAGAATTATGTGCTGCCACATTACTCTCTAAGTTAATACGCGAAACTGTTTTAGCACTCAAATTAACCCCAAGAAAGATTTACGCATGGACTGACTCAACCATTGTTTTATGTTGGCTAACTAAACATCCTTCTTTTTGGAAAACTTTTATAGCTAACAGGGTCAGTGAAATACACAGTGGGCTGGATGTCGATTGGCGATATGTTCCCTCAGCGGAAAATCCGGCAGACATAGCAACTCGAAGTATCTCGCCAGCTGATCTTCAAAATCATCATTTGTGGTGGACAGGCCCGGCGTGGCTAAAGATGGCATCTACACATTGGCCTTTGAACCCTGTCACCAAAGTCACCGAGATAGAAAAGCGAAAGGTAACGCTTAACTTTACAATCTGCAATTCCTCGGATGACTTTGACTTAACTACCAGATTTTCAAGTATTACGAAATTGATAAGAGTTACTGCATACTGTTTGCGTTTTCTAAAAAACTGCCGCACCTCGAAATTCAACCGTTCAATAGAACATTTATCAGTTGAAGAATTGGACAGGGCGTTTAAATTAATCATTCGACTAGAACAGAGCCACGAATTCCCTGAAGAAATCGGTGCATTAGTTGCAAAAAAAACGCTTCCTCGAAAAAGCAAATTATTGTCTATTAACCCTTTTCT
Source organism: Troglohyphantes excavatus (assembly GCA_963932185.1). Classification (NCBI taxonomy): domain Eukaryota; kingdom Metazoa; phylum Arthropoda; class Arachnida; order Araneae; family Linyphiidae; genus Troglohyphantes; species Troglohyphantes excavatus. The sequence goes on from OZ010671.1 coordinate 255,022, forward strand.
TGACAACGTTGGAATATTGCGATTGGGTGGACGTTTAGAACATGCCAATCTTAACTTTTATGAAAAGCATCCAATCGTTCTTTCCCCTAAAGGTTTTGTGTGCACTCTTCTCATTAGAAAAGCTCATTTAGAAACTTTACATGGCGGGTTAAATCTAACTCTTAGACATTTAAGAAATCGTTATTGGATCATTCATGCACGCAACATTGTAAAAAAAATTATTCATTCTTGCCCTCCTTGTTTCCGACAAAAGGCCACAACCGCTGAGCAATTAATGGGAAATTTACCAACTCCTCGAGTTACCGCAGCAAGACCGTTTGCCCACACAGGAATTGACTATATCGGTCCAATAGAACTCAAACAAAGTAAAAGAAAAAATTCCCCATTTTATAAAGGATACATTGCATTATTTATTTGTTTAAGTGTAAAAGCTATACACCTTGAAGTCGTAACCGATCTGACTTCTCAAGCATTCTTGGCTGCTTTCCGGCGATTCACTTCTCGCAGAGGATTGTGTTCTGATATCTATAGTGACAACGCAACGAATTTCAAAGGTGCATCTTCTATCCTTAAATCGGATTTTTCTCAAAGCATAGATGAAATTCAAAATGCCGCTAAACCCCTTTTAGTCAATGATAGTGTGACTTGGCATTTTATTCCCCCCTCTGCTCCTCATTTTGGGGGCCTGTGGGAGGCGGGGGTTAAAGGAACGAAATTTCACCTCAAAAGAATATTAAAAGACGCCCGATTAACTTACGAAGAAATGTCCACACTTGTCGCACAGGTAGAAGGAACGCTAAATTCCCGTCCAATCTCGCCCATGTCAACTGACCACGAAGATTTAGCTCCGCTCACCCCAGGTCATTTCCTAATTGGAGATAGTCTTTCTCTTCCCCCTGAACCTAGCTTGCTGAACTTTCAAGAACATATTTTAAGTCGTTGGCAACGAATTCAGAGACTACACCAGCATTTTTGGAAAAGGTGGTCCTCCGAGTATTTAAATCGCTTACAGGAGAGACCAAAATGGAGAAAACAAAGCCCCAATCTCGAAGTAGGAGAACTAGTTTTGATTAAAGATCAAAGATTGCCTCCAACCAAGTGGCTACTTGGTAGAATTTTAGAGGTTCATAAAGGGGAGGACGGACTCGTGCGTGTAGTCACCCTTCGCACGAAGGAGACCACCCTCGTTCGACCTATTGCAAAGTTATGCAAACTCCCTTTTTAATGTTTTCATTTTAGTTTCTTTCAGATTTCTTCTGTCCCAATACAGATTTTTTGAAACCGGAGGTTTCAAGGCGAGGTGAATGTTCGAGCACCAGTGCAGGACCGCACAAAACCAGCAGGTCCGCAACACCAATAGGCCTGCACTTTCCGACAGCTTATATACCTTCCTGTTTTTCGATATTTTGTTCTTTCTTTTTTCATCATCCTAAACCACCAAAGCCGTGGTACGCTGTGCACAACAAAAATGCATGTGCATTCCTGATTTGTTTTGAATGTTATATCTAAACGATGTTCTTTTAAATTAATTAATAAAGTTTATTTTACTGTACCTACGTCTCGGCAATCTATTTGTAACCACCCACCACACCTATGCACACTACATAACCATAAGTATAATGCAATTCAATTTATTGAGGACATCCTGCGCATTTCGACGGGTTCCCCCGACAAATCAAATGGCACCCAGTGTTTCAGATAATACACAAAAGTGAAAACTTCCAATTGAAATTCAATGGGTTGACCGACAGGAAATGTTGATAACATCTTCCTATTTCACAGGCAGCCTATTTCACAGTTCTAGAAAAAGCTCGCTTTTCAAAACATTCCTATGGACACGCGGAGTTATTTTTGTTCTTCTTTTGAATACAAAAACGGTTGACATATTATGTGAGTCCGACGATGGACAAGAGGACGATGGACACAAAGGGTTTACAAATTCCGGTTTCCACAGATGAAAACCGGAGAGTCAGAAATAATGAGATCCATATCAGATAATGCTTGGCAATGCTTCGTTATTCTAATTCTTGCCTTACGTGTAACCAATCTAAGGATTCGAATTGACGTTAATGGTGCAGTAACAGAGTTTCTTCATACGTTTCTCACTCTGCACTTTCTTCCCTTTCAGGTTTCTTTTAGTTGAGCCAGATGGGAATGTTCTATTTATTTTACAGCAAATCCATTACAATATCACAAAATTTAGAAAAGGGAAAATGTGTTCGTAAACGACAAATCCACATGCAATTATAGTAATAACGGTTATACAATACCGTTTCCACTCTATCGGCTTGTTTATGGTCTTGATCACAAACTGAATTCTGCAAGGGAAGGATGCACGTTCGCATTCCTCAGACGAACGCGATTTGAAAGATGGCATACGTCATTCACATGCAGAAAACATGAAAGTGATTTGATTTGATTGGATAAAATAGTAAAAGTTTTTAAATAAATTAACAACAAAAAATATTGATTTAAAAAGAAATCATTATTTGGTACATTTATTTGTAATTTTTTTTTAGCTTTATAAGCATTTTTGGGAGCCCTGGGCAAGTGCCCCGAATACCCTGCCAGTCTCTGGTTAATACAATAATCGAAGTAGTTGGGCAAAACTAATGTTCTATTATGTCAATACAGCTAAATTTTATACAGTCAAACAATGGCCATTGCCCAACGATTTGTGACCACCCTGTGTTAGGTAATTACGAAATTCACTGAGCTTGTTAGAATATTTTTGGGAATACGACGATGGCACTTTTGTTTTAATCGAACACTTTAGGTCAGAAGCTATTTTATGGTACGTTAAAAATGTTTGTATTGTCGAAGGCAAAGCATATAGAAACAAACTTCATAACTATAGTTTGTATATAATAGTAACCATATCCTTTATTTTGTGCCTATTAAAATGTTTGGCCATTTTTTTCGCAGTCGCAATAACTACATAAAAAAAATATACATTTGTTTATTCCAGTAACTAATATAGTTTGAAATGGAATATATAATTAAACTATATAAGTTAAATAGTAGCATATATTAGATGCCAAATAAAAAAATTTCGTTTTACGCTAATTTTTTTGTTTTAATCAAAGGGAAAATTATTTCTTTACCGGATTTTTAAGTGTATGGTTTTTATCTTATTTATCCGTTGCATTGAAAGAGATTGAAGTTGGAGGATTAATCAAAGGTTTTTTTTTCTCTTGTTAATGACTTGGATGACTCGAAGATAATAGCAGATATCAATCGAAATAAATGAAAAAATTTATATACATATATATAAAGGACAATGTAACTATATTCCCTTTTTTTCTCGCTTTATAAGGCAATTTACAATCCTCTAGGATTTCAATCGCGTGTTATAATTTTAAATATATCTATTTTATACATAAAATGATATACTTGAATTTGGAAAGGTTCAGTAGCCGACATGTGTAGAACACTGAAATTTACAGAATACTTTTGTTATGAAGTTGCGGATTTTAACATGGAAATTTTCTAATGCGTATACAATGCTCCGTTCGAATGTTATAAAATTTCTTTGTATGTCCGAGCAAAATTTCAAGATGTGACAAAAATTATGTTATTTGAAGTAAAAGAAAATTTATAATATAAAATTAAAAGTTGGCGATCAAAAATTGTTTTGATGGATAGTACCTTTTTAAAATTTTACCGGCACTTGCTCTTGTGGTACTTCTAATTTCCTCAATCAAAACTAGAATCGTAACACAGTGTTTGTATCCTGATTTTTCATGTAGTTGAATTTAAAGATGCACGTTTTAAGACAATAAAAAAAATCCTTAAATTAGAATAGTGTTAAATTTGTGTAAATATCTCGATGGCAACAATGCCGAAAGCCGGAGGGAAACTCCCGACATCCCCACGACTCCAATTTACCGGCAAATAAAACATTTCGCAGTGGTGGACAACGGAGGGCGTTTGTCTAACACGTCACGCTGTTTTTCCCATGCTTCTGCACCCCTCCACTGCCCCATGTTACGCACTGCACACCTCCACGTTACACTTTACTATAAAGAGATTATTACTTCTATAAAAATTTACTTATTTCAAAGTTTGTGAAAAAAAATTCAGTATTTTCTACAAAATTTTACTACGTCACGTAACAATAAAGGCATCCTTCCCCATATCACGCCAGAATCATGCATGACCGACAACCCTCCCCCCAACCTCCCCAAGGGTGGATACGTGAGTACAGGCGCAGACCCGCATCGACTTTGTCCTGGTCCCTAGTGACCAGAGCTCAGGCTACTAAGCCCATGAGTCATGCATGCGGGCCGGGAATTGCCCCCCAGCACTCCGGAAGCCCAGCCGGCCCCCCAGTCTAACCGGGCAGGGGAAGGCACCAGACGACGCCCCCAAGGCAGCGCGCGCCCGGCCCCAGACAACGTTTATTGTCAATCAAAAGGTTAGTTTTACGAAACATCCGGGGGTTTATAAACACCCTCGGGTATGGGTTAGTAACAGTGACGTAATAAGTGAAAGGTCCTGAATCCCGAGGTGACTAAGTTTCTGAAAGATGATTTAGACATAAATAAGTGGTTTGAATCGGTTCGTGTCCAGCGCCATCGTCTGAAACTTGAGCGGTACAAAAACTGTTAATATTTCAAATCCCCTAACTCTAAGAGAATAATCCTATGGAGAAAAGAACCTACTATTGAATAGAGGAAATGGTCCGCGCCGACCAGGTCGACCTTTGACCTTGTTACCATATTTAGGAGGGGAGATGTCAACTGGCCTGTTTTATCGCTCTAACTACAGTTCTAATCTATGGATTGTAGCGAAATCTCAGTTGAATTAAGGAGCACGACGAGTGTTAAATTCTATTTAACTAGTTGACAGTTTAATCCATTTGTGTAAAAATTGTAGAAATTGGAAAGTGGCGATTTGTCGAATATTTTATTATGAACCCAAAATATTACACTAAAGTTCAATTGTGGCATAGTAAAGGACAGAAGTATAAACCTGTGACAAGTGTGGAGAGATCTAGAGCTTACCGAAATCGCAAGAAGGAGCAGGCGCTCGTACAAAGTATTCATGAACCAAAACGGTACAGTAAGTAGTATGCCTACCCGATTTTTTTTAAATAATGTTGTTCCCCTTCATTAAAAAATATTTTCATTATTAAAAAGTGAAGAAATGTTTCCAAAATGATTTCTGACCAACTGAAAAGCCCCCAAAGAAGAAAGTGAAGCAAGAACAACTCACCTCCGAGGGCAATGTGCACCTGTTCCGGCTTCGCCTCGGCCGCAGACGTAATTTGGCCGAAAGAGACGAGAAAGAGGGCGAAGAGCACCTTCCCTGGTGGCGTGGACATCGCGAGTGGCGTTCAAGTGGTGCTGTGCTCCTTTTTCTGTTTGCGTCGAGACCGGTTTCCAGTTTCACTCTCAGTGCCGAAGTGGCGACGATCCGAGCTCAACATCCTGCTGGACAGGCTCGGGAGAAGGATTACCCCGGTGTTACGTCCAGAGATGGCGCCACGAGGGGAGCAGCTTTTAAATTGTTGAGACCAAATATTTTTGAAACATTGAATCAAATTGTGGTATTTTTTTTTAATGAAGATAAATTCCCGACACACCGAAATCTCGACATCAAAGTGTGGCCGAATGTTTAGAGGCTCGAACTAGCATATCCGATGAGCGCGAGATTGATACTGAGTAACATGCGTGTTTGGGAAGCGACATGCAACGATTGGACTATCACAGAGTTGTCAAATTCGTTCCTTTCGCGACCAAAAAATATTGGCCGTGTATAAGGGATTGGTGTACGTTAAATCTGATCGTGATAATGTTCATTAAAATCATGTTCGCTTGTATCACAAATATTCCTTGAATGGTCATTGAATACGTTTGTTCCGCTTGTTTAGAAGAATTAAGACAATGGTTTCAATGTAAAAAAAAATATTTTTGGTTTGATTTATTATTAAAGGGTTTCTGTACTTGTTGGGCATTCAGTTCATTTAAATGAGTGCTATGTAAATTTTGAATTGATACTTAATTAAGTTTCGTATACAGCACACAAATGGGTAATTTGAGATGATTTCTATTATGTTGCTTGGTCAACAGATTGGGCATACGAAATTCCCATGTTTCCTTTGCGAATGGGACAGCCGTTACAGAAAAGAACATTATTTGAAGAAAGAATAGCCAAAACGGAAGACATATTGGAAACTGGAGTCAAAAATATTCAAAAGGAAAGTTTGGTTAATCCAAAAAAGGTTTTACTTCCATAAATAACATATTAAACAATTTTCATATGAAACAATTTGTTAAGGCATTGCCAAAAGAAGGAGAATATTTCAAATATTTTAGTAAACACTACAGTTCATAGGTTTATACGAAGCAACATTTTAAAAAAAGGTACTTAAAAATGAGTACCTGAACCTACTCGTTTTTCTTTGAATATGATTGCATCATAAATAAGCGATGACGTACTCCTATTTAAGTTACCGTACTTTCTCAAAAATGATTGTGATTTGTTATTGCAAATCTCAGCTTTTGTTCAAGCCATCTTAACCTGACAAACTTAAAATAGTTTTTCAGAAGATCCCCATTATTTGATGTAGGTTAATTAAGTGGAAACTACTGAGTTATTATTATTAAATTATATTACTTCTCATACTATTGGCACACCTTTTTAACATTACTCTTGTTTATAACTCCTTCACGTCGCCCTGGTAGTTCAACGGATAAGGATCTGAACTGCGGTTCCTGAGGATCTAGGTTCGATTCCCGATAAGTTTTGGTTGTAATTGTAGATATTTATTGAAAGGGATTTATGATGGCAACCTATGTATCTAGCCTAACATTTGCTCTTTTTATTCATTGTTCTCAATTTTGAGTACATGTCATTTCAAAATTGAAACTCTTGTAATCGGAACCACGATAAGCATCGAATGTACTCAAAAATGAGTACAGTTTACTTATTTTTGAGTACCTATTTTTAACAGTGAAAGCTGAAGGAGGAGGTATTTATAGGATCTAATATCAGAAAATTTATGAAAAATAAAAATTTTGATCTCAAAATCGAAACAAATGAGAGAAAAGCCTGGAAATCTGTCAAACTATAATATTAAAAGCTTTTTTCGTATACCAAAGATATCCAAACTGCAAACCTATTGTAGGATAGATTTTAGAAAATTTCGAGATATTAGGGTGTAATGTTAAAACTTTTATTTTTTTCATTTCCACCCGGACTATTTTCCTGAAAAGTTTGGACCGACAGCGAGGAATAAAGTGAAAGATTTTAACAACATAAGGGAAATGGAAAGTAAGGTGGGATATCTGCATGGTTCATGCCGACTAACTGTGCTGTGGATGTTGAGAATGAACAATCCCCGACAAGGTCACAAGAAGAACAGCGGAATATGAAGTTATTTTTTATTTTTATTTATTTAACAAAAAAAAAGAGTAATTGTTACTATAAGGATTTGTAACCTTTTTCATTTTATCATTACCTCAAACTCATTTATCATTTAAATCATGACAGAGTTGAGATAAAAAAAAATCTTTCTAAAAAAAAAGAAAACGGACTTTCAGAAAAATGCGCTAAAAAGTAAAAAATAATTTTAAATTTTACGAACGAGTTGGAAAAAATTGAAATATTTAATATCAATTTTATACTTATTAAAACTTTTTGAAATCGGCGTCCAAATTTAGGTATGAGTTTGTAAATTGGCACCAACTTCAAAAAGTTCTAATAAGTATAAAATTGATATTAGCTAATTCAATTTTTTCCAACTCCGTTCGTAAATCAAAAATTATTTTTTACTTTTTAGCGCATTTTCCTGAAAGTCGGTTTTCCTTTTTTTAGAAAGATTACTTTAATTTTCCCTTTTTAGTTTTTAATTTAGCGGGGGGCTTCACCCCCTGCTATTATTCACCAAGAAATTCAAGTAACAACTTGTACTTATATTTTGTCTCAACAATGTATATCGTAAAACAATCCCTATCCATTTGCAATAAATACTAGGTAAACGAAATATCATTGTTGTACGACTTCTGTTTAACAATGAAAACATTTTGAAACGGATAAATTGTTTTTAAAAAAACTCCGGTTAATCGACGTTTCGGGGTATATAACAGCAGGATAACCGATTATTTTTTTACAGATTTTGTTTAAGTGGATTTTTCTTTATCCAACAAAATAAGAATTTTTGAAATCGAACAATATTTTTTATAAAACGGTCCGGTTAATTAAGAATTCCGGATAGTTAAATGCCGAATAACCAAATTTTTTTTTTCAAATTGTTCCCAAGCGAAATATCTCTTATTCAAAAAAAAAATTGTCCAAATATCTGAAGTAGAACCGAAATCCCTCGCGAAAATACATGACAGACGAATTGATAACCTCGTGACCCCACACACACTGCTTCTTTCAGTGCTTTCACCCTGTTGGAAAAAAATGCTTCTTCTCCATTAATAATTGTGCAAGTTAAATGAAAATTGATCCATCGATTAAAAGGATTTTTAATCTATCGGGTGGTATAATTTTTATTTTGTATTTTTTGTATTTTTCATATTTAGGTAAAAATCGCCTAACGGAGTAAAAATTTGGCTTAAATTATTTAATAACTTTTTTATCTAATTAAACATATAAATAAATTATATTATAAACAAAAAGTAAGAAAAGGCACTTGTGATGCCATAAAGCTATCATATAAGCTATTAATCAAAAGAATCGGTTGAAAAATGTAGTGTCTAGCTTGGCTTCATAATTTGAAAAAGTGACGAATCAACTAACTCTACGCAAATTAAAAAACTTCGTATCTCCGTTAATTTTCAATTTAAAAATAATATTCTTGTATTAAATTAAAGGTTTTACAGATACGGTTCCATCAATACCGGTTTTATTTTTTTACGAAATGTAGTTCGGCCTCTGGAATATAGTTTACGGACGCGATTTAACATTACAAGATGTGCAGAGTATATAAGCTTAAGTCCTGTCGGGCGTTCTTTTCTTGTTGGCTACTTTGACGAGTTGGCGTTATTTCTTCTTTTTGGCTTAGCGTTGCGAGCCGACCGCACCCCTATTTTCAATAGTAAAATTGGTAATATTATTATGTAGGTTTAAATCATGAATAAAACTTTTTGTAGAATTGTAGCTATAACAAACATAACTTGAGATGGAAAAAAAATACAGTTTAATTTCAATTTTTATAAACTTTTGTTACTCCAGTGTGTTTTCTTTAAAGCAAATATTTTTTTGTTGTTGAATTTTAAAAATGAACCTTTTTTTCTATTGATTGTGTAGGTTTTGGGTTCATGTTGCAAGCCATTGAAGCTCAGATAAAAAAAACGACCAAGAGTCCAAGGATCTGAGTAGCCGGCGACTCAGGGACATCAATGAAGTGCAGAGGTGCGCCTGTTTCCAATTCAGTGTTCTTGCATAGCTGCTATCCATATAACATATTAATATGAACCCTTTTCTTTAGTTAGTTGTGTGATTTCCTCAAGTCAAATTGTACAAATTTCAATATTAGTTTTATTTTTCTATAGTCCCACAAACACTGAAAATAACAAAAAACCACTTTTTCTTATAAATGTTTTTAATTCCTAAAATCTTTATTTATTCAAAACATTTCGTGACATTTCAAAACATGACTATCGCAGAAAGTCACGCCTCACCGCTGGTGCCGAACTTTCTCTAACAAATACATGTTTTTTTATTATATGATGACCAAAACTGCACAACATACTTAAGATGCGGCTTTATCAAAACTCTATACAATGAATAAGATTATATCCTTAGATTTTGATGAAACGATTTTCCTGATGTACTTCAACATTCTATTAGCTTTTTTGATAGATTTATAGAATGATCCATTATAAAATACTCATTTACAAATTCCCCCAGAGCACGGACTATATCACTATTTTGATTTTTGCATGGCAATACTTTATGAATAGTTTGACTCTGTACCTCTGCTATTTAAAATATATATTATTCCAAAGATTTGTTTATTCACAATCGGAAAGGTAAAATGAAAGTTTTTATTTTAACCAACTTTATATTATTTCTTTAAATTGATTTTCACATTTTAGCTAAAGCTTAGTATTTTAGCAAATTGTTATGTCTTTTAGCAGTTTTCCCAAAAAGGAAATCATATCTCTATTAAAAGATATACAGCTTTAAGTCTATTATTTGACTAAAAATAAATAAAAATTATAGTTATGTAAAATAAACATTTTTGCATAAGCTGCGATACCACATAACTCCAAACCATGGATTCGTCAGCTGTAGCAAAAGTTGCTTGTTGACGAAAGTAACCTCAGGTCACCGATCACTTCCTGTTTTAAAAACAATTTCACATTTAGAAGTGAATCACTCAAATTTCGTCGCCAAGAAGCTTTTGCTACACTGATGAATCTGTTGTTTGAAGATTAGTGGTGTCACAGCTTAAGCAACGATATAGTCTAATTAAAGTTATATTCTCTTTAGTTGCTCCTTCCTTTATAGTCCTTGGGAAAGAGTGTCGTTAGTTCTTGGTGACTTCAATGACCGTCTGTCCCCATTCCACTCCAACAAATGGACACCTCCCCCATCAACCATCAACCCCCTGTCCCTTTAGAGCTGGACAGGCTGACGCAAACCCCTCGCAGAGAGGGGCCTTAAGTGCAGTGGTGATGGGCGGAAAGGGTGTTGCAGCCCCACCAGTACTCCTCCCCCCTTTGTAAAATGAGAGCCACAGATCTGTTGACATATATATTTTGGTATCTTTTAATTATTGATATTTTAAATTGTTATGTAAATAAAGTATTCTCTTAAATAATTGTTTTTTATCTTTACACATTGTGTATTTGCTTTTTAACCGACTTAAAACACGTTAACCAATACCGCCAAACGCGTCAAGGTGGAGGTTATATAAGTTTAACTATCCGGAATTCTAATTAACCAAACCGTAGTAGAAAAAAAATTGTTCGATTTCGATTTTTTTTTTTTAATAGGATAAAATCTATTGGTAGAAAATGATAAAACAATTGGATATCTGGTAATTTCGATTAACCAGACTTTTTTTAAAAACATTTTCTCCGATTTCAAAACATTTTCATTGTGGGATGGGGATTGTCTAACTACAATATAATTGGATTCATTTAATTTATTTCATGGAAAAAAATGTGCAAAAACTTGAACTTCCTGATGAATAATAGCAGGGGGAAACCCCCTGCTAAATTAAAAACTAAAAAGGGAAAATAAATTTAAGAACAATTTAAAAAAAGATTAAATATTTAGTATTAATTTTATATTTATCGCAATTTTTTTTAGTTGGCGCCAATTTACAAAAACACATACCTAAATTTCGGTGCCAATATAAAAAAGCTGTAATAAATATAAAATTAATATTAAAAAAAATTCAACTTATTCGTAAAATTAAATTTTCTTTTTAGTTTTTAGCACTTTTCTTCTGTAAACATTATTTTATATTGGGGTACTTTGAATATTTTCTTTTGTGCTTACATATTTTGCTTAAACGTATATTGTGTTTTTATTTTTAGACGTACATTTACTCTAATTTAAGTGTAACATTAAGCTTTTATGTTTTTTCCTTCTAAATTTTATGTTTTAGTGATACAATAAAAACTTCCGTGTACATTGTAATTTTTATCGTTAGTATATGATCTAGGGGACTTGGATTATATTCTAATTCATGGGGTACGTGAGAGTTTTGAAATTTAGCTACACCCAAAAGCTTTATTCTGCACAAAATTGTAATTTTATCTGCTCCAAAAAACCTTTTTGATGCTCCAAGTGTCAATTTTAGCTACTCCCCAAACACCTTTTTGCTGCTCCAAATTTCCATTTTAGCTACTCCAAAATGTATTTTTGATGTTCCAAATTTCCATTTTACCTGCTCCAAAACGCAATATCCCTGCATAACAATTTTTTTTTTTTAAATATATGTATTTGAAAAAAATTGTTTTTTGTTTTACTATATTTTGTCAGGTTATGTTTTACAGGTACTTTATTTTATTGGGATTTCCATATTCTTCTGTAAAAAGTTAGGTAAAACGATATATGAACTACTAGCTTTTCTTATAAGGTATTAAAAGTTCATTTGCATAGAGATATAAACACATAATAGGATAATTACAAAGTTCAACCAATAGAATATACAATCTGCTAATTTTTCTTCAAAATAGTTACCTTTATTTATTTTTAAAAAACTAGGGGGCTCCGCCCCCTGCTCCGCTAACGCTCCACCAACCCCCGGAGGATTGCTACGCAATCCTCTTTAGTTCGCTTCGCAAACCAATACCGGCTGCATACACTGTAGGCAATGACAATGTGTCCTAACAACAATACTTTTTTTAGTTATATAAATTATTACTGGCAGTGCCGTCACACAAATTTATTTTTAGTATGTTGAGACAAGAAATTTCCCAACTTAACGATCCGAAATTCCGAACTTGAACGTTTCAAAATTCCCAACCTAAGGACATCGGGTACCAGCTGAAGTGTTGTCCTCGTTATCTGACCACTGTTAACAATATGAGGCATCGTTCCCGGGTCTTTTCTTTGAGAAAGGCCTAGAACCAAAGCGTCCTAGATGTAGTAAGTAAATACGTACCAATAACAAATCAAGGGCGCTTTGCTCGAACCAACGCCAGTAGTTCAATGTGCAGCTCTAGTGTGACGTTATTTAACCAGACCACACCTACCTATTCGAAATTGCACAACACAACAGTGCTAAAAAAATACCCAGTTCTAACTTATAAGACATTTTCAGCTTTTTTATAGGTAATAATATTAAACAGTTCTTTCGAAAGTATTAATTTGTCGCACGCATATTCCAATGCAGTGGTCCGTTTTGAGGTCTAATTTAAGTTTCATCTTAATAAAAGTTGGGCAATTTCTAGTAGTCCGTCGCTTTCCTTTGCTAATAATATTAATTTGCCTGAGGCATAAATTTTCCCAACTCAGAGATTTTTAAAACTCGAAATTCCCAACTTTTAAGGTTTCAAGTTTACAGAGGGGGGGGCATGCTTCCCCCCAATCCCCCCCCCCCCATAACTGGAAAAACTCAACTATAGAACTGCTTCAACGCAATTGTGCTCATTGAAAAGCGAAACATGTGTAAACAAACAACAGCATAAACGCGCCAAGAATAAATAGGCTTAATCGCCAACTTATATTTATATGAAGTAAGGTAATTGAGAATTGGCGCTAATAATAATTCGCCGTTGGCAGCCAAATACACGTTGGCATTTTGCCAATGTTGGCATTTCCTTCCGGAGTATCTTTTAATAATATTTATAGTACTTCACATAAATAGTTACATCTAATTTATTTTTTAAGATAGAATTTCAGTATTGATACCATTCAAGAAAGAAAGATTTTACGAACATAACTATATTTTTTTAACGGGAAAAAAGTATACTTTTGAACTATTTAGAGCAGTTTTAATTTATCACTTAAAATTTTACCCGTATAATTGACGATTATTTCAGACATTTCGTCAATTATTTAAAAATTTATAACTACAAAACTAAATCGAAATTTCACAAACGCTCTGGATCATTTGTAGCCAATTGTTTTATCTATGTCCCTAATTTTTTATTTATTTTTTTATTGAAAATTGGAAGACAAGTATCTAAAAATGTATGAATTGTTTTCAAAATTTTCTAATATCATGACTTTAACATAAAATAACGTCTAATATACTGATCGTATTGAAAAAAGAAAATATTCATCTTATTACCCAAACATTTCTTAATAAACTGGCATAATTTCATAATTTTAGGACATTTACTTTTTGAGATGCAAGCGGAACAATGAGACAAAAAGTCGTAAATTAAAATTTTCTCGAAATATCCGACATTTTTATCCTTCTTCGCTATTTTTTATACCTATCTTAATTGACCATATCTAATTTAATTGTAAAGATAGAAATACAATCTTTATAACATCAGAAAGAAGAAGTTTTAACGAACATTAATATATTTTTTTGAATAAGAGAATATGTAATTTTAAATGACTTATAGCAATTTAGAAATCACGTTTCAAAAATGAGGGTGAAAAAACTTCAAAAAGTGGAGCGTGTTTAAATGTTTCAAAAATTTATAAATCCAAAACTAATTCGAATTTAAAAAAATGCTTACTTGGATTTCCAGTTCAAACCTATTTCTACACTCCCTAAAAAAATTGGATCTCTCCTCTTAATAGTGTTTCAGAAACTCGACGGACAAAATTAGTTGTAAGCGAAATTTTATCAACGACGACTTTAATATTAAATAACTTATAAACTAATAACAGTATTGAAACAAAAATATATTCTTCTTATTTATCAAACATTTCTTAACGAATTCACTTAATTTCGTAATTTTAGGACTTTTACATTTTGAGATACGATCTGAATAACATTGAAAGAACTGAAAATTCCCCCTAGTACTTACTTTTTCCCCCTAGGGCTTACTTTTTTTTAAAATAGAGAGATAGTTAATTTTTAAATTATAGTTAATATGAAGTTTAAATAAAATAATCTTTCTAGAAAAAAAAAAAAAAGACTTTAAAGAAAATGCCCTAAAAAGTAAAAAATAGTTTTTAATTTTACGAATGAGTTGGAAAAAATTGAATTATTGAATATCAATTTTATACTTAGTACAACTTTTTGAAATCGGCGCCAAAATTTAGGTATGATTTTTGTAAATTGGCACCAACTTCAAAAAGTTGTACTAAGTATAAAATTGTTATTCAATAATTCAATTTTTTCAACTCATTCGTAAAATTAAAAATTATTTTTTACTTTTTAGCGCATTTTCCTTAAAGTCAGTTTTCCTTTTTTCTAGAAAGATTCTTTTAGTTTTTAATTTAGCAGGGGCCTTCGCCCCCTATTTTTAATCACAAAGAAATTGAAGTAGCAACTTGTGCTCAACAATGTATGTAGTAAAACAATGCCAATAAATGCTGGTTAAACGAAATGTCATTGTTGTAAACTTCTGTTAAACAATAAAAAATATTACGAAATCGGATAAATTGTTTACAAAAACTCCGGTTAATCGACATTTCCGGATAAGTAACAGCCGGATAACCGATATTGTTTTGCAGATTTTGCCTAAGTGGATTTTTTTTCTATCTAACAAAAAAAGAATTTTCGAAATCGGACAATATTTTTTTTCAAACAGTCCGGTTAATTGAGAATTCCGGATAACCGAATATTTTTTTCAAATTGCTCCCAAGTGAAACATACCTTTTCCAACATTTTTTTTTTTAATATCTGAAGTAGAACCGATATCCCGCGCGAACATGCATAAAAAAAATATCAACATATATAACGATCGAATTAATAACCTCCCGACTTGGTGCGCGTTGGCGGTTTTAATTTAAAATTTCTGGCGGATTAATTTTGGTGGGCGCGCTGGGCAGTCGGTTAATAATTAAAGAAGATTAATTAATGTGTATACAGGGAAAATGGTTTTTGCAACCTTTTACGAATTTTCCTATTCACTAAATCTCGTATTGTAACATACCTTTTCCAACATTTTTTTTTTTTAATATCTGAAGTAGAACCGATATCCCGCGCGAACATGCATAAAAAAAATATCAACATATATAACGATCGAATTAATAACCTCCCGACTTGGTGCGCGTTGGCGGTTTTAATTTAAAATTTCTGGCGGATTAATTTTGGTGGGCGCGCTGGGCAGTCGGTTAATAATTAAAGAAGATTAATTAATGTGTATACAGGGAAAATGGTTTTTGCAACCTTTTACGAATTTTCCTATTCACTAAATCTCGTATTGTATCTGTCACGGTCTAACACACCATGAAAAAAATTCGGTGCATTTGTTCAATAGGTTTTTTTTAAACAATTTTTAATTTTTTTATCAAAGATTTTAGAACTAAAGAAGTAGAATTCTAAATGCAACAAAAGATTCGAATTAAAATTACGTATTCCAAATTGTAGTTTTTTTTTTACCGTACGTTTTCATTTAAACACAATGGAGTACTTTATCTGTCAAAAATACAAATGCAATCTTTTCCTGTCAACTTGAAACTTCCAAATTTTCCTTTGATTTGAATTCTTCAATAATAACAGTGAAGATATATAAATAAAAAAATATTTTTTCATATAAGTCTATAAAATGCATTGATAAACGTATCCCAAAATTTGAGAATACACTGGTCTGCAGCATCGATTAGTTTTTTTTATGTGTTTTAAAATGTAAAATATGAAGATAGAGATCATCATACAATAAATGAATGTCAAAAAAACTAATTTATTTACATCCATTGTACAATAAACAGTATAAATCTAATAATTAGGAAAAGGCATAATGTGGCCTCAAGCTGTATGCTTAATCCCTCATTCTCTCATGGATTTTTTGAACAGATTTTTATTTTTAAACGGATAATCGATTTCCCTGTGCTGTTAACCGGACCGCTGCCTTCATGTCCTATTCGGCCTCTTTGAGCACACTCAGCCTTCTGTGGTAGTGCGACTCCGCCTCTTCGCTTTTCTGGCTCCGGTCGGAAGAAAGCAGCCGACTTCTCAACTCCTCCAACCTTTGCTGCTTGGCCATGATGATGTTGGCGAAGTAGTGGATGATGAAAAAGGCTGCCAACTTGGCCACTCCGCAGACGCAGCACACGGCGCCGCTGCTCAGGAGGAGCTCCCGCCTCCTCTTCACCGCCAGGGAGTAGCAGCCCTGGAAGGAAAATCGTCAATATTGATGGGTACTTACGTATTACCGCAATTTCCTTGACGGAAGTCGCCAAACTTAAGCAGTGCTCTAAAAGGTGATGGACGGACTCCCCAGTTCTTCATAGCAATCCCGTGAACCACTGGCAACCATAAAATTACTTCAAGAATACAATACATATTTTTATCTTATATAAAAAGTCGCCAAAATGATTGCCGTAATGCGTAAGTACCTCCAATTGGGACGATAGTTACCAATAATTAAATTTTAATTTCCGCTTTCTCCCGACTACAGACGTGAATGTGTTTATTTCCTACCACCCATTTGGATAGCCAATCATTAAAATATGTTTAAAAGAGATTATAATCTGCCGTGGCATGGCTAGAATACCATCCGACCAGAAACATTTTTATAAAAAAAAAATTATGTAACATTTGTGGCTGTGACCTAATCTTATATAACCGTAGTTCATAACAATAACGAAAATGTACCATCACCAAAGGAGGGGGGGGGGGGGAAGCTGTACCTCTCCGAATATGAGCTTCGGACTGGAGACCTCCTTGTAGGGCGAACGTCCCTCCTGACACTCCATGTGTCGCACATCCTGATCCCTGCAGCAGCTTTGCGGCACAACTCGGCTCGACCCATTCTTTCGCTCCTCCTTCCACCACGCAGAGTCCACCCAGTCGGCGGGGGACTCGGACCCGCAACACTCCAGCTGAAACACACGCGCACATAACGACCTGCACGTCATTATTATACATTACAAGTACATATTGCACGGCATCCAACATTGGGGCTATAATGGGAAGAGACGTCGTTCATTGGGATCATCAATGAGGGAAAAAGTGCTGTTCTCCTGTGAATCCAGCCTATTCCGTGATTATTTAAACACACTAAAAAAAGCTTTTCTAGCTTTTTTTCTGTCTTATTATTTTTCTGGTGTGAAATCTATACTATTTTTAACCAACATAAGCACGCCAACCAATTTCGAAATGCGTGCAAATGAACTGGTTCGCATTTCGACTGTTATGTATTTTTTATGTAGTTCAAGCATGATTTCTGTTCTAATGCAGATATTTGTATAATTATTTTTTAATTGGATAGGGGATGTCTCATTTTGACACATTTTGTAACAAATACCCGGTATTTAACTATCAGTAATTTTTAATTAACCGGACCGTTTAAAAAAATATTGTCCAATTTCAATTTTTTTTTGTTAGATACAGAAAAATCCACTTTTGCATTTTTTTAATTGGTTACCTGGCTTTTATTTATTCAGAAATATTAATTAACCGGACTTTTTTTAAACATTTTCTCCGATTTCAAAATATTTTCATTGTTGGATAGGGATTGTTATGGCAATATAAATTGTTGGGACAACTTAGTTTTGTTTACACGATATTAAACCAGATCCGAGACGTGGAAAAAAACTGAGCAACAACTTTAATTTCTTGGTAAATAATAGTGCAGGAGGCAAAGCATCATGCTAAATTAAAAACTAAAAAACAATTTTAAGAACAACTTGAAGAAAAAAAAGTACTAAAAAGTAAAAAAATATCTTTTAATTTAACAAGTTGAAAAAAATGTAAATATTTTTTATATAAAAGCCGGATAACCGATTTTTTTTAATGTAAAAGTGGATATTTCTCTATTTAACAAAAAAAAAAGAATTTTCGAAATCGGACACTATTTTAACTATAACGGATAACCGGATTGTATTTCAAAAGGTTCCCAAGTAAGTGATCGTCTATCCAAGAAAAAAAGAATTTTCCAAATACCTGAATTAAAACAGAAAAATTGTGCGAACCTACCAAAGTGTGTAACCATAAAAATATAACTGTTGAATTGATAATCTCTCTCTCCTTTTGACACGCGTTGGCGATTTTGATTGGTGCGCTTTTCAGTCGGTTAATAAAGGCAGATAATTTGGAAGTTACGAAACCGGTGGTAGACAACATCAAAGTCAATTCATTTGTATAATCATGATGAAGAGTGTTCACTAAACTCCTTTCATTGAACCTACCTACATTTTGAACGCCGATAGCTATAGTTATAAAAGTGGTGTCTGTGTATATAATAGTAAAGTGACTACGCGCCACACGATGAGACAGCATACAGCGCGCTCTAGCAGAAACTTACGAAATTAGCGTTACTAACTGTATAATAATACTGCATACATGAAAGTAGCAATTACAAAATATTAAAGGAGGATTTAATAGGAAAAGACACCTTACGCACCTCAATGCTATAAATAGAGTGCATACAAAACTCGTACATTTGTTTGACTTACACAACTTACTCTTTTTATACCCACCGAGAACGGAAAACGATTCGAGAAATCACGTGTTTTTAATCAAACGAACGCGCGCTGCACGCAGTATATTTATAGAATTCACGTGCGTACCAAAGCACATTGCGTGGACGTTTTCTTCAAGCTTCCAAGATCTAATTGCAGCAGTGGCCATTTCCTTACCTGTTCCTCAACAAGGTTTGGGCCATCTATCACATTATTTTGTAAATAGAATAAAAATATTGTATTTTGGTAGAACACTTTAATTTTTACAGTGTTCTTAATTGTGTATGGTGATCGTACCCGAACTCAAAACTATAATCCCTTTTAGTTCCCCCCCCCCCTCCCTCCAAAATTTAAAAATATGAGGGTGAAACTTTAAGGAGATCAGTTTTTCTGTATTTAAAAAAAAATCCATGGTTGGCCCACTAAACTTTTGAAAGTTGAAAAATAAGACTCACCCTAGTAAAATTATATTACGAATTTTTTATATTGAGTATTATTTATAAAACAAACCATATTCAGAACGGGTACTCCAGCTAGAAGAAAACAAATAGCTTAATTTTCCTTCTTGAGGTATAATGGTCCACTCTGCCAAATTTCACATTCTTCTTTGTATACGAAGTAGAATAATTAATGATCACTGTGTGTCGTTTTAATCTCTTGCACAGAACAGGTATTTCAGCTAGACAGTACACAAATAACTTGTTATGTAAGGTATAATAAGGAACCACTTTGTCAAATTTTATCTTCCTGAGATACGGAAAGTTTGATAATCATTGACGATTGTATTTTATTCTAACCCCGTGTGTTGAACGGGTGTTTCAGCTATAAGTTCGAGAATATTTTTGTTTTCCTATTTAAAGAGTACTGTTCTTGAGTATATAGGGAGTAGGATATTTTGCGTGACATTTTTCTTGACCACTTTTTGGTTATATATATATTTTTTTTTGCCGAACGTACCACCTCTTATCGGGACCCTATTTCAAAAACATTACACGTCAAAAACAAGGTCACAAAACTTTTACCGACGTGGATGCTACCGAACACACGAACTCACCTGCCGCTGGATGTCGAAGATGAAGTCCTCTTCCTCGTCCACGGAATGCTTCACGTAAGTCGCCATGTCCTGCTCGACAGCCTGGAAACAACGAGACCCGTTGTCACGCAAACATTTTTTGTACACAAATATCTTGAAAACTATTTTTCCATTCGAAATTTGCACAGTTTACAAGTACTAAATATGTAACATAAGTGTGCTGAATATAACATTGTCAAAGAAAAATTAATTAAAAATCAATAATTTTTATTACCCAATTAGATTCTTACTAGTACAATGGTTACCCTATTTTTATTTAATTTAAAAATATAATTTAAAATATAAATGAAAGGAAAAAAATGGACACTTGAACCCTACCAAAAGTGATACACATTACTGTTAATAGTTCTGTAATTATACGATTTTATTTTAAAACTATGTAAAAAATGTATATTTTTTAAAAATTGAAGAACTGGCAAAATTTTTAGGCCAGATATTCCATTTCTCTATAAATTATTAAAACAATGTTTTCTCCTTTTTCCGATTAGGCTGGAATTTGTATAACTCTTACTCGTGGCCTCTAGTCACCCTATTTGAAACACTTGAATAGTCGAATAAAGTCCTTCTCTCCTCCAGTCTGTACATGTTGAAGATCCTTTCTCCATTGTTCACTGCACTTCGAATCCTTGTTTGCAGCCCGGTGTTGAACTCGTTCCAATCAATCAGTATCCTTTCAATGACAGAAAGTACTGGCCAAAATCCTGCCAGAAGGATGTTTCGGAATCACTCTCCTGCATGGACTGCCACCAACGTCCAAGACGTTCGTTTTGTGTTCATGGGTCCTACCCAACGCACGTCGTTAGGTGATAGCGAACTTCTGAATTTCCAAGTTATCGTACAAAATGTTGCAGTTGGAATATTTAGGATTTTTCTTTTACTCTCACTCGGAATTTTCTGGTGAAAGAACTGCTATAAGGAAGTAAAGACCTCTTTACGATCATAAAGGTGTAACGGCAGTACTCGGCGTCTTTCAGGAAAGAACGTCGTACGTTCCATCATTAAAGTAAATAAATCCTTGCGGAACCGCGAGTAGCGGAATAACTCACCTTTCCACTGAAAGTGAGTATGATGGCGCCCACTGACGTCTCGATCAGAGCACTGACGAACACGATGTAGCTGAACTGAAAGGATAAGCATATTTGTACACAGTAACAACTTAGGCTCGTCTCCAACTGCTGCAGAGCTGCGTCCAATGTACGAAAATACTTTCTGTTTGGCCTTGCGTTGATGGAGAAACCGTTATGGCATATACATTAACAAAAATATTGAGGGGTCTCCTCGAACACGCGATTTAGTATTCCGAGGTCCAGTGTGCTATTATATAATTTACAAAGGCACGTTCTATGTTTTTTTATAGATGTTTCTTCAAGCAATATTTTAAAAATTGTTAATATTAGTTTTAAAATACAAAGTGGAATTTTAAAAATCCGAGGTGTACAACTAGGTAGGTGTACAACTGAAGGATAAATAGTACTTGCGAAATAATTTTCTGCCTTTTCAGAGGAAGTAGGTGTTTTGTGGTCTACAAGCACACTCTTTCTTTTATTGTTATAGATATTTTTAGGATATTAAATTTAGTACTCAATTATATTTTGCCAACTGAGTGTGCCTGTGAAACCCGTTTCTCCTTGCTTACACAGAGTGCACAGTAAAGCCCACAATAAGAATGTCAATGCGCCGCGCGGTTATGGTAGGGTGCTCGCAAGAGAAAATAAATACAAAGATACATTTTTTTAACGTTTAACTTCGTTTCAAATCGCAACAGAAGTATATTTTAAGCTTCCTTCTTCCAACTTTTTTAATTTGTATGTCATTTCTACACATTCAAAACAAGAGTGTGCGTCAAACGACCCTTTCGGCAAGGTTCCCGACTGCCACTCCTATTCTTTTCATAAATCTCTCAAAATCTGCTTAAAAGTGGATTGTTAAAAGGGGCTCCGTTATTGGGAGCTCGCTGGACCTCGCGACTTTTAAGGGATGCCCTTCAGCGAATACACGCGTTGAAAAAAAGCGCGCGTTGTTAACGTAAGTGTGGAATGAGCTTGAACAGAGATAAACTGTAAAATCCCAAACAACAAGCGCAGCAGCAGGATTGGCATAACAGAGGAGGGGGGACTCTCACCACGCACACCATGCCGTGCTCGAGGTGCAGGGCGCCCCAGTAGCCAGCCACCCCCGTCACGTAGGTGCCGCCCCCCGCCACCGCCAGCGCCATGAAGTGGGCGTCCGAAGGGGGCGAGGCGTCCGTCTCGTGGATGACGTCGGTGTGCAGCCGCTCCACCACCCCGAACACCACCACCCCGAGCACCTGCCAGCAGAGAAGAGAAGTGTGTCATTTCTCACAACTCTCCATATCGTCGGCTTAATATCCAAACCATGTAACTCCAAATCACGAATTCAGCAGTCCTAGCGAAAGCTGCTTGGCGTCGAAATTCAAACTCGGAAATCCCGTGACTCTGACTCTTCAAGCTATTCTCTGATCTACAATCCATGCTCATGTATTCCAATCACTTCTTGTTTTTAAACAATTCCACATTTAGTAGTGAATAGTTTGAATTTCGTCACCAAAAAGCTTTCGCTATGGTTGCTGAATCTGTGTTTTGGAGTTACGTGGTTTGAAAATGAAGCCAACGATATAGCAGATATATATTTTAAAAATACACAAAAAGTACAATTAAAACCATATGCAATATAGAGAGAGGGCAGTGGTAAAATATTCGGCTCATAATCGGTGGGTCGTCTCTAACAGTGCCGCGAGCTCGTGATCGAAAGGTTCACAGTTACGTACCTAGTTGTCCGCAAAAAATATTCGCCATGTAAAGAGGACTGTTGCACGTCAAATGGGTCGTGGTTCAAAGTCCTTTCGCTTATGTAATCCTCTATCAGCTCAGATGTTGCCCTCGTCATCTGACCACGATTAAAAAATTACGAGATAGTGTTCCCGGAGAATCTTTCCTTCGGGATAGATCCCAAACCCTCCCCAATATCTCCTTGTATGGTTCTAGAGCGACGTTAATTTAGCCAAAGAACTAACAATATGCAATCTGGATGCACGATTGTTTGTCCGCACTACTTTCACTTATGTCAGAGTTTCGGCGTTTCTTTTGAACAGCAAGTTACCGTGTTCTGCATTTTTGTTTAAAACTTGGTTCTTTAAAAAAAAAAAAAAAAATAATAATAATAATAATAAATATAAAAAATGCTTAAAAAAAAGCTTTTATTATATTAATTGTACTATCTATAAAATGTAATGTAAATTATTGTTCTAAATTAACTAAAATAAAAGGGTGGGGTGCTCAAGTAAGCGGCTTCAGAATTTGATTATGTTCAACGCCCACGCTTTACTGTAGTTATTTTAGAAAAAATATTTATTTTTAATTTTATAATAATAACTTGTTTTTTAAAAAGTTTTTTTTTAACTTTTATTATTTTTTTAAATTTTAGACATTAAAAGATGGTTCCACGAGTTGTTTTCACAATGATAAAAAAATTAAAGCAATGAAAGTCAACGAAATTTTATCTGAATATCAATGAATTCCTTTTGTAACTTAAAAGGAATCGCATTTCATTTCTTTTAGTAAAGAATATTCATACAAAAAAAATCGCTTTTCACTTAATACTGAAATTGAAATTCCAGTTGTCAATGTTAATTTTCGGTAGTTTATTTGCCATCCATCGTTTAAGCGCATCATAATGACGTCATTTTTTGTGATCGTCAATATGAGAAGAATCGGAACATTTTTTTTTTTAATTTCAAAGAAAATTCCTTATTAATTAATAATTGTATTGCTAAATATTGTATTGACATCGGGATGACATATTATTGCCCAGCTGCAAATGGAATTTTACTTCAATCCTTTCTTCTGCCGCCGCCGCTCCACGGGATGTTAATGCTGCGGAAAGGTGTCCCCATTGAGAGATATGACATTTGGAAGTGGACTCTAATTCAGTTGCAAGATCTAGGATACGAAACCAGACAAAGCGAGTCAAATTAAAGCTTGCAAATAAACGGCTGCTTTTTGAATCCGAAATTGCTAAGTTACGAGGGGTGGTTCTTTTATTGCCATGCATTCAATTGCGCTATTCGTACGTGTCTATTTATTATTATGAAGAAGTTGCGTACTTTACTAATATAGCACATTGCTCAGTACTATCGCAATTACAGTATTTCCACGATTCGAATTAAGAACTCACCCAGCACACGCTGCAGACGATCGCCAACTTTCGAACGTTGCGTTGGATTCCATGGCGAAGACTTTTTACTTCAATCCTTTCTTCTGCCGCCGCCGCTCCACTGGATGTTCCTGCTGCGGAAAGGGGTGTCCCCATTGAGAGAAAACGGAGTTTATTTCTGATTGAGAGGTGTTACATACAGAATCGCCCCGCGTCAAACAAAGTAAAAATAGTTCTTCATTCGACGAATTTCACAAACACACTGCTCATATTAATTCGGTGATTGTTGTTCGGTTTTGTTCTCTTCTTTGTTAGCTCATTTATCTCGTACTAACATTTTTCATGTGTTAAGACTAACATTTAATGTTTATTAAAATGCCAGTTAACGAAATTGGAAACTGGTGACAATGTCAACTAACACACTTAAGTTTTAATAGAATGATTAGAAATTCACAGCGATTTATGTATGGCATCTAACTTTTGTTAATCTGAAATATCTAAATAATATTTAAGTTCTAAAACAAAATAATCCAAGGCCGTTTTTTCACGCACCGGGAAAACCGGTGAAGGCACAGGCGGCCGGAGGCTATCCAATCAGAAATTGTTTACTTAGTCCGGTCCAGCATTGCATACCGTAACATTGCATCCGCCGCCGACACCTGTTTGAGCGGTGTGTAAAAAAGCGGCTTAAGAATCGATTCCACATTTAAAAGTAAATCGCCTGAATTTTGCCACCAAGCAGTAGCCTATAGAACTGCTGAATCCCAGTTTATTCTGTATGTAATAATTTGCAGATTTCTGGACTAATAAATAAATAATAGAATTTGAAAATAAATTTCAACAGATGGATCCATAGCATTTTTTCTTACTTCCAACAGAGATTTGAACAAGATAGGATCGTCATATATAAAAATCAACATTGCGCATGTATGTATGATTTTTGTAAATTTGCCCTAACTTCAAAAAGTTGTAAGGAGTATATTTTTCAACTCGTTCGTAAAATAAAAAAAATTAGATTTTACTTTTTAATTAATTTTTCTTAAAGTCGGTTTTCCTTTTTTAAAAAAAAGATTATTTTATTTTTCTATTTTTAGTTTTGTTTATCAGTTGGAATTTAGGAGGGGGCTGATCCACCTGCTATAATTTACCAAGTAATTCAACATCTTGTGCTTACATTTTGTCTCAACAACGAATATTGTAAAATAATCCCTATCCATGCCAATAAATGATTATTGCACAATTTCTACCAAACAATGAAAACATTTTGAAATTGGAGAAACTGTTAAAAAAAAGTCCGGTTAATCGATATTTCCGGAAATATAACAGCCGGATAACATATTATTTTTTGCAGTTTTTGCCAAAGTGGATTTTTCTCTATCCGACAAAAAAGGAATTTTCGAAATCGTACAATATTTTTTTCAAACGGCCCGGTTAATTGAGAATTCCGGATAGTTAAATGCCGTATAACCAGATATTTTTTTCAAATGGTGCCCAAGTGAAACATCCCCTATCAAAAAAAAAATTCCGAAAATCTGAATTAGAACAGAAATATTGCGCGAACAAACAAAAAAAAATACATAAAAGTCGAATTGATAACCTTCTCTCTTTGGCTGTTTTATTTTGAAGTTTTGATTGACGCGCTTTTCAGTCGGTGAAAAACACTGCGATCACAAATACCTGTTCACTTTTTCCAGCTGGTTAGGCAAAAGAATACATGGCAATACGACAAGGCGTCTAAATCGATGTCGCCAAACATGCTTTCAGTTCAATTTGACAACTCTGCGTATTACTGAAGTCAGCGTTTCTCAACTTCTCAGTATTCGCGGCCCAGTTTTCAATCATAATTTTCATCGCGCCCCCCGCTTACAATAAAATGTATACAACAATAATGTATATTGAGTATTTTGGATTTTTTAATCGGCGCCAAAATTTAAGTATGATTTTTGTAAATTGCCACCAACTTCAAAATGTTGTAATAAGTATAAAATTGACATGAAATAATTAAATGTTTTCAATGCGTTCGTAAAATTAAAAATTATTTTGTACTTTTTAGCGCATTTTTCTTAAAGTCGGTTTTCCTTTTTTTTTTTTTAGAATGATTATTTAAATTTTTTCCCTTTTTAGTTTTTAATTTAGCAGGGGGCTTCGCCTCCTGTTATTATTCACCAAGATATTCAAGTAGAAACTTGTTCTCAACAATGTATATTATAAAACAATCCCTATCAATGCCAATAAATGCTTGTTAAACGAAATTAGTCCATTGCAATTAGGTAAAATAGGAGAAAAAATTACAATAGTTTTTAAACTTTGGTCAAATACTTGTTTGACCTTCAGGAATTGAGAACCGAAGAGTTCCCCTCGTTGAGGGGGGATCTTTCCCCCTAGCCCCCTTAACCCCCCTCCCCTTGATATTTCGAAAAAAAATTATATCTCGCTTATAAAACAAGTTATAATGACAATTTTTTTTTAAATATAGGTATTTAAGTCTTTTATAAATTATTTATTTAAATTTGGGCTTGTACCTGGCATAGTTTTCCTGTAATAAAATATATTACAATAATATACCTGGTATATTATAATTTTTTTATGATAATTGTTTTTATTAAAGTGAACCAAATAAATGTTTTATTAAACTACCAAACATGAAATGTAAAAAGAAAAAATTATATTTTGTTAAACATTTGATATACCATATAGTTTTATATATTTTTTTTATCAGAGCTGCTCTTAATAACTTATATGGCCAAGCCTGTGTTTGTGCATTTAATTTTGGAAGAGAAAGCATGCTAAGCAATTTAAAATCCAAACTTTATTAAACATAAAACAAGACATAACCCTCTTTAAACTGAAAATAGATTAGGACATAGTCATTAATAAAGAATGAAAAAGTATCAGAATTGTGGATACATATTAGGTTACATTTCAATACAAATTATTTTATTTTACAATAATTACATTAAAATTATTTCTTTCTAGATAATGCAGAATAATGTAATAGTTCTTGCTTTACTATCATTATCTATTTCATCGACGATGTCTATTGCTTCGGTATTACAATTCAACTTTGGCCTCGGCAGTTTTTGCACATAACAGTGCAACAATGTTTAACTTTTACATACTTGCATTTATTTCCATAACCTTTATTAAATGCACAAGTAATTATACACACTATTTTAGCTGAAGCTGGTCCTTTAGCAGCTGATATGTGTGTCAATAATTTGTTCACTAACTTCCATCCCCAGCCCGATGAGTTTAAACAATCTCCTTGCCGTGTTTGCACTTGGCGAAATATGCTACGGGAGTGTTGATGAGCAGCTTCTGTGTTTGGAGGTAATTTGGAGAGGACAACAGCAGCACTCGCTTGACTTGCTAGTTTATTAAAAACAGTCATACATAATCGTATTCAAGTTGTTTTCTTCTTAGTTCATATTGTTATGACGAACCTCTCCCCTGCTCGTTCAATGTCATCACAAGTAGAATTAAGGTTATAGAAGATCTCAGGGATATCTTGCATGTATTTACTGTGGTTGAACAATTATACTTACTTCAGTTTTCAAATTTCCATAAAATCCTGAGGTTATGTCAGTACCACTAATCACATGAAGGAAAGAATGGATTTTTTGCAATAGGCGACATAGTTAGAGTTCTTCAGATTTTTAGAGTTGTAGAACCTATCTTTGCGTTACCTTTACTCTCTTTCAGCATGAAGACGTCCACTGTGTATGTAGTAAAAGAAGTCAACATATTGGCCAACTACAATAACTTGCTTTTTATTCTTCTCGTGTGTCTCTATTGCGATACTCACAATATATACATCAGCATCATTTGTTGCTATACAATGCCTAAGTTCACCAGGTGGCCAGTGAGTTACAAAATTAAACACTCCTTATTGACAAGATTGCTTAGAAATTGTATGTGTGAGTCAACAAGAACCGTACTAATTAAAATTTATTTATTTTTACGTACGCTTCATCAAGCGCTTTTGGCTTTTTCAATAACCTAAGTTCTGATACTACTATTGGTGTATCCGTCAAACACAACAGTTACTTGATCGCGTAATATTTCTTGATGTAAGGTGTGTAGGTAGTATAAACATCACTAAGAGTCTCTTACTTTGGCCACGTCACGAGATGAATAAGTGAGCTTCCATCAAGGACAAAGTACAGGTTGTCAAGAGTTACCAACTAGTCGCTCTGGAACAGTATTATAGCATTATAAAACGCTAATTTCTTTGTCTTTCTCATAATGGTGCTGCTATCAAATAAAGCCATGAGTACAGTTGCAAGCTCGAATACGAAATCTTGTAGTTCGTCAGGTAAATGTACAGTATCCTCTGGAAAATATGCGTTGTACCTACTTCAATAACGTCTTTTTCCGACTATTACTGAGCTGGTTGACGAAAACGTTGCTTTTAGCCACGTCAGTTTTTTTCAGCTTGCGAGAGCCAAATTGTATAATGCTAGTCAGGTTCCTCCTAAGGTCCACCCCCCAAATGTTGGTAAATTCCTGAGGAATTGGCAAAATCACAAACCTAGTTGGCAAACTTGTGAAACTTTTTTTAAAAAATTTTAATTAAAGAGTTTAACTTTAAAAAAAAAGTCACATATTTCGCAAGTTTGCCAACTAGGATTGTGATTTTGACAAGTCAAAAGAAAATTACCAACAATCTTATGGCCCACGTATGCATAAAAGTATTGGAGAAATATTTGTAAAAAAATGCAATATTTTAATATGTGATTGAGCAAATGATAATGAAAATTTTAAAAAGCTTTGGAGGCGTTACACATGGAAGAGGTTTTCCTGGGGTAACATTCTTAATAGATGCCTTATATATATATATATTGCAAGATATATGAATTGCCAAGTCAAATATGGGTTTTTACGGTTTTTACCAACTTTTTTGAATCTGTTAATGTACCTGTTTTTTTCCGATTGGATGGGTTTGGTTTAGTTAATTAACATCGCTTTAGAGATGCACATTGGGCTATTGGCGAAGGTTCGGGGTCTATCTCGAAGCAAAGGCCCGGGAAATTTACGGAATTCCTCAGTTGTCATGTTCTTTTTAAGTACATTCATATCCTGGAGGCCGGAGGTACAATTGACAAGCATTGGTGTAAGGGAAATGTCCTGTTGCATGAAGTAAATAACTAAATAAATAAATTGAACTTTTCAATTCAAGTTTAGTAGTTTAATAAAACACTTTTTTGGTTTGCTATAATAGAAAAATAGCCATAGAAAGAAATGAAACATTTTACAGGTATATATTTTTTTATATGAGAACTATGCCAGATACAAGCTTAAATATAAAGTAATAATTAATAGAAAAAAAGTACTTATATTTAAAAAAAACTGTAATTATAGCTTGTTTTATAAGCGAGATACAATATTTTTCGAAATTTCGAGGGGGGGGGGGATTAAGGGGGCTAGGGGGGAAAGCTCCCCCCTCAAGGAGGGGAACTCTTCGGTTTTCAATTCCTGGAGGTCAAACGAGTATTTGACCAAAGTTTAAAAACTATTGTAATTTTTTCTCCTATTTGCCATTTTTCGGTCTAATTGCAATGGACTAAATGTCATTGCTGTACAACTTCCGTTAAACAGGGAAAATATTTTTCAATCGGATAAATTGTTTA
This sequence comes from Troglohyphantes excavatus, assembly GCA_963932185.1. Lineage (NCBI taxonomy): Eukaryota > Metazoa > Arthropoda > Arachnida > Araneae > Linyphiidae > Troglohyphantes > Troglohyphantes excavatus. Next base: position 284,866 of record OZ010671.1, read on the forward strand.
AAAAAAAACTCCAGTTAATCGACATTTCTGGATATATAACAGCCGGATAAACAATTATTTTTCTGCAGATTTTGCCTAATTGGATTTTTCTCTATCCAACAAAAAAAAATTTCGAAATCGGACAATATTTTATATTCAAACGGTCCGGTTAATTGACAATTTTGGATAGTTACATACCGGATAACCGGATATTTTTCTCTTATTGCTCCCAAGTGAAACATACCCTATCCAACAAAAAAAATTGCAAATATCTGAATTAGAACCGAAATCCTATGTGAACATACATAAAAAAATAACAGTCGTATCTATAACCTCTCGGGACTTGGCGCGAGATTTGGCGGTTTTAATTTAAAGTTTCTGGCGGTTTTATTTTGTAGTTTTGGTTGGCGCGCCGTTCAGTCGGTTAAAAAGACAAAAGGAATTTGCAGAAAAACAGAGCATGGTTGTTTATCAGTTTGGAACCTCAAAAGTTTATGTCCAAATCGAATAAAATTTGCATCGCTAATCATTTTTCACATACTAAATCTTTACTACGTTCTATTTAGAACTACATAATTTTACTTGTACCGAAAATTCGAATAATTATTTAATGAATAATAACATTATACAAGAAACTCTTAAAATGTGCATACATTTTAATTAAAGAATAAATATTATTATAAATAGGTTAAATTACCTTGATTAGTAGAGAAATCAGTTGAAAGTTGCATAGTTGAAGCAAAATACGTAAATAAAGACTGCTTTCTGGTTTTGACAAGATATTGCCATTTTAAAAATGTAACTTCATATTAAAATACTAATTGTTGGTTAGTATTTTCGCTAAAAATTGTGGAATAACTAAACTTAAAATACTTTAAAGTAACGCCATTTTGTGTAGTTATAAACGGCGTCTAACAAAAATACGTTTGGAATATGCGGATTTATTTATCAACAAGAACTATTTTGGTACCAACTTCAAAGTGTTAGAATTGTCATAAATTAATTAAAATAAAGTGTAATGTCAAAATCCACAGAGGGTTCGTGTGCAAATTTAATTTATACATAATCCTGAGAAATAATGGAAATTAAAGTTTTAATTTATCGATTTCAAAAACAGTAATAGTCCTGGATAATGTAGTCTGTTTTAACTCTAATACCACAAACGATCTTGAAATGTACAGTAGGTTGGACTGAAAAAATCAAAACGTAATTAATGTGATGAAATAGTTCGGAAAAGTTGTCTTTTGTATCCATTATTTACCATAAAAAAGCAATTGCATATCGAACAATATCTAGACCATGAAGTTTACAGATAATGTGCGAAAAATTAATAATGTCGTACAGCACTATAGTTGGAGAAATATGTATTAGAATTTAATACTATGGAAACTTCAACATTAATATAGATTCGTGTTTTTAATATATGTATGTTGGCACAAATAAAATCACTTACATTGTTAGAGATAACTTGAAGCTACGCCGAGAGCATGAAATTTACGCCACAATGTGAAATTTACTTATAATATAGAATAAAGTATAAGTAATTATGTATCCAGCTGCAACAGCTCACAAGAATTGAAACTAAAAATTGTAGTAAAAATTCTTATCCTTTTCAGACCTGAAACTATAAGCACAATGCAAACAACTTAACTTGATGGGTGACGCCTATTAACGATATTCTGCTTTGGCATTAAATTATGGCATAAGTTGTCAGGACTACAATTTGACTCTAATACATTCATTTCTCTTGCTTGCACCACAAACTGCAGCTGCTGCCTCTATGACTCATTTAACGCATCGTTCCGCACTGTTAAAAAATTTCAGTTCAACGGTGTACCGTAGCTTGGTGCAAAACAGAGGTGTGCAGCAAATTACACCATATTATGATGGAATCTAAGTTAAACCAAAAACTCTTTATCGGAAAAAATCGGAGGTTTCACCGATAATTGGTTCAACCTCTTTAACTGCAAACGAAATTTTGGCTAATATTTTCGCATCAACAAACCTCCTCCAAGAAAGACAACTACGAACAAGAGCATCCGTGGTCCAGTGGATAAAGGCGTCCAGCTATGAATCCTAGTTCGATACCGATCGGTGGACTTTACAAAGAAACGTAAAAAAGTTGTGATTGGAGGGTTGCCATCATCGCTACTGAAATACTACTACTAAAATACTAAGAAATCTCGAATTTTGGTTCAACGTTTCACCATAAAATAGTGAAGCAAAATATGAGTTTTGGTGCAACGTTTCTCCACCAAATGGTATCCGTGGTAGCACCGTAAAATGGTGAAACTAAGCACCAAATGTTGGTTGTATCTAAATATGTACTAAATTTTGGTGCAAGGTCGTAATAATTTTTAACAGTGCACCGATTAATTATGACATGGGTACTTTGGGAAGTTAAATAATTTGGGAAATTATGACATGGGTACTTTGGGTAGTTAAACACTTCAGGTACATTTATCAAACGCCGTCAGTTTAAAAGCTTCACCTGAAATTCTCCTGGTAAGTAAAGGTTCCTTTTTGCCCCTCAATTCTGCAATAAACGAGTTTATGATTCAGCTTCGAAATTAAAATCTGGAATTGAAAATTTACAGAGTCCGATGGATTTTCTTACTCTTGGCGCCAAGATCGGATGCAAACCAATCTTTGTGAAGAATTTTCGATGATGTGTCATCATTGCTAATGGTATATTTTTTGAACTCCCAAAGAAACCATTACGCTGCATCACAGGATCGATTACAACTTTGTCAAATTTCGTATTCCTGAGATGAGAACGAAATTGTTCATGTAACCGCATATTTCGAGAAATATTATAAAAATGAATGCGAGTTTGATCGATGTACCTGGAACTCACACGGATATTTATTGCAACAAAAGAATGATGCCTCAAAAATAAACATTTCTGCGTGTGAAAGGACACCATTCCTTCCGATGCCCGAAACGCGGCAGATTAGCCGAACGGAATTTCACACCTCGCTGAAAGGATTGCCTTCGGATTTCAGCGGCTCCTTTTGTGCGGGCCAAATGTCGGGTGTTTTCTGTGGGTCTTTTTTTATTTATTTGCCTTAGTGTTCCGGGCGATTGAGAAATCGATTATGGACGGTTGACGCGTTTTATCGACACTTTTCAACACCTTTCGGTACATTTCGAATTCCCGCCAGATTTGATGCGACGTCATCCCCAAACCTTACTTATCGTCAGCTTAGAATGTAAAACGTCGTATTTTTAAACCACAGATTTAGCAGCCCAAGCAAAAGGCGCTTGATGACGAGATCGTTCTTTACGATCTTGTTGACTTTATACGTTTCAAGATGTTCAGTTTTTTCTGCAGTGCACCCAATTTTTAAATTATTAAAATACTCTGTAGTAAATTAAAATTTTAATAATAAGTATTTTAAAATGGACATTATAAAATATTTTACAAATATAATAGCTTGAGATACAACTTAAAAAACTAAATTTGTTACATTTATTAATTTTTTTTATATAAATCAATCTAAAACATGCAGAGAAAAAGTATTTAAACTTCCACACAGTGAAGACAAATTTACAATTGCAAAAACTGCTTGAGTGAATCAGCTGATCAATGGAAGTATAATATATCAATTTCTAAAGATAAGTATAAACCTACAGAGCAGTAAAAAAAAATTCTAAAAACAGAGCGGATGGCTGAAATTTCAGGTCAAATGAGATTTTATGATATCCGAATGCCAAGTTATCAGAATGTTTGGCAATTCATACATTGTTGGAATAATTTTTATAAAATTAAAGTATTCATTTAAGAATACTTACTGCTAGATCTTGCTGCAGTTGGTGCTATTTCATTTTCGATTTATGGTTAATTTAAATCACTTAGAAGGCAGCCCGCTGCAATTTCAAAAACACCGTCGGTTAATCGATATGACAGCGGACTGTCTTCTAAGTGATCTAAATTAACCAAAAATCGAAAATGAAATAGCACCATTTTCTGTTACTGCAGCAAGATCTAGCATTTGACCAAATGTGTGTGTGGAGGGGGGGGGGGGGGGGAGGGGAGGGTTCTAGTTTTAGGTTGCCCAATAATGATCTAAACCCAACTATAACATTTATGGACGAATGTCGTATAATCGAATGTTTAATACATTTTTTCCTAAGTAGATATATTTCATATCCAATAAAAAATAATTATCAATATCGAAAAATCGATATTAGGGTTATTCCTCGCCTGCTACAATTTAGGGGAAAAGTTAATTGGCAACGAGTACTAGTCGTCAATAAAGTACGATCCCAAGCAAGGATAGTGAAGACTATGTATAGAAGGTTCGCTCGTTTTTCGCTTTTTGAAAGTGGGCAAGGAAAGGCAACTAAATGACGTCATGTTAGCTCCGCCTTACTTTTGACGTCATGTTAGCTCCGCCTTACTTTTGACGTCATGTTAGCTCCGCCTTACTATCGGTTTTTGATCATTCTCATTGGCTGTGTGTTTCGATGTAAGATTGCGTATTTCAATAATTTTTTTTTTCGAGTTAATAAATTTTATTTTATTTATTTAATTCTATTAATTACATACAGAACTCCGCTTTTATGTTTATTTTTATTTTCGTTTTATTCTTTTGATCAATCGACGATCATACGTTTTTAATACTTATATAGCTATTTTGAACTTAATTACATTTTATTTTTAATAACTTTATTTTAATCTACTCATGATTTTTCTTTAAATTCAGATTTTGATCACGTAATTCCGTTTCACTATAATTAGATTACCTTTATGTTCACTGTTCAATTTGGGAGATTCTGGTGTTTTTGTTGGGGTTGACCGTCCTTGTTTTGTCATGGTGTGTATGGGGATTTTGGGATGAGTGGTAGATGTTGGGTGGGTGAATGTTGAATGGCGGGTGAGTGGTTACTGTTAAATTTATACTTAGTTTAATTTCGATTTTTATACTTAGATCTCAGCTTAGATAAGTGGGTTATAGTCCGTCAATGGACCCAGGTACCCAGGGATAAAATATTTCGCTGTAGTAGTTAATAAAAAAGCTACCGATTCAATTTTTTTTCACATAAAAATAGGAAATGTCGTAATTTTTTATTTTGTATATTTTTTATTTGAGAAAAATCGCATTACATTGCTTATTGAATATAATTTAAATATAAAACTTGTTTTCTCAAATATTTCGAATATGGGTTATTCAAACAGGAACTATTGTTAATGATTTAATGGAATGTACGGAATATAAGCACACGAGCAATTTGATTTGTTTAATATGGAGTTTTAAATGTGTATTATTTTTTATTATAGTTATTATAATATAAAGTTATTTTGATTACGTACGTTGGGGGCTATAAAAATTCAGCTTTCTACAACAAATATTACTTTCGAAAAAGTAGCTAAACACTTGCAATTTTAAAAGAATTAGAGCATTCGAAAGTTTAGGGAATTATAAAAAGTCAAGACAGAAATATTTTATATATTTTTAAAGTTAATTTAAAAGAAGCTTTTATACTTTTCCCGGCAAAAAAATTTATCTGATACTTAACTTAAATCAATAAAACATACCTTTTAATCAAGGATAGTGAAGACTATATATTATATATATTTTTAAAAAAATTATCGAATTTAACAACGTAATTATAGTACAAAATTTAATCTTCATATGTCATGACAGTATTCTATATTTCTTGAAATATCGCAAACGATTTTGTTGAAATATTGTGCTTGAAACATTGCAAACGATATTTTTATGAAGTTTAATCTGAAATATTTTCGATTTATTTGCTGAAATAATAAAAGTAGTAACCAACATTTCGGAACATTAAAAATTTTTTACACCTGATTCAATAATATTTAAATTTTTAAAATTATACTTATCAATTAAATGTTGAAATTATTATGTTGTAAATTATCTAATTTGCAAACGATAGTTTATCAAACACGTAGCATTCATTCATAAAAACTTTATGTTCTTGACTTTGTCTTTCACATTGTTATGGTTTAAATGTGCACTTTATAAATTTAAACAAAGTGCAACAAAATTTTCGATATGGATTATTATCAGAGGGGTAAGTGAGAATAAATTTATATCATTGTTCAAATTATTCTATCGAATTTAAAGAAATTAAAGCTCTTAGAACATAAGACTAATTTTTAAATATGTCTTTTGCCAGTTTTAGGGAAACCGAAAGTTTTTATTATAGGATTTTTTTTTAATCCTTCACTGATTTTTATATCAATGTACAGATACATGCAAATTAAAACTTCCAGTCGCAAATGTAATTTTCTCAAGTAAATGTTTATTTTTAATAAGAATAATTTAATTGTTTACAGAATCATCAGAAATCGAAATAATGATAAGAAAACATTTGCATACAAGATTTCTTTTCGATGTGATTGTAATTATATATATATGTATAAAATTACAAATATTTATTTACACTAATCGTTTGTTAAAAAATATTTGAAGTTTAAATGTAACTTCAAATAATTTATCCAACCGGCGATAGCTTCGGTTGTAAAAATTTAGGTGAACATATCGGATTAATTATTATAGCATATGCATTTTAAAATAATGAATTATTTATAATTTGCAAAGGATCTGTCTGTAAATTGACGGATGAGAATCAAAGAAAAGTCTGGGATGATGGAAAAATGCAATAGCTGGCAGCACCATCAACCAACGCACGCGCATCTAGTTCAGCCTTGCCATTGGTTCAAACGAGAGCATTAGACACGCCCACAGTAGGCGAGGAAGGCGTCACTATGACGTCAAATAGTTGCTCTCTCCGCCTTCCGTCAGGCAGAGCGAGTATGAGCACACCTTATATATATATATGGTCTTCACTATCCTTGGATCCCAAGTCACAGTCATTTAACTGTTTCTGAAACAAATAAAGAAATGCTATTCTCCGATTTCACAGTCAAAAATAATGAAACTGTTATTCTGTTTCATTGTATATTAATTTAGATCTTTTGGCAAAAGAATAAAATATTTTTTAGCTGAATTCTCTATCATAAAACGATTTTATACATCTGAAAAAAGTGAGGTTCGTTTAATTGTTTTCGAACAACGGAAGGAACAGATCCGAAGGCGCGAAAAATAAAACAATGGAACGATATTCTTTCTACCACCCCCTCCCTCTCTCCCCTTCCCCAAGTACCGGATATTAACGCCTGATGCGTTTTTTAGTAATTTTTTTGTGACGTTGTTTGAAGTAGAGCTATTTTTATTACTATAAATGGACAAAAAATATATTACAACAAATCATAGGATTCCTAAGTATGAACTGCACGGGAATTGCTTATTCTGCACTTAATGGCATTTTTTTAATTTCAGCCAAAAACACTTAATTGGAAGAATACGAACCCAGAAAAATAAAATCGTATCAGAGTCTTTTCAAATATCCACATCAAAAGCGTGGGTGGACATCGGGTTTTCTTGAACTTAGTTTTCAATATGGGAGATATTTGAAATTAGAAGCAAATGTTATCACATTTTCACTTATAGTAAAAAAAGAAAAAAGTTAGGCCTTTTTCAATCAAATAGGCCGACTACAGGATTCTAGGCGTGCACGTCACACTGAAGAGAGTGGCACCTTTTTGAATTCCGGGCAAACCGGCGCACGCTTTCTACGTTGTGTCTCGTTCCTAGAATGACATTAGCGAGAGTCAGGCTAGCATAAAATAGATGCAACCGTGCCAACGCTGTTTCATACTCATGCTTTCGTTACGCATGTGTTTCTTACGATCCTATTTACGCTACGCTCCACTTCTTCCACACTGCATCTTTTTCACATAACTATTTTTAAAGACGGTGCACATTAAAATTTGAATTTGTCATATTTCGAAGGTAAAATTATAAAAAAGTAACTTTTTTTTTCGTGCCTACACCAAAAAGAAGATTTAAAATTTTTTGTTTATCCAGGCTTATCGCTTGAATGGCTGTTTCGATTTGGACAATTGCGGAAGAAAGCGAATAATGTTTTTACAATTCCGCAACTACAGTTGGTTATACTCTGAGTGATCAAAATATTCTGACCATACGCTGTAGGAGAAAATTTACTTAAAAAGGAGTTCCTGAATATACTCGTTTGTCTTTGAGTACAATTCCATCGTCAATGAGCGATGACGAAATCAAATTTAAGTAATCGTACTTTCTTAAAAAATGAACAGTGGGATTTCATATTGCTCATCTCAGCTTCAATCCAAGCCATCTTAACAAAGCGACCTGAGACACTTAAAATAGGTGTTCAGAAGATGGTTTTCTACATCATTTGATGTCGATTGCCTAAATGTAAACTAAGTTATTACAACTCCATTATCTTACTTCACATTCTGTTTGGCACACCTTTTTGGCACACCTTTTTAACATTTATTATGTTTTTAACTTGTTTACGTCGCCCTAGTAGTACACCGGATAAGGCACTGAACTGTGGTGCCTGAGGATTTAGGTTCGATTTAAGGTTGGTTGTGAGTGTTGATATTTATTGAAAGTGATTTATGAAAACAGTCTATGTAGGCAAAAAACTTATCTTTTTATTCATTTTTACTCATTTTGGAGTATATGTCGTTTTCAAAAATGAAACTTATGAATTCGGATCTATGATAAGCATCGAATGCACTAAAAAAAGAGTACATTTTAGTTATTTGAGTACCTATTTTTAACAGTGTACTTCGTACGTTCGCATATCCCGTACGCTGAAGTGGAAGGCAACGAGAGTGCGTTTCAGAGATCGTTTGAGAGGATTCTTGATTACAATGTGTTATAATTTGCTGTCTGGGGCATTCTTTTTTCCGCTCCATCATTCAGTAGTCGCCGATAACCACTGGGGGGGGGGGGGGGGGCGCGTAGAGACCCAACGGTTTGGCTGACTCATTCCAGTCTTTTAAACACTTTCACTCCTTATCCACTTACGCCTTGACTTCGAGCACTCACAACTGTCCCAGGTTCACAGTCCGTCAAATCCCGTCTCTCACCCATGCCTGTTAGAACAAAACGCTTTGACTCACGTTGTAAGAAGGGACATTTCCTTTTTCATGATGCCTCTCACGCGATCTGACGGAGAGAGTGTGACGTCATAGCTCATTTACTTAAAGAAGTTAGGGGTGGCCATAGTAATTCGGCCACTCAGTGTATGCATATGTTAACATATTATATCTAGTGCGACGGATTTTCTAGCGTTATTTTGCACAGCTTAATTAACGGTAGCCAAAAAAATGATTATGCATTTACTTTTGGAGGGTAGTGTATTTAAAAAGCGAAAAATGCTTCATGAACCAAAATTTGGTAAGAGTGCTGAACTAAGGACATTCGACAAAAGAAGCGTTCAACACTTGACTGAGATTTTTAACTCATTTTAGAAACGACGCTTTGGAGACTTTTTCAATATCGACATATTGACCGTACGTGGGACAATTTTCAAATTCAGAGATAAATATCAGTTATGAAAACCGACAGTTAGATAGCAATTAATGCTTATGTTCAAATACTGATCTCTATTAAAAAATATTTCTTATCCCAAGTCTAAGTTTGGACAGCTTCCAGCAGTCTACTTTGACAATTGCTTTAGATTCTGTAAACGTTTAAGGGGGTCCGATACCTTCGACATTTTTTTCTTTATTTTTATACTTGTACAATCCAATTTTTTTTCTCTTTCTAAATATGCATAAAAAACCATTTTAAGACGCTCAATTTTTTTTTTAAATTGCACATTTATTTTTAAATTAAAATTTTAGTAAATTTTTTAACAATTTTAAAATTCCTACTCCTTTTTTGTTTTTCAATATTTTGAAGCAATTTTTTTTATTTAAGATTTTGAATAATATTTAAATAGATGTATGCATTCAAATTTTGATTCAGATACATCACTTTAAAAAAATAAAATATATTAGAAATTTTGGAAAAAAAAATTGACGAAAAAAAATAAAATTCCATTTTAAGTGGTTTTAAAAAACAAATTATGGTAAAAATAGGAAATCTGAATGCATACATCTATTTAAAATATATTTATCTTGCTATACACACAAAAATTATGATTTTAAGTATAATAGTAAAAAAGCCTTAGCATTTTTAGTGTTCATTAAATTTCAAAACCACGAACAGAGATATTTGCTTTTAAAGTTTACATATGATACAACTATGTTATAGGAACACATCATTAAAACATTCATAACTAAAAAAGTAATAGGAATTTTTTGAAGCAGTTTTTTGTGAGTTATTAAGATAAGTTTGAATATTATTTTTTAAATATAAAAAAAAAATGACTCTTTTTGCGAATTTTGGGTATCGGACCCCCTTAAGTGACTATTACCTTTTTTGGGACATTAAAAGAAAGTGAAAACATAGCAAAAAATATTCATTTGTATGCTTTGTAAGAATTTAAACTTTCAAATAAATTTAAAACAGTTTAAAAAAATAATATTTTAGATTATTACAGTAATTTTACAAACTAAAAGTATATTTACCCCTGAATACAGACACTGTATTCAGGAACCTTTTAATTCCTTCTAATAGAAAAATATCATGGTATTGACCCTCTTCTATTGTTTGGACTGCTTTTTCCTATTTTGGTTGTTGGATGTTGTTGAATATTATTCAACAACATCCAAGTCCTTCCCTTCAATGTAAGTTGGTGATTGGTCAATATTATTATCCCCTCCCATGCCATTAACATTTGCATGTATTTTCTGCTCGTCACTTCTCGTTGTACCATTCAGATCGTGTTTAAAAAGTATTTGGAGGAACAAAAGGGAAATAATAACATTTCTTCAAGGACAAGCGGCAAGTATTCGAACTCGCGTCATTAACACGGTGCCTCTGAACAGGCGTTCCATGGGAATGCATTTACGAGGAGGCTTCACACGGAGCACCGCAAAGGAATGCAGCGATGCTGTCAAGGAACACATCACACACACAGCAACATTGTTATTTTAAACTCCGCGAATCGTCGGCTTCATTCGCAAACCACGCAAATCCAAACCAAGGATTCAGAATCGGAATCCAAAGCTGTTTTGGTAACGAAATTCAAACGATACACTTCAAAATGTAGAATTATTTAAAGACAAGAAGTGATCGAAATACCTGAGCTTAGTTTCGTCTCGAGACAGCTTTCTTCTACAGCTGAAAAATCCGTGGTCGGAGTGACGTGGTTTGAGAATAAATCCTTTTTAACGTTTACTGCAAAATGAAATATCGTTTTACTACCCCAAATACTGTTTAACTTTGAGGTATCATCGATTCAAATGCTATTTTCCCTATTTAAGTGATGTTGACTCCTGAATATAACCGTCATTTCTTCCACCTGAACCTCTGACTATTGAATATCGGATTTCCCGGCGTTCTTCTCCGCTGCTTGGGTGGAGAGGTTCCCTTTCTACGCCGCCGAAGGAGACGAGAGGTCGATATCGTTGAAATCCAAATGGAATACACTTTTTACATCTCGCGTCATTCGCGCAAAAACCAATCGACGAAAAAAAACGAGAAAGCAGGTTTCAGCAAAAGGATCGGAATATATATAAACCCCACGTATGTATGAGGATGGGTCGGAAGAAAAAAAATTGTATTTTTCAAAACGCGCTGTAGTGTGGAAAAGTGGTCTCCTATAATTAAAGGTATAGAAAAGTAAAAAATTAAAAATATATTGACATTTTCTTAAAAAGTTTATAGAAATTGACAAAATTAAACGTTTTCCGTAAATTTGTTAAGCTTCTATTGTAAAAAAAGGTATTTTTCAAAACGCGCTGTAGTGTGGAAAAGTGGTCTCCTATAATTAAAGGTAAAGAAAAGTAAAAAATTAAAAATATATTGACATCTTCTTAAAAAGTTTATAGAAATTGACAAAATTAAACTTTTTCCGTAAATTTGTTAATCCTCTATTGTAAAAAAAAAAGTAACTGTCGATGACAATGGGCCATTGGAAAGCGCGTCAACCAAAACTTTAAAATAAAACTGCCAAAAACTTTAAAATAAAACTGCCAAAAACTTTAAATTAAAAACGACAAAGTGCGCCAAAAGGAGAGGTTATCAATTCGACTGTTATGTATTTTTTTTCTGTATGCTCGCGCACGATTTCTTTTCTAATTCAGATATAAGAAGAAAAAAAAATATTATTGGACAGGAGCTGTCTCACATGAGAACCTTTTTAAAAAAATCCGGTTATCCGGTATTTGACTATCCGGAATTCTTAATTAACTGGACCGTTTAAAAAAAATATTGTTCGATTTCGAAAATTCTTCTTTTTTTTTTGTTGGATAAAGAAAAATCTACTTCGGCAAAAACTGCAATAACTAATCGATTATCCGGCTGTTATATATCCGGAAACATCGATTAACGGGACTTTTTTAACAGTTTCTCCAATTTCAAAATGTTTCCATTGCTTGATAGAAGTTGTACAACAATGACACATTTCGTTTACCCAACATTTATTGGCATGGATAGGGTGACTGTTTTACAATATACAATGTCGAGACGAAATGTGAGCACAAGTTGTTACTGGAATTGCTTGGTGAGTAATCGTATGGGGCGAAGCACACTGCTAAATGAAATTGCATAAAACATACAGAGAGTGGTCATAAAGCTGCTGCATTGGAAAAATAAATACATTATTTTTGTCCGACTACCTTCCCTTATATTTTAAACCAAGAAACAACAAACAAAATAGTTAAAGTATGGCAAAATTAATAGTTTATTGCGTGAAGTTAAACAGCCAAACAATGATTATTGTCCAACAATTTGTGACCACCCTCTGTACTTTTTAAAACGATCCATGAATTGCACTAAATAAAAATTCGAAGTAAAATCTTTACAAAATCTATTACAGAAGGTATCAGAGTTGAAATACTATCTTACACTTTGAGGGAGGGTGATCCAACCCTATAACTCCGGGGCAAACAGCTAGATTGACACACTTTTGGTATCGTTTGATTAATTCTTTTTTGTTTATTGTTTCTTGAACAAAAAATGCAAGTAGGGTGACCCAAAGAGCATAATCTCCACCAAGGCCGCAGATACAAAAAATTCGATAAGAAATTAGGCGTCGATGCTTGTAAACTTTTGTAATAAAGCAAAGCGCGCATGTTGAAGAAGCGTGGATGTTGGCCACAGTGTCACGCATAACACCTTCCTTTCGCAAAGGTTTACGTTGGCAACTAATCCTAATTTCTTTTGTCTGCTAAAATGAAGTTTCACTAAACACTTTGTTGGCCGTGCTCCGACACATGCATCGATATTTAAACGCTTTGTTTCTAGTGAACTAAACACACAAGTTTATTTTTTACTTTTTATTGCATTTACTACAAATGGTGTTTTTTAAGTATTACCCATACAATCCCTTCAACTAATGAAGCACAACTAAAAACTCATTTTCAAACTGAATGCGTTAGAACCAACTTACAGCTACCTCATTCAGTAAGAGAGCGATGCTACTGCAGAACTTCGTCTTTTCATCGGGGAGATTTTTTATTCGTATAGAAAGAAGACTGTGTAAATGAAATTATGTACCATTTGATGGGTCCTTTTATTCACAATATCTAATTGTAGATAATATTATATATAAAGCTGAAAATACCCAAAATGTGTCCGGATCACTGTTGGTTTGTAGTACGAGAAAGGCTCCGACACTACAAAACGTAGAGCTTTGAAATTTACAGAATAGTGTCTTCAAAAAATACGAAATTTAACAGGACTATTAGTTACTATTAACGTGACTATTTTAATTTGACTATCTACGACGTTTCATTCGAATGTAATAACATATTTTTAGTGTATCCAAACGAAGTTTCACGAAGTGGCAACAGTAACATCAGTTAAATCAACGGAGAAAAGCGAAAATATAATATAAAAAAATTAGGAATCAATTAGAATGCCGATGTTTGCACGGAATACTCCATAACCACAAAATATAGCTTTATAAAATTTACAGAGCACTTCGCTTGAAAAATTAGACATTTTATGTGATAATTTTTAAGTTTGTACGATGTTCCATTTTTATATTATAACTATTTTAAGGTATGCCATTCATTTAACATGGATGGCAATATAGTTTGAAGTTCAAAAAAAAATTATTTTCATTTTTGTTACTTTGGAAATAACTTTATGGTTTTATTTAATTTGGTAATTATTGAAAAACATCTGCACATTTTGCTTTTTATAATACGGATTCTTACAAAACTTAAAAGAACTAGAATTTTATCTTAGGGAAAGGGTTTATAATTGTTTTAATGTTATAATTGTTTTGGGAATTTTATTTTGTTTGTGTGCAAGTTAATTGCAACTGTATTTGATTATCTTAGATCGAACTTTTAGTACAATACTTTCATAATGCGAGTAAGTTGTGTATGAATGACACTTTTATTTATTTGACAAATATTTTATGCAAGTACTTTTTTTTTAATGTGCGAAGCTTAGTTTTACTATGAATTTACAATTGTATATAATTTTGAATGTTAGTAAACGAATAAAATTCCAGAGATATCAACTGATAATTGAGAAAATATTTTATTTAATGTGCAAAAGGAAAATTTCCTTTTAAAACATTTAATGGCGAACATTAAAAATAAATTTGGAATTATTGAAAGTACATTGTGAAATTATAATATGGTGCACAGTTTGTTAAACTAAATGGTTAATTCCCTAACTATAGGTAAGAGTTTATTCTTTGGATAAAGTGCTTTTTGATTTTAAAAATGCTGTGGCTACTTATCAACTATTCATATGACATGCAAGTTTCGATGCAAATGGAATAGTAATAGTATCACAAAATAAAAATTTAGAAAAATAGTTTATTTAAATGAGTAAATACCGAATTTTTAATACATCGATCCTGGAAATAAAAGAAATTACACAAAATTAAAATTGGTGATTATTTTTCTGTAATGACAATATTTTAACACATGGGCTCCTGGACATAGTAAATGAAATTTGTGGGTTAATTTAAAGCAGACTATTTTTGTTTGAGTATTTATTCCGGATTGTTAATTTTATTTTCATTTTTATTAGGAATTTCAGGCAGTTTTTTTCCAAAAATCGTTTAGGTTTATTTTTGCTGACAATTTAGATTTAATGTTCTGTATTCAGAAGGCCAAAAATACAAACTACTAATTTATGCACAAGTTTCTGGTCGAAGAGATTGCAAAAATGCAGCCTAAATTATACATTTGAAAAAGCATTTGGAAATATTAAAATAAAAATTGCAACACTGGTAAACGAGGAATTCGGATTGTTTTGAAAGTTAATATAATATATAATATAATATAATCCTTGAAGTTTACGATCATATTTCCTAATTTGGTCATCTTTAAAAAACTTATGTTTAGTGATTTTACTGTCTTTTTCAATTCCACGCGGCTTAAGAAAATTTCAATATCGAGATTGATTTTGAAGTTTCATTAAAAATCCCGCTTGAAGTTAATGCTTTAAAACTGCAATTTAATGAAGCTCTTTTAGTGGTGCGAGCTTTTTCTAAATAACAGAAAAATTAAGATCATATCGCTTTGTTTATAATTTAATTTAATATTTATTTATTAGATTAAAAGAATCATAGTTCTACGTAAATACTTATTCTTATTTTTAAAAAAATATTATAATACCCATTATCCTTCAAAAATAGTGACAACAGTAGTTAAAATTTCTTCTTTTAAAGTAAGCACTGAAAACTAAAATATTAAAATCATTCCCCGATAAAATTGCGACATCCATATTGAAAAAAAATCGGGTAGTTACAGGCCGCGCATTTGGCCGTAGTATTTGGCCCTACTATTTACGAAGTTCAGAGGTGAGGGGATAAATGACGTACATGGATGAAGCGGCCGTCGTTTATTCATACAGGCCGATTCCACGTCGAGATTGTGTAGCGGAAGCGCACACTTCTACACTCCTCCCCCACAGGGTACAAACGTAAGAGAGGGAGGAGTTAAAAATCCGACATGTTCGAAACGTCTGACTTTCGTGTACACGATAGTGTATTATTTATACCCATAGGCTGATTCTCCACGTGGAGTGAAGGGTTTTATAAATGCCGTTTTTTTATTATGGGATTTCATGCAACTATGTGTATCCGTATCGAAGAGAAATTTCTATCAGTTTCTAAAAATATTTTTGTGCTGGAATGTATAATGTTTAAACTCCATACGCCATTTGCGAAAGTAAGAGATGCGCGTAAAAGATTTTTTTTTAAGTAAGAGATTTAAAGTAAGAGATATTTTTTTGTTAACGCTGCCAGTGGCATAACACTCTCTGAGTACTGTGAAAAATAAAGTTTATGAAAATTTAGATTTATTCAATTACTTTGAGTAGTTTTCGAGATATCTAAGCCTAGTGCTTTTTAATTTTTATGTTAACGACTTTGCTTGCTATTGCGACTACTATTTAAACTGGTGTTTTTGTAAAATAATTTTTTTTATTATATTACAATTCCTAAAAATTAATGATTAAAATAGCTTTTGCGAGTTTAAGAATTTTAATTTAATCTCGATGAAAATAATGTATTTTACAAAAATAAAAGTAAAACACTTAGTGATGTTGCCAATTGGTGTTAAAAACTTATATTATTTTAAAAGTCGCATTTTTTTAATAAAAATTTACCCTTCAGTGACATTAGACTCATATGGTAAACCTCACATTAATTATTCGTTAGTTTTGATACTGACGATGCAATAATATATCAATGGGAAAATATTGCATATTTGAAATAATTTATCGTATTTGGCGAAGTTTTGTTGGAGCCGTTTGCCGACCGGAGTCAATATATCCGTCTTTGAACATACTGTTTGAAGAAAAATAAATTAGGAATTATTTTTATTTGTAACTGTTCACCCTGCAATTTCAGAGAATTTTAAAATATTTAAAATATGCCGTCAATATTTACTGACAATATTTCTTTTAAACATTAATTTTCAAATATTAATTTTTGAATTTTAATAAAATGTTTTTTAAGTGAAACCTTTAAAAATAAGCTACATGAAGGTATAAATATAGAAACCCAACACCATAGCACTGTTCCACTCTGAAACAAATAGCACTATTGGCATAAATATAATAACGTTGGATAGGAAATTAGGCCCCGAACCGTTTAAGATTTTAAAGCAAAGCTTGTTCAGGACATGAATGGATACCCATGACCCATGGCGCCAGACTAAACAACTGGTTTATCTTCCACCTTCAGTTGGCGAGGTTTTTGTTAACGACCGACTCCTATAATTTTCTGCTTAATAAAAGTATTTTTCAAAGAAATCTCACAGCAGTAAAAGGCAGCCAGTATTGTCGAAAAATAATTTTGGTCGCCGAGGTGGTTTTTAAGAATAATGTTATGAAGGGAAGATCTACAATGTAAATTTCCAATGGGAATAATGTATGGAAAAATGGAAAAGTTCTATAACTTTTGAACAGTTGCAGATACGCACATGAAACAATATGCAGATATTAGGTTAGAAGATTATTGATAAATTGACGCAAATTTCATAGAAATCCGTTCAGTCGTTTTTGAGTTAAAACCGCACAAACAAATAAATAAACAGACAAAAAAAATCTAATGTGATTTTCTTAATCAGTGTATCTCAATTCATGCAAAAAACTCAAATTGATTAGTTTTGTTTGAATCTACAGACAGATACTCCATTCTTATAGATATATATTGATATAGATATTTAAAATTTTAATTTATAAAAAAAATACTATATTATTGTTTTAAGGAGGAATTCTAAACTGATATGTGTGATTTTCCCTGGAGGAGAGAAAATCTATATACAAGTATGAAATGCGGATTTTTTTTTTTCAAAAAAAAAAAAAACACGTTAAATTCGGAAGAATGATAAAAAAGTGCTTTATTCAAAGTATGCTCCATTGCTTGTTATACATTTCTCCCATCTTTCGGGCAATTTGTGAATACTACCCCAGTAAAAATCTTCCGCTTTTGCTGCGAACCATTCATGGAGCCATTTTTTCAAATCTTCGAATGAACCAAAGCGCTGCTGAGCAAGTGCGTGACCCATCTATGCAAACAAGTGGTAATCGAAAGGAGCCAAGTCTGGTAAGTAAGCCGCATTGGATAGAACTTCCCAGCTGAGTGCTTCCAACGTGCTGCGAACCGGTTTTGCAGTTTGTGACGGAGCAATGGCATGAAGGAAAATGACTTTGTGTTGCCTCTTTCGGTATTCTGGCCATTTTTAAAGCAGCAAACGGTTCAAATCGGTCAATTGTTGTTGGTAATGTTTAGTATTAACCGTTTCCTCAAGTTTTAACAGCTCATAATAGACCACGCCCCCTCTGGTCGGTTTTCCATGTTCCTTGTCTGCAACATCGAAGTCACCACTTTTGGAACGCCGAAACCATCATTCACACTTATCTTGCGATGGAGCATGTTCACCATAAGCTTTTCGAAATAATCGGTGTGGTTCAGCTGCAGTTTTTTTCAAATGAAAACATAAAAATTAATGCTGTCCGCGAATGCTCTTTGTTCAGTATAAATTTCGACATATTGAACACTACACAACACTATGCACACACTTTTCCAATTTATCACTCGTACGCGTCTGATACTTGTTGATGACACAATAAAATGGTTCGGTGTCAAATCTTTATAGCACAAACTACATTGGTGAACCATCTGTTGTCTGAAATCCGCATTTCATACTTGCGCACCGGTATATTTTCTATCATTTGTTGTTATTTTATTTATCGCCGTACGAAGAACGAGTACTTTTGCTAGTAATCTCTAATAATAAAAGAAAGTGTCAGTCTGTGGATCGCAAAACACCTACTTCATTTGAGTATAAAAGAATGAAAATTTATATATAACACCTCATCCTGAAGGCTCGAAGCACCCGAGTCTCGGATTTGTAAAATTTCACTTATTTTTTTTATATGATTTTAACGATTTTTTAAATATTGAAAAAATATAATATTTAAAAGCTTGGAGCTTCTTAATAGTAGGTCACGAGGGTGCCTACATAAAAGAGTTCCAATTGGATGATAACATGGCCGTCGACGATGTGTGGAAAAGTATGCCAAACGGAAATCCCCAGCAACGCGTCAGACCAACGGCTTGGCTCTTCTAATATAAAACCCAAATTGTTGAAACTTAAAAATTAAAATTGAAATGTGTAGAAAAGATTTATTTTTGCGTAAAATAGTTGAAAAACTCAACAGAATAATATTTGTATAAAATACATTTTTATTAAAAACAAAATGCATTTTTTTGCATGAAATGGGTTAAAAGTACTTATTATTTATATACACTTCTTTATGATATTGTTAATTAGCAGTTTTATAGAAAAGTTTATTTGACTTTTTTTAAAAAATAGTCTTCTGACGGTAGCACGCGTTTTATTTTTGCTACTTTTAAAACATCTCAACCAATCGGTGAACATTTTCATAAAACAAAGTTCCAACAAAATTCTATTCCCCAATGTGCGCAAAGCAGATTGCAAAGTTTTTCTACTTCATTTTGATCCAGCTTTCGAATAAATGCAGGGTCTCATTAAGTTGAATCACGTCTTTAAGTTTTTCTTAGGTGAACTTAATTTAATTAAGTTCTTTTCAATTTCACCCTTAAGATATTTTCTTTTGAACTTCCTGCGACGGAAATTTAACGATAGCGTGTGCTTGTCGAAAGTATTGCACCTCCAGTGGTTTTTTTTATTGACGGTATATGCATTTTAATTGCACTTAAAGCACCTCCGTTTGGGCGGCAAAAACATGGTTGGTCGGTTCAAAAAAATTTCCAGGATCTGTCTCTAAGGGAAGACCCGAGAACACTACCTCGTTTTTTTAACCATGCTCACACGACGAGGACAACATCTGAATTGGCGCCCTGGCGAAACCTCAATAGGCGTTAGGACATTGGATTCCGATCAGATTTAACGTGCATCAGTCCTGTATATGCTCGTTTTTCATTCGGGAAATATTCCGAATTATCAACCGGTGTTTCATTGTTCACTGCATATACTTACGTCTGCATTTATTATGTATCTATATAAGATACGGATTATATATGACACATCTATATAAAATTAGCAAAAGTACCCGTTCTTCGCACGGGGTAAATTATAAAATAACTATATATATATATATATATATATATATATATATATATATATATATATATATATATATATATATATATATATATATATATATATATATATATATATATATATATATATATATATATATATATATATATATATATATATATATATATATATATATATATATATATATTGTCTTTATTTTTAATAAATTAGAAGTTAAAAAAGTAAAAATATCGCTGTAATACTTTACTGCTAATACACCGATAACAATCCAATAATTTCTATATTATCACTCATAAGGTGTGGAGTATTAAAAATTCCTTAATCTAAACAAAAATATTTTTGGAACTTAATAAGAATTTCCTTTCAGTACATTTATACATAGTTGTATGAAATACCATAATAAAAAACGGTATTTGTAAAATCCTCAAATCCAAGTAGAATCAGCTTATGAGTATAAATAATATACTATCATGTAGACGAAAGACAAACGTTTCGAACGTGCCGATTTTTAATCCATCCCCCCCCCCCCCCCTCTTATGTTTGTACGACGAGGGGAGTGTAGCAGCTTCCGCTACCATAACTCAACGCGGAATCAGCCTATATCAATGAATGACATACTATCGTGTAAGCGAAAGTGAGTGAGCCGTTTCAACCATGTAGATCATTTATCCTCACCCCTTCTGAACTTTGTACCGAGTAGGGCACAATACAGCGTGGTTTGTACCTACCAGAATTTTTTTTAACTCGGATGTCGCAATTTATTCGGGACATGGCAATGATTATATTTCAGTTTTCAGTGCATAGTTTAATCGATGAAATTTTAATTACTGTTGTCATCATTATCGAAAGAAAATGTGTATTATAATAGATATTTTACAGGATTAATAGAACTATGATTTTTTTTATCTAAAGGATAAAAAATATTAAATTAAATAATAAACAAAACGCTATGGTCTTCGTTTTTATATTATTAAAATAAATCATCAAGAGTTTCATTAAATTTCAGTTTTAAAGCATTAACTTGAAGCGAGATTTTTAATGAAACTTTGAACATTAAATAAAATATTTTCTCAATTATCAGTTGGTCTCTGAAGAATTTTACTCGTTTATAACATTAAAAAGTCATATAGAATTGAAATTTCACAGTGAAACTAAGCTTCATTCATTAAAAATATACTTGCATAAAATATATTTTTCAAATAAATAAAATTGACATTCATAAACACATTACTCGCATTTTGAAAGTATTGTTCTAAACGTTCAATCTTAGACAATCAAATATAGTTACAATTAACCTACATACATACAAATAAAATAAAAGACACAAAACAATTATAAACCATTTCCATAAGGTAAAATTCCAGCTATTTTAACTTTTGTAATTATCCGTATTGTAGCAAAACGCCCAATGTGCGGATATTTTTAGTAATTATTA
Source organism: Troglohyphantes excavatus (assembly GCA_963932185.1). Classification (NCBI taxonomy): domain Eukaryota; kingdom Metazoa; phylum Arthropoda; class Arachnida; order Araneae; family Linyphiidae; genus Troglohyphantes; species Troglohyphantes excavatus. The sequence goes on from OZ010671.1 coordinate 306,288, forward strand.
AATCAAACAAAACCTATGACATCATTTTTATAGTGTCAATAACGAAAAGAAAATTCTTTTAAATCGCAAACAATATTGTTATACATGTTAAATGAATAACATATATTAAAATGGTTATAAAAGACGAATGAAACGTCGTATCAAACTTACAAATTATCACAAAAATGTCTACTTTTTCAAGTAAAGTGCTCTGTAAATTTTATAAAGCTACGTTTTGTAGTTATGAAGTATTCCGTGTAAACATCGGCATTCTAATTGATTCCTAATTTTTTTATATTATATTTTCGCTATTCTCCGTTGATTTTAACTGATGTTACTGTTGCCACTTCGTGAAACTTTGCTGACGTACAGCCGGGGGGGGGGGGGGGGAAAGAACCACCAATGATTATTTCGTTAGTTTTCATAGTAGAGTTAAACTTAATATACCATTTTGTAGGGAATAAAGTCTATTATACATTGATATACAAAACATTTTCATAGGGGACTATCTTCATACTCGAATCCGCACCAACTTTAAAATTTTCAATAGCAACACCTACTTTTGATAGCGCAAAAATGTTCCCGCCCTCAAAATAATCTAAATATAAATTTTCGTTAATTTCCTACATTTATATGCAGAGATATTGGACAATATGTATCCAACTTATTTGAGGGACTACCTCCACTTTTACCTCCACGTTTTATTTGGAATACGAAATGGACACGGGTAGAAAATGTTTTGTCGTTAGCCGTGGTTCTGCTTTTCCCGTGGTCATTCATTCCTCCACTCCCTTATAACCCTCGCCTTTATGTAAGAATTTAGAAATTTATGCCAACGTGATCACAGCGCTTTTAATTCTCAAAATTAGTGAAGATTTCTGTTAAGTTCTGTAGAATTTAAATTTGTGTATGACCCCTGAAATGACCATTTGAGGCTCATTTTAATATAGCAAAAAAAACTACAAAGAGGAAAATCATGAAATTTTAGATATGCATATAAAGCGTTTTTCTGAATCCATCACTATCAAAATATAGCATGGTTGCTATTCATAAAGTTTATGAATATTAATATCCTAATTTAAATCAAATTAAAAAATATACATATAAGTAAAGAAAGTTACTGTATATTTATTTGGGTTGTTTAGAAGTAACACAAATAAAAATATCAGTAACACAGATAATAATATGTAATTGTACTGAAAAAAGAGAAAACAGGTTAAGTTCACATGCCATATCGTCTTCCTATTTCTAAAATTACTGGTGCTCACAAATGTATGACGATGGTTATTGTTTGGCTGCTTAACTAAGTGCGCATTAAACCATTCTTTTTCATGTGCTTTAACTCCTCATTTGTTTGTTGCTACTAAAGCTAAGGAACTTGCTTAAGGGGGACCCGAGCCCCAAAATCCGGAAAAATTGCAAAATTTTTTTTTCTTCATAAAACGATGCTAAACAAACTTGAGAAGGTGTATACAAAATTTCAAAACAGTAAAATAAACAGAACATATGTTTTTTTAGATGTTTATATGCCATTTATAATCTTTCTACATACTGTTCGTCTGCAAGAATCGTCATTTACTCAAAATATTTTTTTTTAATTCTGGTCACGTTTAAAATGCTAAGGCTTTGTAAATAATTAACTTAAAACTAAACTGTTAATAGTTTTTGAAGCTCTAATATTTGTTTTATAAACGTATGTATAGCTTTTTTAAATTAAGTTATAAATTATTTTTTTACAAATTATTAAACTTTAAAGTTTGAATATATTTTGGGTTTTGAACTTAAAATAAGTTTTTAAAAACAATTAAAACACAAATCTGCAAAAGTCTATACATACGATTGTAGTGTGTACTTTGATGTTATTTAATCAATTAAAAAAATTTAAAAACATTAAAAATTGAAAAAGGAGTAGTGTTTTTAAAAAACGTCTTTTTAAGCTTAAAAAATTCCAAAAATATCAAAAATAATTTTTTTAAACATATTTTTGTTTTTGATTATTGTTCAGAAAAAGATGTTCTAATAATATAAAAAAATTGGTATTTCTGAATTCATTAATAAACAAATTAGGATTTGGGGCTCGGGTCTCCCTTAAAATACTTAAAATAGAAGCGCAGAAGTGGAGCGATTATTTGTGGCTTGGAACAAGAACAACCGATGTCGTAATTGTCAGTTATGAGAATAAAGACTTAGAAGTTTGAGACTCAGTTTTGTTGTAACGTTACGGAAGTCACGATATTGTTTGATGAAGGGTAAGAGAAGCCTGACGACAATAGTCTTTATTTTATTTCGAAATTTAAAATTGATTTATTCCAAATAGTTGAAGAAAAGGGATAAAGTTGTCATCATCTTTCTTGGTCCAAGACATGGAAATAGTGTTTAATTATGCCAATACATATAAATGGGATATATCCAAATAATGACCATTTCCTAAAACTTCGTTGTGCATATATAAGAAGAGTATCTGTGGCTTTATTTTTTATACTAATCTACAGTTTTATTCTGACTGATGAAATTTTGCACACTTAGCCTTCCAAAAAATGAAGGTCACCGCCTGTATGATATTTCGAAACACCACCACCATCTCCGTTCTCACCTCTTAAAGCGGAAATGACTTCTTACTAAAGCCGCCAAATGGCGCCACGGTGAAGAAATCGGCCAACACAGCGTAAAGCCCGGGCAACGCCGGGTACACTTCAGCTAGCACTGTATAAGAAAAACTACATTAATGATGATACTGTTTGTTTTAACCAAACTCGAAAACAAAAATTGACACTCCATATACTCGAAAGTTTAAAAAGAAGGTTCACGACATTTAAAAACATCATTAGTTTATTAGTTAAATCAGTAAAAATATTTCAGAAAAGGAACAAAGTTTTCACTCCCACCCCCCTTTAGAAGTTCTCCACCGCACCTTGAATGTCGCGAATAAATAAATCACCCTTATTTCAAAACTGTTTCAAGAAATTGATTCTAATCGCCGGCCATTCAAAGGGTAGTCCCTCTTTAATCAACGCGGCTAATGTTTCTGGATTAAAAGATTTGTCCTTCTTTTATGCATCCTCATTCGAAATTCTTCAAAAAAGAACTCTTCCGTTCTTCTTCGAAATTCTTTGGCATTCGACTAGAAAGCGGGAACTTTCATAAGAGTCGACGGATTAAATCCCTCTCCCCTGCTTTGAAAACAAGTAGATGGGGGGGTAGTTCTATCTATAATGCATATAATGCATATTCTCCGTTGCTAATCCCGGTCTTTGATGATGCATAATGAATGAATGGTGGATGTCGATTGCACGTGAAACGTTTGTTCACGATTGCCTTCTTTTCCAGAGGTTTGATGGAGAGGCGTACGAGAAAAATCAGAATCAGGATGGAGTTATAATAGGTGGCTTATTTGTCCTCACGTCGCGGAGGGGGGGAAAGGTCTTGGAAAATCTCACGTTTTGAGGGAAGGGTGATGGAAAACGATCAAAATCATGGATCGGAAAATGCATTTTGTGTTTTTTTGCATGGATCTTAAGTTCAAAGATAGTCTAGTGAAACCGACACTAGAATTGGAGTGCCTCGAGTTCGATTCCCGGAAAGGCATAACCGTGTTTTGGAACTTTGGAAAGTGGAGTGCCAGATCACGTATTGGCTTCCTCATTTAATCATAATCCAAAATTACTAGCCAGCCATACTTGATATTTTCTTCTAAATAGATCTTAAAATTTTCAAATTATGGATTATTGGTTATGATGAAAATAGAACAAGATTAATTATTTTTTAAATCGCCCTTTAACAATATTTTATTATTATTTTTTTCCCCAAAGATATTTACACAATAGCGAACTATCGAGAAGAACAAAATATCGGAGACGGAGGACAGTGAAAATACCTTTTTCTGCGCCGAGAAGATTGGTGCACATTTAGTTAGTCGTCGTTCTGATTTGACTTTAAATTTCTTACAAAATGGAAAAATAAATATTCGTTTTAGACAGTGTACGCTAGTACGCTTCCTAAAAGGGCAACTGCTCTTAATGCCCTATCGCTCGATGTATCTGCATTGTCATAATAGAGGATGATATATATTGATGATGATGCGATTGTGATACTACGTCAGCGTAAACTGACGGGGGCCGTGCTTAAGGAATGGCTAATTGCAACTCTCCCTCGTGAGAGTGCTGTTCACACGCCCAGTGTGAACCCGCCTTTACGCTGTCGGGGTGGTCGCGGTTGAGTTTCCATGCCAACAGAGCATCGAACATCGCAGCCGCACACACTACTATACTCGGCACATCAGCCACCGGCAGAAACGTACTTTTAACACGTGACGTCTTTTTAAATAAGCTACATTGTGATGGAAACACCCCATTCTGCTTTTCGGGGGATCTATTCCGACGCTATAGCTCCTTGACTCATAACACAATTAAAATAAATCTGGTTTCGTTCAGTCACAAATAATCCAGTGATACAAGTAATGTATTGAAATAACGCAAATCAAGTATAGGTCGAGAATGGGGTCGGCGGTTTTTCGATCTTCTTTGTTTCACTAACTAATAATGATTTTAATCTGCTGCAATGACGTTTCACGTAAAATCTTTTGGGTCTTGTTCCCACACAGCCACAGGAGGTTGATAAGCAGTGTTACTTCCGGTTAGACTGCATAGAAGCCGATCTGCTGTTCATTTAAATTTTGTAACACTGAAGAAACGTGCGCAATCAAAAAAGAAAAGTACTTAACTGTTTCAGTTAACAAAGACAAACAAGTGAAGCATATATTATTCCATAACTAATGCGCGGTAAAGCGAACGCGAAACAACGTTGGAGCGGTTGCATCTATTTCACGCTCGTCTGACCTTCGCAAACATCGTTCTCGGAATGAGGCCCAATGTAGAAAGTATGCAGCGTGACCGGAATTAAAAAAAAAAACACTTTGATTTTGACGTTACACGCCTTTAACATGGCAGCCATCTCAAAATACCTTCGAGTTGGTACCTCGAACAATTTTATATTCAAGTCAAGTCAAGATGGTCACAGCCTACCTAATTTTCTCGCAATCTTTCAATTTTATTCTCTATTGAAATCCTTTACAGCTGTGGCGAACCATTTGTAGTTTCAGTCAGTCGCATTCATTCAGTTACACACTATGAAATGCGGAATCGTAGAAAACCTACAGGTGAAAGTGTTTCGATGCAAATCCAATTATTTTCCGTATTATTCCAAAAAAGGCTTTGAACACACAGGTGGGTGTCAACAACGATTCTTGCGAATTAAGAATCTCCTGATTGGATGAGGTACGGTTTCTCCCCTCCACTCTCAGCAGCGGATTCCTCTCAATCGGCCTTTCACAAAAGCACGCGATTCTCTCGTTCCGCGGAGACACACTCGAAACCGAGAATTCGTTTGAGCCGCCTTCTAACCCTCTCCGATTCACGTGAGAAAATTAACTTATAGGGCGCTTAATAGAACTTAATCAAAGAGCGTGGTGTCGAAAGGACTCGGAAAACCGATTTTCTAAATTCAATTTTGATGACGTGGGGGTGTATTCAATGTCGATGGCCCGTCTAGAGTCAAGAGAGTTAGACATTGTCTAGTTTAATTGAGTTAACAGAAGATGTATCTGCGACTACCCGCGCACTAGCAGTTAAACTGTTTAATAATCCGCAATAATAGAAAAACTCAAATTGTAACCACTCACTTTGGAAGCTTTTCATTTACACAAAATATCCTTTCGCTCGCTATCGTTATAACGAGGTTAACATGTGAATTTTTAGTTGCTCAGTTGATTAAAAGTTGCAATGTACGGATAGCCTAACAGTATGACTTTGTCAATAATCTAAAAATAAAATTTTCTTGTAAATATTTTGACGTGAAACTTTAAAAAGTTTTCTTTAAAATCATCTACATAATGTTTTAGAATAGAAAGATTATGTTACGCTGTTAAGGAAGGTCCATTCCGACATTATAACTCCGTGACAAATAGCACAATTGACATATATATGATCTCGAATGATTTAAAAATAAGCACCGGTGCGTATAAAATCTTTAAATGAGCCGAATGCACTTATGGAGAGTGAATAGGGGAGGGGGGAGGATGGTTCAAAAAGTCAAAAGTAAAAACTTACTTATCGTTCTTTTGTTAGTGAAGATTTCTTTGGATATTAATACATTCTTATATAATCTTCTGAATTTAAAATCAGCTACATGGAGTTTCAGAATAGAAACATCATTTCACTTTAGTTAGAAGATCTTTTCCAACACTGTAACTGCATGAAAAATATCCCAAATGACATAAACATTGCATTTTTTTTATAGGAAAAAGTTATGTTTAACCACTTTTGATAAAATACGACAATTTGTTGAGTTCACTCTTCGTAACCGCAACATTTCATAATTTGATTTCTTCAAGAATCTGACCCCTGCAGCACCCAAAACTTCCCCTCTCCCTCTCTCTTCCCACCTCTCATAAAACTACACGCTCTCCAGAATACAACTGGATTTTGGGTCCAGAGGCACCTGTTTCATTCCCTTCATTGAAAAGCCAAAGGAACAATCATATCGTAAAGAAATTTTCTCTGCGAGGATGTTTAATTTATATTTCCAAAATCCTCCATTATATTTTAAAAAGTAATCATTTTATTTGATGACACAGATTTTGAATTATGTTTCAGACAATCTTTACAAAACGAATTCTTATGAAATGAAAATAATTATGAAATTGGTTGAATGGATGCTGTTCTGGAAAATCAGTGGCAAAAGCAAGGAGGGAGGTTAAAGGACCCTCTCATTGCTCTGTTTATGTCAAAGTAATACTACTACTGTGTATTATGAATACTACTAAGAAGAAGAGTATGTAAGATGCCCATCAAACCCTTTCCATGCACCTTTTTTATGCACGCTACTGCACACAAAAGGCTATTGGCGACAGTTCGGGATCTCTTCCAAAGGAAAGACCCTGTCTGAACCATGGTTAGATTACAAGAACAACAGCTGGTATTATAGCACCCCACACATCTGATGTTGGGATACGGACGTTTGGCTCAAGACATATTTAACGTGCACCAGTCCTCTTTACACGGCGAATGTCTCTTTTTAGAGGACGACGAAGAACGAAACTGACGAACCTCCTATTAAGTGTTCACACTGCACTCTCATTTCAAGATTCGAACCGTCCCTCCCCAAGTTATGTGTCCAGTACTCAACCCGTGCCTGCTCGTGGACGAAAATATACCGCTGTAATTCTCAGAAAATAGTATCCAGACATTTATTTATTCATTTGATCCCTGGTTTTCACACGTTGTATATGCATCTGTAGCACGAGAAGAATATCGAATCTGATAGTTCGTTTTCACTAAAAGCGAGTTTAATTTGTATTTTCAACACATTCCCGTTTTAAGATTTTTTTTTGGTCTCTTCAATCGCCATAACTTAGTTCTTATTGATCAGTCGTGCTGAAATTGAAAAGAATGATGAGTACGTTAATTATATTTGACTAGTTCATAATTTAAACCATTTGTTTATCAGTCCGTGACGATTTGTCGAAGATTTCACTATGAATCCAAAGCATCGCACTCAACTTCAATTCTGGCATAGAAAATTTAAAAAAGGTTGAAAGATCAGTTCCAAACAAACAAATTGATATTAAAGAGTATAAACTTATAATAAGTGCGGAGAGATATAGAGCTTAGCAAAGGCACCAAAAGTGAAAAAGACAAAAACAGAAGACTGAGCAGGCGCGCGTACGAAGTAGTCAGTAAGAATTGTACCTACGCGATATTTTTTTAAAATTAATTCAGAAAGATTTAAAAAGTTCCCTGAATAATTCAAATTTAAAAAATGCTCGAAATAGGATTTTTTGTTAACTTACAAATTATGTATATTGCTGTGAAAACTGACGATACAAAGAATAGACATGCCCGTTTATATCCAGCAGATGTATGTGAACAGTATTTAACAATCGGTATTTACAGCATGTTTTCAATAAAGTTGAAAGAGGGGAGGGAAGAGGGGAGGGGGGGGGGGGTTGTGCGCGCTCCTCTCTGAGTGGGCCACGAATCACATGGAGGCTGGTGGGCGGCCAATCCGAAAGGAGGAAAAGACGGCGCGTATAAAAACCGGGGGAATTCCTCTTGATTGGTCAAATCTTCGGATCTGTTCACACATTCCATCAAGGTATTTTGCGGGAACACAACTCGCAGAAGGGGTTCCATCGCAAGATTCAGAAAAGTAGGTGATTGAACTCTTTTTTTATATAATTTTCGAAAAATTATAAAATGAACTTAGAAATGTGTAAAAATTAATTGTGAGTACTTTCTTTCTGATTAATGCAGCCGCGATGTTTACATTTTAATAATAACACACACAACCAACAGAAAAATTTGCACCGTTTGGCACACTCTCATTTATATGTTAGCATTTATAATATTATAAAATTATTAATACTGTTTATTAATATAATTGTGAAATAATTATTTTTTATATTATTAGATATTACGCCAAAAATATTTGAAATTAAATAGTTAGTTTGGGAGCGTTCATTTTTTACTTATCTTTGAGGGGAGGAGGTCCATCCTACGTGAATGTAGAGTAATATAGCGTAGGGGGATCTCAGTAGTTCAGTGATATACTAAAATTGTGTAGTAAAACATGCTGGATTTCTTTTACAAACTTTTATATAAATAACGTTTTATAGAAATCACAATCTTTCTAATGAAATATTTAATAAGTACGCAAAACAGAAGTTTTAATGAGTGTCTTTAAACTGCAAAATTTATCGTGACGTGACATGGGGGAGGGGGATGTACTAAAGATGAAAAAGCTTGACGTAATAACCCTATTGTCCTATTAACCAGCAAATCACGCTAGGCCTCCGAGGCCCACGAGACCTAGAAAACCCACCTCCTACACACCTTCATTGCTATTCAAGATTAATTGCTCTGAAATTCTTGAAAAAGCTGGTCTCCTCTACGTCGCTCTGTTTCCGATCAACCTGCATTTGTTTAGTTTAGTTCTTTTAAAGGAATTGAACAGATGCCTAAAAAATCCGTCTTTCTGGGAAGGTTGACGTGTGTATAGAATTAGAATTTAAATTCAAAACACGGCTTTTTAAAAAAAAAAATTACGTAGCGTATATCAAGACGTATTTAGACTCGTGTGTAAATTTTTTTTTTATTAAGTAAGGTCTTTTATTACGAAATCTCTGTGCTTTTCTATACACAAAAAACCCTGCAAATTGCAATAATATCAATATCTCAATTTAAAAAATATTGTTCGGTTTAAAAGTCAACTCCACAAACAAAGATTTTTTAAAACTTGTTGATTTGCACTACATCGTACTAGAGCTATTCAAATCGGCGATATTTTCTTTTTTATATTATATCTCGAAGACCCGCAAATACTATTTCATGATTATAAACTACGGAGAGGAAACTCAGAGAGGAAAAAAAACATTCACTTTAAATGTCAATACATTCGCCAGGCTTCTGCATCATTACCAATATAAGAAATTTGGACAATAACAGATTTAATGCATATGTTACCGTTAAAGTATCTAATGCAGTTATTTCATAGAATACCTAGTTATTCCATGAAATAACTGATCGTGTCCATTAAAGTGTGTAATATGTTATTAATTTGACACTTTAACTAGTTATTCTATGAAATAACTAGGTATTCTATAAATTAACTAATGAGAGACAGTTAAAGTGTAAACTAAACAATTTATCTAAAATGAAATTAAACTAATGATAGACAATTAAAATGAAAAAGAAGCAATTTATCTAATTTATGCAGCGTATAAATGGTATTTATGGAAACGTACCATAAAATCATTTGTTACAACAAGGATTACTAAAATGACACTTGAAATTACAAAGAACATTATTTCTAAAACAAAAACATTTTTTGTTGACACACTGGGTTTTACACGAACATTTTTTAAATCCCTGACCAGTACCTAAACTTTAAGCCTTTGAAAAATCCTTCTTCGGTTATTTTTATGATGATAGATATAGTGCGAGATATATGATATAGATTATTTTACACTTAAACGGGCTGCAGATCGTTATTCTATGAAATAACTAGTTAAACCATGAAATACAAGAGAGTTTTACACTTTAACGGGCTGCAGATCGTTATTCTATGAAATAACTAGTTAAACCATGAAATACAAGAGAGTTTTACACTTTAACGGACACGATCAGTTATTTCATGGAATAACTAGGTATTCTATGAAATAACGGATTTCATACTTTAACAGTAACATATACAATCCCTCTCTCTCTGCAAAATGAATCTACGATTCGAATCTACCAAACAATAAGAAATGCGCTTCTGTAGGTAAGACACAAAACGTGTATAGTATTAGCGTTATCTTCTCACACCTGATTTTGAAAGTCTTTTGTTCGTTTTCAACTTGAATTTTCAAAAATATTGACAATGAATGTCACATATTCGAAAAAAAAATCCGACCAAAAAGGGTGTTAAAGACATTTTGTTTGTTTTTAAATCTCCCCCCCCCCCTCCCCCAGTCTTTTCAATGCAGTAGTTTTAAAGAAATCAGTGCATAGTTGAAGTGGAATGTTTTTATCTGAATGGGGTGGAGCGCTTTCCGGAATGTGAAAGAATAATAGAAAGGATGTTGACTGATTTTTTTTTCGTTTCCACATTTTTGCTTCCAAAAACAGTCGGTAAGCATCATTGAAATGTCTTTCTAAAATGTAATTTATAAACTTCCTTTATCTTGAATAAAAGCTTGTTTTTATTTTCATTGCATTATGCTGCTACACACAGCTGGGTTTTTTACTAAGATTTACACAAAAGAGACATTGCAAATAGAAATAGGGGGTTAAATATTATTTATAAATAAAATTTAAGTTTTCAATGTATTTTAAAATAAATGATGTTATCGTATTAAAAATAGTTTTGTTCAAACAAAAATGACTTTGAATTTTAAAAAATGAATTTACTAAAAAATAAAGTCACTTTAGAGCTATCATTAAAAATTCAATTGTTAATAGTAATTTTTCCCATTTTAAAAACAAGTCGTATTACTTTTTTAAATATAATTTTTGTAAAAAATAATTTTTATGCAACTTCAACGTTTGGTTCGTCCGATTCGTTCAACTTGTTCGTTTGCTTCGATTCGTGCGATTTGTTCGGTTCGTTCGATTAGTACGGCTCATTCGTTTCTTTCGGTTGGTTGGTTTCATTGTATTTTATGCCGATGAATTAAGACTATAATTTGCATTTACGTTTTATGGTTATTTATAAATTAACTTTTCACCAGTAGCCACTATTGATTTTGACGTTACATTTCATAAACCTCCAGCTGTTTTAAAAATTTATCATACCAATTGTTTTAATATTGCTATATAATATCTATATCGCCGGTTTAATTCGCCAACCACGTAACTCTTATGGCTGGGAATAACATTCGTAGCTAAAGTTGCTTCGCGACGAAATTCAAAATATTCTGTTATAAACGTGGAATTGTTTAAAAATAAGAAGTTATCAGAATACCTGATCTTAGATTGTAAGTGAGGAATTGGCTTAAAGAGTCATGTGATTTCCGAAGGACGCTGATTTGACAGACATCATTAACAACACGTTTTGGGCTTTTTATGTATCATGGGTACGGATATCGCTCACCGTTGAAAAAGAGGCAACCTTTACAACCAGCGAAAAAACGACGTACGCACCCAACACATCGGATCTCTTGACCATTTTCTTTTTTAAAAAATTGCCAAACCGCTATAGCTGCTAGGCTATGTCTGTGCGATGGTAGCTAGACAGTTTTTGATTTAAGCCGACGATATGTTAATTATCAAAAAAGTGTTTCAAGCATGTTCAAACTAAGTTCGTTGATTTCGATGAGGGACAATTTGTTTATTGCGAGCAACAATGCAAGAAGCGTTGCTCGGGGGATTTGAGAATGAGACGCACGTGAGGAAAGTTCCATTCTTCCTCCACTGCGCAACAGTGTAGAATACTTGAGTCCCTGTGCGAACTTCGAAGGAATGTGTTACAATTTTCAAAATGTAATTTTACTGTTTCTCGACGTCTTCCGATTGCACGGCTTTATTGAAGATGGAACGAGAAGAGTAGAATTATAAACAAAAAACCTGAAACAACTGAAAACTGTAAAAATCATAAATATTTCAGCTGCAACAATGAATGAATACAATACGTGACATAAGGTTAGATAATAATATAACAGATAAATAGATGTGATTACTCGTATTTGAGCGTGCTCGCATGGCCTTGCTTGCAATACAATTGTAGTTAAATTAAGATTATTACCCAGATATTCATTTTTGAGAAGATTCCTGTACCTCAAGTAAGAGAGAGTTTCATAAAATGTATTGAATATTTCAGTCTCTTCTCTCGTGTGAAGGGCGGGTTGTCTGCCAAGTGGTGTAAGTTGCAAACATCCGAAAACAGACTCACACCCTCTTCCATGACTGGACAGCTAGATCTACCGTTTGGCCAAGTGATGTGGGGACCCAAGTTCGGTAGATTTCCAAATAATGAGTTGAATTGTTATTTCGTACATTCACATGAAAGCCAAGGCGAGTTGCAAACTTGAAACTCTCTTTATATGGGAACTCTGTGTTTGGACTTACACCCCTTGGCAACGAACCCCCCCCTTTTTCCAATGTCTGTCTTCCTCTAAAGTCCAAAACATTTTCCACTGGTTCTCTTCCTTTGATCTCTCTACTACTCCTTAAGAAACATCCAAACACAATCCAGAGCTGTGCTGCTTCTTACCCGAAATTTATTCAGATGATTTTAATTCTGTTCTATTTCCCCAAACGCATCTGCATAACTCTTAATTCCATTAATTTCACCGCCTATCCGAATCATTATTCGAACAGAAACATTCGAAAACTGTTTTTTACAAACGACAATTTTGGGTACAGAACTCGCTGCAAATATTTAAATTGACGATTCGCGTAAGACTTTACATGCAAGAATGAAGAATAAATTACGATCTTTTGAATAATAATTTTCGATTACAGATAGCAATCTAATTAAAAATACAGTTTTTTAAACAACTCACGGTACGGAAAAACTGTTTTAAGGGATTTTCAAGGATTAAGTCAAAATAAAGATTCCTAAAAACATATTTGGACTGACAAATTTATTTACAATGTAAGAATCGTGGGACCTCCATTTAAATGCAACCTAAACTATTCTTTGTATTTCATGATTATGATAATTTAATAAGTAAATTGAAGCATTTTTATCGACCCTATTTATGCAACATTTGCTTTTTCGTTCATTTGTGTTTTAAAAATGACATCAATAATTTGACTTAAATATAAATTAATTTGCACATGTATAAAATGTGAGCTATTTTCTGATTAAAAAAATGTGGACTTCTGCCGATCTCATTTTTAGTTATTTATACAATCTTTTATGTGCAACACTCGGTTGATGCTGTTGCACCGCCATATCTTTTCATTCCACTTCAGTCCATAGACCTCCTGCACACAGTGCGGCACTTCGCGTAACTGGTTTAATCGGTTACCGAAGTTTAACACCGACATTAATAACTACAAAAGTTGTTTTTAAATGTTGAAGTGTTCCTTGATTCGTTTAAAATTTATTAAAGATTAAAGTAATTAATTTGTTGAGAAAATTAGAATCGGATGGTAAATAATTATTATTTAATACATTTTACAAATTCTGTCCGATTTCAAATATTACAAAGCCGAACTGTCAACACTTGGCAAAAATATTTTTTTACTTGGGTTTTTTTAATGGCGAATTTCAATTTGGAAAATAAAAATGTAAGTCCTGTTTGAGTAAGTCAAGTCTCTTTCATAGATCAGCTCCACTTTAAACTTGAAATACAATAACACTTCTACGTCTAGTCTTATGAATTATGAATACTATACTTGGGTACAGGCTATCTCGATCCTAAACATGTATGCTGTAGAGATGATCCTTCCACAGAAAAATATAGTTCTCTAAAAAACAAACAAAATATAAATAACACAACGGCTGATGAACTAAACTTTCAATGGAATTTGAATATTCTTAATGTATTGTTTAATTAAACTTCTTTTACTTTTAATTTTTGTGCATTTTGGTAATTGACTATGGGACGACGTAATGACATCTTTAAAGAATAAAGAGCTCAAAATCGTCGTGGTCCATGAATCCTTGAATTTGAAGAGGAAAACATTCACTCTAAAGGATGGAGTGAAGGTGAGAATGTGTAATATATGACGTTGGTTTTGAACAGTTTGCGGAAACAGCAGCGATAAAGACGTCAAATATGACGGCTCAGTTTCATACTAATGACACGATTGTTTTTCAAAGCAGCGGATGTATTGTTTTTTAGCCAATCAGAGCCATAAATGTGTGCAGTTGAGCCTTGAAACAAAACAATTATTTCGTTACTGAATTCATCTGTGGATTTCCCATCAAAAGAAACTCTTTTATTTATCCAGAGCAGTTTTCCCCCATCGAAATGAACTTGCAAAGAATTTAAATCTGCGCGAGAGCCCATGCGTTAGGGAAAAGTTATTTTTCAACGAATCCCTTCAGTGGGACAGAACACGTTTCGAATGTTTTCTCCTCACTCTCATCTAGATCCTCGAAGCACTTCACTGATGTTTCAGGTTAGGGCAGCAATCAACTTTTGCAGAAGGAGCGGCTAACTGGTACTACCAAACAAAACTGGTACTATGTGTGCAGGTCCTTTTGTTTAAAACGAATGCACCAAAACATATATTTATAAGCAAATTCATATTTCTAGTGGCCAGACTTTCTTTCCTACCTCAGGCAAGGCCTCCTCTATACTGTGTATCAGATAGAGATGGTCTTGCTTCAGGCCAGAGTGCTAGGGGGCATTTAAAAGAGGGTTAAGAGACGGGACACCGTCATTTGTTCAGAACAATAAATGGACATCTTTTCGGATGGTGGCACAATTTACAACTTAGGAAAGGAGGAAATGGAGGTGGTAATGTGCTATTACTAAATATATAAACCCATTAAGACAGTGATATTTAATATTTTCACCGTGTAAACGAATTTCTTTAAGGAAACTAAATTTGGCAGAGAAATAATGAATGGTGAAGCACATTACACATCAGATTTAGGTTAATTTAAATGAATATGCAAAAGGGGAAGAGCAGAGTATTCCCTGTGTATGACTCAACTTCCCCTACGCGGTACAAAGGTCAGAATAAGAGTGGATGAATGATGTATTTGGTCGACGCAGCCTATTTTCCTCTCTACGATGATGGGTTACAAGTTGATTCTCCCTGAAGTTATGGTGTTTTGAAATATCAGCATTTTTTATAATCTTTCAGTTTCTGCAGATGACCGCCGACCAAAACTTACTTTAAGGGCGTATGCTCTACAAAAATCATAAAAGAAAAAAAATTAAACAGGTTGCGATGTTTTCTATTGCTGTAAGCCCAATGATGCTCTTGGTAAAATGTGGTCTGTTTTAAATTACTCTTATTCTTAAAAGTAATCTTCTTTGAAAAAGAGTCACTGGATCTGTGTTTCTTTTATATCGATTTCCTTACAGTAATCGTCTTATTCTGCTGAAAGAAAAGCAATGCGAAATTTAGAAATAAAAAAATATTTATTAAAAAAATCGGACCTTTGCTCTGGCATATTTGTTTTCGCTCAATTTGGGTAAAAATAGCTTGGTTAATTTATCGAAAGAACATCGCACTACAGCTACACAATCGGCTATTGGTGACAGTTTGAGATCCATCCCAGATGAAAGATCCAGGAGCACTGCTTTGTCGTTTTGAAGAAAAGTCAGATAACAAGAACAACACCCGAGTACCCCACGCACATAATGCATTCGATGACGTTTAAGCTTCTATGGAAGTAATGTGCACCAGTCCTCTCTACACGGCGGAACAAACTGGTAATCCTTCAATTTCAAATTCGTTGCAGTCGCAAGTCAAGATTCGAATCACAATATCTTACAGTCATGAGACTTCTAGAAATATTGCATGTATGAGCCTATGTAAAGATGTAGAGCCTATGTAAAATTTAAAATAACCAAAAACCATACCCAAAAACTTTTTGTTGGATCAATCCCGGATTCGAAACAATTTAAATGTGCTTTTAATTGTTTTGAAAAATCACGAAACTCCGTCAGATGATATAACTGGTTTCAATACTTAGAGAGTTTATAAGAAAGTTTTTTAAGAAAATAGGTAAATTTTTTTTAGTAGTGTATTAATGGAAGCACAAATGACAAAGTAGCTAATTACGCCGAAATATAAATTTTCAAAACTTGGGATATAATTCTCTTTTTGGACTTCTCAGATATGTCTGGACTTCTCAGATATATTTATTTAATATTCTTAAATTAAAACAATTTTTATTGACATCTTGTTAGTTAGACACATTTTCTTCTAACGAATGTTGAATGGACCCTTTTCAGTTTATATAAAAGCAAAAACAAAGAGGCACAACTGTTTACAACAATTTAAACATCTTTACTTACCGTACATCTGAAATTTGAACTCGGACAACTTTTGTGAACCTTCCCCGGCTGATCATGTGATAGTTATTGTTGTTTACCCTTTTGGAACACTGTTTAATTTTTTGGTGACTCCAGGATCTAACTGGCTTTTAATCTGTGAAAAATAAAATATACCGCTGTAGCAGCTTTATCCGCATTTTATTAATTTTCAGTCAGTTATACTGCAAATTAGAATTAGTGCATAAAAAAGATGTTGGGTGTTTTACGTTGCAGGAACATTGCAGTGTTAGTGTTTGACATTACATTCATAGGACAAATCAAATGCAAAATATTGCAATTTCTGATAGATGTAATATATATATATATATATATATATATATATATATATATATATATATATATATATATATATATATATATATATATATATATATATATATATATATATATACTAAATATTCTGAAGTTAAATATGACTTAAATATTTACTTATTTATCAAATGCAAGTGCATGTAACGAAAAGGGTAAGATTTCTATTTCATTTTTTTTTAAGTCTAATTCATTAAAAAAATTTTTAATTATTTTATGTTTGTGCTTTTAATACAAAGGATATAACAAATAAAATGCACAAAATAAATTATTATTTTATTTCCTGAAAAAAGTCTGATAAATTTTAAAATTACATCTTTCACTTTTAATTTCTTAAAAAGGCAAAAACAGACATTCTGTCTATTTTTTTTTCTTTTAAGATTTCATTTGAGTTGAAATTTCCGATTTCATTTCCGATGTGTGTGCAGCCATCTTTCCATCCCAAATCGTGTGTGTTTTAGTAAATTCGAAACCTACTCTTCATTTTCCGACCGATTCTCGGGTTCGTTTAAGTAATTGACGGCGTGTGTTCCAATCAGGGCGGAATGTTCCTCTCCGGCAAACAGCGCTTTGGAGGGAACTCATCTGCATATTCCGAACAGAGAGAGAGGGACCTCTGATGGGGATCGAGAAGACAAAACAGACGCCCCCTGCTTTGTCCGCGGAGGTCAACGCATCCTCTCTTCGGTCGGTTCTTCTAACGAGGAGAGTTCAATTCCGGAATGCCCCCATTGTTTGAGGATCCAATGGATGTGCTTACTGTCGATTAAAAGGAGACAGGCAGATAGAAGTCGCAGGTATTTAATCCCTTTGCGAATAATATTTTTGACGTGATTACGTCTTTCCTTTCGGTACGGCTACATAGCCGCGCAGGGTCGTAACCTATAAACGACATTTAAAAAATCACCATAACCTCACGAGGAATCAACATATACTGATAAATGACCTACCATCGTATAGAGGAAAGTGAGCCGCGTTGAACAGGTTAGAAATAAGTTATCTCCTCCCTCTCACTTTTGTACCGAGTGGGAGAGGAGCAAAGGAATCATATTTCGGTCAAAGTAAGCGAGGGTACAAAAAGTGTTCACGGGCCAAACCTTATGGAACAGTGAGGACTGTGCCGAACCGATTTTTTTTATTTGTGTTCTATGCAGAGAGGTATGTACTTAAACACAATATAATTTTTTTAACAAAAGCTATCTCCAAAATCGAACATCTTAAAGCGTCAATCTGCATATCATTGTGAAGAATACATTTTAAAGTTGTATTTAATTGGTGATAGAAGTCGCCAGGAGTTTTCATCAACATATTTTTGATTAAAAAGCTTGCCTTTACAAAAGCACCCTTTTTCCCTAAACGGACGAAAGGTATGATACTCCACCTATCCACAGAACAAATTCTGCGTATGCGAAAAAAATCTCATTTTGAACAGTCTTATCCTCATCACTAATAGCAAATCGAATGACACCGAATGCTTGCTCTGCGGTTGCAATCTCAACGCGATAGACAGGGGGAATGAGATTGATCTTTACAACTTTGAAACGCAATAAAACCTAAAAGAAATGAGATGGCTAACTTAAGTTGTTTGTACATGTAAGAGCAACACATAAAGTTTTTTAATTAAAAAAAATAATAATAAGTTTTTTAATTGCGAACAAATAAAACTTCATGAGTTGCTGTTAAATTCACAAGAAACATAACTTAGCCATATTATTTCTTTTAGGTTTTATTGCGTATCAAAGTTGTTAAGAATTTCCCTAGATCTTGTGCAATGAACAACGGACTCTTTTGTAGTGCAAGCGATTCAGAGCACGCTTAGAGACATTTGTTCTCGAACTAAGGAAGCTTAAAAATATTCTCTTCATATCGATATGTAAAATGGTGGGCTCTAAGTTGTTTGGTCCCGGAGATATAGCCTAAACGTTATGATTTTATTTTGAAATCACCTGTATAATGGATTTTTCTTCTGAGAATGAACTTATAATCCTTGGAACTTAAATCATGAGATGTCACTTCGAAAAAAATATTTTTAATTACAGAAGCATAGAAAACGCCCTCTTAACTATGATAGTTCCGAAATAAATATGATTTTCTTTAAGTGGATGTCAATAAGTATAAGATGCCCATTAGCTTAACGAAATTGATTTAGAGGACGAATGACTTAAATGCTTGATAACAGGCATAATAAAAGGAACTTCTATGTTCTGAACCTGTCTAGAATAGACGCATAATTTGGAATAATGAAAACAATTAACGTTGCGGATTCAACATTTTCAATTAAAACGCGTTTATTTAAAAGTTTCATATGCAAAAAATTGAATGTACAAAATAAGAAGATTTTTGCTAATAGTGAAAAATGCAATGTATTGCTTTTCAACGGAAGAAAGTGTAAGAAAATATGCGAGAGTTGGAAACAGTTCTTCCCCTCCCTCTGGCCAATACGAGGACCTTAGAACAGTGAAGTGGGACTAATTCCGCATTTCCGTCTCTCCTTTCGTCAACATCGAGCGTTTTATATTGACACCGCGAAACCTATGAAAAATGGAGATGTAATACCCACTAGCGCTGGATTTCCGATTTAGGATGGATTTCCCTTTCCGACCTTATATGGAATAGTCAAAATATTGGTTATGTAGGAAATTTCCTATGTCGAGTTTTTGGTGTATCTACTCTGTCATTTGTTACAGATAGTTGTTGCGATACACGCGTGGTTTGTATCCGCCAATCGCAGAGCCATCTGCAAAAGCTCGCGCGCGTTTATCACGTCCTTGTAAAATGGGCTAAAAAAACACAAATGAAATAATCCTTTATTCGTCAGAATCAAGACGCCCATCGAATGTAATTTGTTATTGTACACTTGTACACAAGAACAGTCAGCACATCGAAAGTAATATATATATATATATATATATATATATATATATATATATATATATATATATATATATATATATATATATATATATATATATATATATATATATATATATATATATATATATATATATATATATATATATATATATATATATATATATATATATATATATATATATATATATATATATATATATATATATATGGTGTAGAAGACCCTGATTCTGATGCATACACAATTATTTCTTTTGAGTTTAACCACTAAATTAATTTGTAAATCTATGCAACTGTTTTATTTTTATGTACCTGATACCTTTTATCTAGTCGTACAGTGTCAAAATTTCCTCTAACGGGGATTTTTGGTAGGGTAAGAAAAGGGTTAGCTTACGCACCTGTGGGTTTTTGGTTTTATCAAAAGGGTTAAAAAAATATATCTACTTCAAATTTTTCTCGGCGTTTTTTTTATATATACATGAATAATCCTACCATGTTTGGCCAACTTACAAAAATGCACAAAAGAATTTTAAAAACTTTTTTTAAATGTCATTTGCTTACTTTTGAACTACTAGGAGTTAAAGAGTACGCACATGGGAGGGGTGTCAAGAGTTCGCACTAGCAGTGACCCCAAACAAATGGTCCGCTGCCTTCATATAGGCTAGGTTCTAGAACCGTGGTGACACAGAATTCTGACTCACTTAATGTTATTTCTATATTATGATATAGAGCAAAAAAGTATAAGTTTTATGTACACTAAAACTCTTACGTATTTTTCTAAACGTGTCTTACAAAAATAATAAAAGTATATTTTACCTTGTAAAACCTAGACAAAA
Organism: Troglohyphantes excavatus; assembly: GCA_963932185.1. NCBI lineage: Eukaryota > Metazoa > Arthropoda > Arachnida > Araneae > Linyphiidae > Troglohyphantes > Troglohyphantes excavatus. Next base: position 326,787 of record OZ010671.1, read on the forward strand.
TGCAGCAGACCGATGACAATATACTGTAGTAGCCACACTAAAAAGTCACAAAAAAATCCCTTAAGTGCTGCCAACAGTCTGAAAAGTCCCTGCGTACTCTTACCCTCCCTCCCTCCTTACTCTACTCTAAGCAGGGGAACTTATTCAATGGTCACCCATTACACCAGTAGTGGAAGATCCAAATATTCACATAAATACATTTTTAAAATCGGCCCAGGTGCTGCGGTCATCGGCAGAAACTTCAGTTACATTAAAAAAAAATTCTATCTATGAAAATAAATGGCATACCATCGAGTACAAGAAGGAAGGCTGCGTTAACCAGGTTGGCTACCTATTTTCCGAAAACCGAATGTTTACGGAGCTTTGCCCAGAGAGACTGGTCAATTAATTACACTCGAGTCGATTTCTAATCTGAAAACTTTTGGACGCTCTTGGAAGTATCGTTTTATAAAGTTTCAACACTGTTCATAAAGTTTCTACATTTGCAATTTTTTGGAAGTTCTTTTGTAAGCGTATGTACGACAGACCAGTCATTCCATTTCGAGGTTTCGGACAATACCTCTACTGTTCTGAAGTTTCTGAAATTTAACTTGGAGTGTATGGAAGTCACTTCTAACAACCACCTGAGAGTAAATTCTACCAAAATAAAGATACGCAACGATTCTTTTTTATACGAGACTTCTTTAGAGAGGCTAGTGAATCTGAATGACCTCGGCACGGAAATCAAACATGAAACGGAAAGATGAATAGCGCATGCATACAAGTCAACTACAAGTTTAAGTCCTGTGTCGATGCGTCAGCTGTTGTGTTTTTATACGGTTTATTTGTTAAAATAATACATTAACCAAGACGAAAAAAGTACCACTTTCACGGTCCACTAATGGGGGTGCGGAACATTGTTTTCTGTTGTGTTTCAATTATTGTATACGCGCATATACCCCGCCATTATTTTAAATAGCTAAGTCTAAAAGTCTACTTGGTTTTAAATGTCTAGAAACGTCAACTACACTGGACCTTTTTTTTAGTTCTCTTTTATATATTTAATTTGAAAAGTGCATCAACTAAATTTTTAACACGGTTTAAAAAATACCAATGAGTGCACCATTAGCCTCACGCAAATGTGCATTTCAATTACTCGGAACTCAAGTATGAATCAGAAAAGGATTTCCAATACCACGGCTGCTTTACTTTAACCACTTTTGCCTTTTGTGTGCATGCAAACCTTATTTTTCGACACTATACAATTTAAGCACTTTCTCTATGGTGCTCGCCAAGAGATTATTAATGGCGTACACTCAAGCATTGATTATTATTTACGAAATTGAATGTACCTGTGCAACGCAGATAGAGCCTCCGTTCCTATAAAAACAAACATTTAATTCGTTATCCGGCTAAATATTCAAGAGATTAAGGTTAAGTGGGAGGTAAATTCTAAATTAATAAATGAGTGTGCACAAATTACGTTTTTGTTTTCTAATAACACACATTTTATTAATGCATACGAATATTCTACAATCTTACAAATATCTGGTATTTGCAACTCGAAATCTTTATCCATAATAAATTCTCCTTAAAAACACATATACACATTAAATAGAAATTAAATTAAGGGAATTGGGAATTTTTCTAAGCTCAGACTGAAGTAAACAAATCGTTGATTAAGAATAAATTCGGATCCTTGCAGTTCATTATTTGATTATGAAAATAAATATAATTGAACCTAAATTTATTATTCACACACGACATTCTTTAGAGTGAATAATTCATAACCACAATCCAGTTTTGCCAATCATCTCGCCAAAAATATGAAATCTCTAAAATATGTATAAAGTGTTTTTTAATACAATCGTGAAACACGCAGAAATTAAAACTAACCTTTACCCTTTGTTCAATGTTGGTTATTTTAGAACGATTTAAATAAGAAAATTTCCGTCCTTGCATTTTGAATATAAATATTATATACGTCATATACTATATACTTAAATTTCGAAAGGTTTTATAGGGACAGGGCCTACTTTTTCTACGGATTCATTGATTTGGGGGACCAGAACTATTATCCAAATGTTAAATCAGTTGAATAAAATACTTATCATTAGTAAAAAGAATTACTGTTATAGCATTTTTTCAAACGTTTCTGCACTTCGAAGGTATATAGCACTATCTACATTTTGGCTATTTTACAGGAGTTTATCAATGTTTCATGTTACTGTAAATTTTTATGTACATGGATTTCTTTAAAAAAATATCTCAGTTGGCAATCCATAGAGAAAATAGTGTATTATACTTCTGTAAAGAATATGAAAAACATATTATGTCGCAATTTTAATCTTAATATGGGTTGCATGGTATCCTATACCTCCTAGCTAAAGATTTATTCTAACAACTAATTTAAGTTTTTTTAAATATAGTTTTTTAAATGTACAGTAATCTGATAATGTATTGTTTTTTAGTCTTCAATATATTATTTTAAATAAGAGTGGCACTGTAATGTATTGCTGAATTTTCTAAATCGGACCCTGAATACAGGAGAAACGGGTCTAGAAGTAATTTTTTTTTACATATTTGACTGAGGCATTAGAAGTCCAGGGTTCGGATACCGGAGTGAAGAGTTATTTCTTTCTCCTTTTTCTATTTATGTATTTTAGTAAAATTGTCGATGATTACAATTTTCAGAAAAAAATATTTTCTTACACTGAAAACTTTTACAACTGACTCCGCCAACGGGATAAGTTGTGATACATGTAACAATGAGAAGACATTAGAGAAGTTTATTGACATCTATGAATGAAAAACAATTGCTTAAATAAATAAATTACTGAAATGTGGTTCGCATTAAACAAAATATAAAGAGAGAGAAAGAAAAACACAAGAAAATATAATACACAAGACTTGGAAATCTCCAAAAAAACATCGAAAATGTTTTATTGAATAAATAATGTAGGTTACCTACTACGATAGTCGGTTACAAATAAACCCAATAATATTCTTACAACTGAACTCAAATTTTCCATCCAATTAAAAAACGTCATACCACGAGTTTCATTAACCCTAATTTTCGTATAATATGTTGCGTGCCATATTAAAAAATGGTCTTTAGAAATGGTATAATGAATGTGCGGTAAATTTTAATAATCTTCAGGCCAATTCAAAAGTTGTAAATGATCCAAAAATTACTTACCTTGTCAAAAAAACGAAAAGTTCAGAATTTTGAATCGCGTTCAATCTTTGCATTTAAATTTTTGTCGACTTCCTCGACACAAAGAGTAAGTGTGACGATGTGGATTCTGGCGATATCTGAAGGATTACTTAGAAAGTTATTCGCTTTGTTACAACTAAATCCTGTTATTTTTAGACCCGGTCTCCCCTACACACAGAGTGCCCTTTCCCTAAAGTCCTTTTCTCATCTCCTGTCTGCCTCCCTCCCTCTTCCCTTTTGAACGCCGACAGCTGCGGTCGTAAAAGTGGAGTTTAGGCATAGAAAGACGAGTGTGAGCGCTGTACGATGAGATCGCACACAGCGGCGCCTGTTAGTGGGTACTGACTTATCTTCCTACTGGTAGCGAGGGATATTTTGGCGACCCATCCTTATTCCTGAAATATGCTGAATGACGTACACGTAAAACCATTCTGTCCGTGACCCCAAGAAAGCCCCGTGCTTGTTTCTTGACATTTCAATGAATTCGTCACTGACACCACATTACAATTCCCATAAAAAACATGTAATTATTGAATTTCAGTCATAAAATGCAGTAGTTTAGTACATTTGAAAAGCAATATTGTTGCTATGTCATTAAACCCTAGTTTAAAGCATCCTTACTCGTGGTTGTTGATGATGAACAACAGAAAAAATTGTGGGAAATGTCGCACACTCACCGTTGTTTTTTCCTTCTCACGGATATCCTGTGAATCCCGACCAAGCGTTCCCTTTCTCCGCGCGGTGTGTCTCGTAGAGGTGAAAGTAGTTTTACAGAGCTACTGACGGCGGAATTCTTTTCTCTGCCATGCAGGCAACAGGAAGTGAAGAGCTCAATTTCAAAACAACCCTTACACTTTAATTTATAATTGAATAGGCATTTGTAAAAAGAAGATATCTTACAAGACTCAGATTTTACTAGAGAGATTAAAAGGTGTATAGCTTCAATCGTAATGTTCACAAACTAAAGGGGGAAAATAAGATAACTGATATTATATAGCCATTAATATTTCAAATGCAATTCATGAGTTTTGTTACCGCCATAGATCCCCACAAAATTTTAAAAAATTCGCACATATCCCCTTTTTACATAATATTACACTGAAGTTACTTTAAAAAATAATAGAAAACATAATTTTATGAACAAAACTATTTATTTATTGTTATAAAACTTCAAAAATACTTTATAATATTATTAAAAAAAAGTTTTTGTTATGAGAAAGTAAAAAATGAGTGACAAATGGGAAAATAAAAATTAATCATCAGCTTCACTATCGACACATGTCATCTTTTTACATAGTTTCGGATATAAGACCGCCCATTTCTGCCATTTAGGTCACTTCACACAATCTGCTTTTTAAGTGTGTCTTGGTAGAAAGATGTGCTTCCTCCAATAAAATCATTTTTTAAATATTTTTTTAATTTACACTTTTACGTAACTGTAGTTATGTCAATGGCTGTACAGTAACTATTAGCTTATCTGAGTAGAACTGTATTTATTGGTGTGCTTTTTGTGAACACGTGATACGTCCTCTCAACATTGCACGGGATTTGAAACCACGCGCGTCATGCGAGCTATTCTGACCACAGAAGGGGACAGGAACAATCAGTGATGACCTCGTGCAGTTCTGAATGGTATTATCATTTAAAAGTTCACATTTCAACACAATATTAGATTATGCATAACGACAAAAGCATTCCATTTATTAAAATATTTTGAATTAAAAAAATTTCAAAAAGTATTCTTTACAAATGCAAAACACTTGTTGTTTTTCCGTTTTACAGAAGAAAAAAATACAATTAAATTGAACGAAGAACGAAATCACAATGTCGGGAAAATGCATTAAAAGTACATTTTACATTTGTCGTGGTCCAACGCCCTGATCACACCTATTCAGATTTCATAGGGTGCCAGCTCATGCGCTGTAATCGTCATCTGACTTCAAATTACGAGGCAATATTCTCAGATTTTTTTTTCTTCACGATAGCCCCTTCTACAGTTCTAGTACGACGGTAAATCAATCAACCAACCACAATGCAAAAAAAAAGAAGTCCTAGTTTTAACTGCAAAACACTCAAATCATAACAAGAACCGCACCGTGGGTCGCGATCTCGTAGTCATGTGTTGTTGGATATGCGAGCTTTACAGACCCGATTTATATAGTCTCATGAGATTTTTATACCATATGTGTCATTCTGACGTAGTTCTAAGCATGCTCTGTATTCGTATTTATGATTTTACAGAACAGCTAATTTCACAAACCGGCTTAAAGAAAAAAACCTTGTTTGCACAAGAAAAGAATGCTTATTTTTATTACAGAAAACGGCGTTGCACTTTCTGTATTGTGTCATTTATGTATATCTTTTCATAGCCTCGGTATGCCCCCTGTAAATTTTTGCCTCCCCACATTTCGTTTCTTTCTCCTTTCCTTGGTTCGCTCCTTACGTCACCAAGTTCTGCAGCACTTACAGATCAGACGACTTCTCTGGAGGCAGCCAAACATCGAAGTAGAATACTTCAAAATATGAACACGAACCTGACTTCCGCCGTATTTTACCTTCCTCAATGTCAAAGCACTATTCTTCACATTCAAGAAGGAGTGAGCAGCGAAGTAGAAAATGAGGGATTTTTCGAATAATCGTTCTTTCCTTAATTGATTCCATCACCTCTCAAAAAGAAAACGTTTCATAATTCTTTTTCATCTCCCCCATTTTCGCATGAATGGTAGGCAAATTATTCTTGGTCCCACTCAGCTGTTTCGAAGGGACCAGCAATCGATCACGTGTCGCGTCACTTCCCCCTTCCCCCAAACGATCAGAGGAATCATCATCAGTCAAGAGTTGCATTTTCTTGAAAGATCTCCCCCGCAAACACAATGCGATTTGCGCATTGTTCGTGAGACCTCATTATACGCTGGGAACGAGAGTGATCTCAGGAGGATGGAAATATTTTTGGCTAAAAAGTAATTTTTTTCTGAGTTTACCAAACTATTTCCGCCAAGCAAACATATATTGAAATTTTTTGACGTGAAATATTTCAGCTGCATGGGATATTAGGATAGAAACACCTGGTTAAACTTTGTGAGGAAGGGGGTCCATTCCAACACTATATCTCAACAACAAACAGCACGGTTGACATCAGTGACGGCACAAGAGTTATAAAAGGGATGGGGTCCGAATTACAAGATTTCAAGCAAATTGGTGTAATTCAATAACTAACATATAAATCAGAAAATGTTTAAAGTATTTTTTTTTTGCAAATATGCAAATATTATGCAAACTTATATATGTGGCATGGAACAAGAAAAACAAATGTCAATATTATCAAACTTTTATTAACTATTTTCAATTTATAAGTTTTAAACCTCTAAATGGAATATAAGCCAAAGTCATCAGGTTTTTCTAATACTTCAAACAAAACAATGCCCTAAGTAACATTGCAACAATGCTAAGTCTCGAACTTCGAAGCCATGTCTCTCCCATTTGTCATTTATGACATGGATCCTTCTCGTTTCAAGCCACATGCAACAAGACTGAGGATTTGCGGACGATCAGGGCCGCTCTTATGCCCTGATAAAACCTTCGCAAAATTAGTAGCAGGGCCCTTTTACGAATAAGTTTGCCATATTTTTCTAAACCCAATAGAGATATTTTTCATCAACTATAAATGAGGAGTTTATTTCCAAAATTGAACATTTTCAAAATGTTACAATGAAAATTTTCCTTTTTAAAAATAAGCTCCTCAAATGTATGCGACAATCAACTACAAATGTTAGATGTGGCTACATTTCATTTGAATAGAATACTTTATTAGTAATTACGCTACGTAAAATATCTGTAATATTTTATTTTTTATTGAAATTTATAAAAAAATTCCTTTCCTTGTACCTCGTTTGTAACACAAGGACTACATAAGTCGAGTCGGATATGTCTTGCGCCTTCAAATATTCCTCATAGACTATTCGACGTCCATGAGTCATAGTGAGGCTCATATATTTAGAGTTTGGGGGAAAACACACAGATAATAAGAAGTTTGAGATAATTAAGAAAAAACAAGTTATTTCTTTTAAATGAGCCTGAAGTTAAAAAGAAAAAACATTTAAGAAATGTATTACATCTGTTGCATTATCCTTTGTCTCTCTGGCGAGCGCGGGGACAATGGCACACATCGCACACGCCTAAGGGCGGCCATACGTGGGATGCCGGCAACTCTGCAATCACACATTCGATGTACTCTCCGGTCGAGATTGGAGCCACAAATCTCCGGTTGTGAGTCCGGTACTCAACCGCCTCTTTGGTATCCAGCTGGCCAGCTAAAGAAAACGACGCGTGTTTTGCATTATTTCCTTTGTAAAAATTCCTTTTAGCAGTTTTTTTTTTACAAAGTCAACACATACATATCTTAAATTCAGACCGTATGCATCGGGGACGCAGCCGCCGCTGTGGGGTTCGTGAAACGTGTTGCGTGTGCTGCAGCGGGAGCATTGATATACAGAAATGGCGCAACCAAGCACACAACTTACATGTATTCAAGCATTACAAAATATACATGCTTAACTTACGGTACAACTGGTTACAGCTGCCCGAGTCTCTGCACGCCATTTCTGGACCCTACGTGTCGAACTGTAAATTCAATTTCTGCAAAAAAGGACGCACTTGTAAGCCTTATAACTCCTGATAAGCACCGGTTTCAGTTCGATGGGTTAAATTTATTATGCCTTAAATACTTTCAAAATCTACCAGTACCGCTTGAATCGACAAACGTACTGCCGACCTACGCCTTTGTGAAAGCTACTAGTGAGGCTAAATTGAGCTCCGATTACTTCATGTATAACGACACATACCTTACAGAGAAACGTACTTTACCAAGGAATGGGGGCTTCTTTCTTCTACACAACCATACCAAAAATAAGCCCGTAGAGATATTAGCAATATTAGTGTTACATTGTCTTTGTTACAACTTCATGCGGCTTTAGCAAGCGACTCTCAACTGACCAAAATGAAAGACGTTACACGTCTTTTAACTCATTCACTCTCTTCTTTCTTTGCAGTCATCTGCCATGACGAGACTCGCTGAGCAGAGTTTAGTTGTTTTCTGCTGCTTCACATGCCTCTGCCTCATCTCGGAGGCCATAGACTGCAGGTGAGTGACGTCATCGTTCGCACGGAGGAATTCTCCTAACTGACACACAGAAGAAATGGCATTCCTAACCTTTAATTAGCGTCGGACTAAAAAAAAGACGTTAAAAAAGTGTTTGCATTTTCAATTCTGACGTAATTAGGCGTTGATGAGTTTAAGTGACAAATGAACAAGAATATAATGTATTATGGTTTTTTACTTACATTCTTATAGTTTTATTAAAATTTCTTTAGATAAAATTGCCTCTTTTCGAAGATTACATTTTCAATAATTTTTTTATTACATACATCAATATTGTATTTTTAGTATATGTATTATGTATTACTACAATTAATATTACTAGCTGCCATCCGCAGTTTCGTATTTAACATAGATTTTTTTCTCTCTCTAAAGTATTATACTTGTGAAGTACATTACTTTTAGAGAATTAATCTAGGGGATTATTAGTAAGTTATTAGTATTTACGCAATCAAAGTTTAAAAAAAGTATTGAACTTAATTAAGTTATAATTCATTACAAATCCAAAAAATGTAAAGTTTAATTTCAAAATACTCAATCAGACTCCAAATTTGAAACTAGAACCTGACCTAAGCAAAACTAAAGTAAAAATATATTTTATATTTATCTCTTTGGTACGTCGTTTTAATTATATCCGTACTGAGAACGGGTATTTCTGGTAGTTGAAAATAATAGGAAAGCAAACTCATCTTAATTAATACTTTAGTTAATAATACTCTACTGTTCTTTATTGCATGCTTCCCTGCGTGATGTGTGTTCTAATGTTCGTGGCATCGCGTTCCACTGTTTACTCGTTGCAATTAATTGCATTTCAAAATCGCGTTCTCTTTTACTCCAGCAACTGGATGTGAATCAGTGCAAATGTGGTCCAGTGCATGTGAAATAGTGGAAAGAAACTGGATGTGTTTAATTGTTTGTTAAAACTTTTGAAAAAGAGATAATCAAAATGATTGGAATAAGAATCCATGTGTATTTTAAAAGGGTGTCTCATAGCTAAGCACCTCAGAAAAAAATGCTTGTAAAAAAGATTTTAAAGTCTTAGGAAAAAATTAATGTATATTAAAAAAACTACAAATATATATAATTGCGTTATTTTATTTAAAAACAAGTTACTAGTCGCTTTATTTTCATATCTCAAGAAATAAAGGAAATCCTCATATTCAAATCGCCATTTCTTTGACTCGTATCTCAAAAAATAAATATAAGATCATTTTAAAAATCATCGATTTTTTTTTTTTTTTTTTTTGGGGGGGGGGGGGACTTTTCGAATGTTTTTTAAATATCCAGTGATTGAGCTTTTATTTTAATAGACCACTTACTATAGCAGGTAATTCATGTTATTTTTTTTAAAAAATACATATAATTAACTAAGTAGAAATCAGAATTTTTTTTTAATCTTATTTGTTTAACAGTTACAAAACTTTTTAATTAGCAAAAAAAATTATCATTTTCTTAATATAAACAAGAATAAACTGTATTGTCTAATGCAATAAGTACATATATACAATACAGTTTATTGTTAATGTTTGGCATACGATTAATCGGAATATCATTAAAATAATTCCAATCTGGATCCTATAGTTTGAGAGCTAAAAAATAATTGTTTCTCTTAATTTTTGCCTTCGCTTCGATAAACCTTTATTTTTAATATTATTTCGATAGCATTTAGGTTTCCCTTCAAAGAATTAATACGAAACTTCCCCCATTTTCTTGTTTATTAGCATGCCATCCACCACAATCGGCGTCTCGCTGTATATAGTGAGGAGATTGAACACGTCACGGGTCCGAAATAAGTCACGTAATCCCGGCCGCGATGTTCCAAATCAAGCCATCGATTACGGAGGGCGCGAAAAAAAGAAGAACGAAGAAATCGGAACATAATCAAACCTTAGCATGGTCGAGCCGTCCAATTTCTGTTCGCAGACAATTGGCTCTTCAGATGTGCTCTTTTCATTTCTCAATTTATTTGGGTTTCTTACGTTTTGTTTGGTGGGAGGCAGGAAATGTCTTCGTAAGGTCACTCTTCTGGGAGTGGGAGAAACGGTCCTTTAGGGCTGTTAGAAAACATCGATTTTCTTCGATTTTCGGTCAGGGTTATCCTAAGAAAAATATAGACCAATTGCTCTGAAAATTGTGTGAGTGTGAAAACGAACCCAATCGTGATCACAAACATCAGAGTCAGCAAATAATTTATAAACTGTTGCGCACAATTTTATTTTTGGGAAATATTTTAATTTTTTAATACATTTTTGGTTTGTAATTGAATACAAAATTCAAAATAATGCATGAAATTTATTTTTAATGTTTTTTAAAGTTTCTACATATCTTCTTCTGCTTCATTTAATTAAAATCAGCAATCCACCCTGGTCGATGTGTGACCTACACGATGGCCCAATGTTTTCTACAATTTATCCCCATAGGCTGATTCCCACTGGAGTTATTGGGTTTTGAAATATCTCAACAGTTTTCGTGACTCTCAAGTTTCTGCCTCGGACCGATTTCCAAAACGTATTCACGTCAATAAATATATAAATGTCCGCAACTATAACTTTTTTTTTCTTCTCTTATGTGCTTATCCATTATGGTATTCAAAGAAGCTTAATTGTTAAATTTAAAGTCTAAGTTATAAGCAAGTTTTATATTCGTTTAAAGAATCAACTTTAACTTTACTACCTACACTAATGATGTGCGAATGTGACAATCATATTTTGTAATTGACTCAATCGTGTAGCCAACTCGAAGCATTCACCCACCCGAATGAGGGTTTGACCTGTTATTACCCACTTAATAGTTTCTTTTTTTCAAAGACATATTGGTTTCAAAAATAAACACATTTTTAATGGACACTATTAGTTCGCGAAACTTTTATATATTCAAATCAGTAGTAAAAATTGAAGCAGGAGTTGAAATATTGTGTTGAATTTTAATTCGAAAAAAAACAAATGTCCTTTTTATTGAAAGTTGGTTTTATCAAGGTTATTAATAGCCATATAAAGCAAACTTAACAGTAAAATATTTCTACTTTTAAAAAAAAGTAAGCTCTAGGGGGAATTTTCAATTATTTCGCTGTTATTCAGATCGTATCTCAAAAAGTAAAAATTCTAAAATTATGAAATTAAGTGAATGTGTTAACAAATGTTTGATAAATAAGAAGAATATGTTTTTGTTTCTATACGATTATTAGTTTAGAAGTTATTTGATATTAAAATCGTCGTTGCTAAAATTTCTCTTACAAATAATTTGGTCCGTCGAGTTTCTGACACACAATTAAAATGAGAGATCCAATTTTTTTAAGGAAAGTATGAATAGTTTGAACTGGAAATCCAAGTAAGCATTTTTTTTAAATTCGAATTAGATTTGAATTTATAATTATTTTAAGCATTTAAACACACTCCACTCATTTGAAGTTTTTATAAGTAATTTAAAATTACATATTTTCTTATTTAAAAAAATAAACTAGGATTCGAACTGGGGCTCTTGGTGTGCGATCAGTATGTTACACGATGTGGTCAATGCGAATTAAAACGTTTCTCACAGTAACTTCAAATCAAACCTAAATACACATGTGTGCAGTAATGAGTATTTGGATAAGTAAAAGAAATATAGTACTCAAAAATATAAAGGGGTGTTTGGAAAGAGTACATTTTGACAGGAGTTTGGTATTTGATCCTTGTTACAAATATACAATGAAGTCACAAATTGCGAACAGCAGGTCATTGCTTGGCTGTATCACATTTAGTTGTATGGGCAGGATAAAACATTATTTTTTCCCCAACTACTTCGCTTATATTTTAAACAAGTCGTTTGTCTAAATTATAAGCGAAATAATTGGAGAAAAATATTTTGCTGACAGAGCTAAATGTGATATAGCCAAACCATGACCATCCGTCAACAATGTGTGAGCACCCTGTATACTAAAGTATTACATGAATTAAATAGAATTTTCTAGAAGTATTATGAATAAAATGTATCTGAAATACATACCAATACTAATAATTAATGACTACGATAAAAAAAATTGCACCAAATCAAAATCTTTTTTTTTAAAATAACACAAAAGCGCTTGTAATCTATTTTATTAAAGAAATACACAAACAATTTTTTAATTTCTAGTAAACAAATTCTCTGGGTGATAAGCTGTCATCCATTTCCATTATTTTATTTAAACTCTATACAAATCCTGATCAATTAAATCTTATTTACTTTTAATCAAAGCAGTTAAAATGGGGAGCGAATATTTAAGTAAAATGTTCCTTTTATCCGGAATAATTAAATGGCGCGTTTCAAAATTCGGCCCTCATGTCGGAGGGCAGCATTTTTCTGGCGTCCACTGAGAGAGGGAACGCATTCTAATAAATAATCCCCCCCCCCTCCTTCATCTCATTTAAATGAGAGAACGCGATTGCGATTGCATTGCAGATTAGGTTACGGCTGCAATTTACTCTAGGTGTTGTAGAAGGGGCGGGGGGAGGTCTAATTGGACGATGTTGTTTTAGATTTAATTAGAATAATAAAAAGAGGATTTTCCTAATATCTGATATGATTCGCGTGTGCGATTCAGCTACAATTATGTTTTATGTTCCCCCAACAAAGTGCTTCACTTTGTGTGGTGTGGGTGTTTCAAAGTGCACATAGTTTTCGATATCCTTTCCTAGGTGTAACGGAATAAACCACCTTCTTCTAACGACACAATACTGGGATTACGCAAGACATACCTAAAAAAAAAATATTTGTTTGATTGGTTTGCATATCTGCCTCCTTGTTTGTTTTTTTGTTAGTTGACTTGTTTATTTTTTGTTAGTTTTATTTTATTAATTTGTTTATTTTGACTTGTTTGATGGCATGTATATTTGTTAATTGATTCTTTTTGTTTGTTTGACTAATGTGTTTGTCTGATATATTTGCCTGCTTGCCTGTTTGTTCGTTTATTTCTTTATTTGTTGGGTTATTTATTCGTTTGTTGATTTTCAATAGTTTGTTTGTTAGTTAATTAACTTATTTATAAATTTATTAATTTGTTTATTGTTGATTAATTTGTTTATTATCAATTACAACCGTAATTGTAAAATTGTAAAAATTGTAGAATTAAAACTTTTGTAGAGTTTAATTTTTGAACTGTTTGAAATTTGGCATTTAAATGCGAATGTTCGGTCTGAATTCGAGTTGATAAGTACTTTTCCTAAACTTGGTATACTTTTTGAGGTTTTTTTTATTTTTTATTTATTTAGAGTTTTTCTGTAGTATGAAGGATTTATTAATTTTTGCAGCAATATGCAGCTATATTTCGTTTACACGAAACAGCATTACAATTTCTCTTACACAAAAATAAGTGCAAAATATTAATAAGAGGATGGTAATACTGACAGGAACAGGGAAGAAAAGTATGAGGATTTAACGAGTTTTGCAACCAAATCAAGTGCACCCAGTACTTACAGATGAGGCCGTAGATAATTTTGACGCGGGTTGAATTGAATGGATATAACGGGTATGCGTGGTAGTCGGATTAAAAAGTTTTGCAGACTGGAACTGTTTGAGCTACGGACCCCACACAGGTGGGTTCAACGAACGAAATGGCGCGGAAATCTCGAAATTTGATTGTTTTAGATTTAAGGAGTTTTGGAATGAGGCGACACCAATCCAAGTATAAATTGTACAATGGTCTCAAATTGCTTTTTTTAATTTCTTACAATGAAATTAAAAACAATATATATTTCAAAGCAAATTGATTGAGTCGTTTTATACAAAGTAGATGATTGATTTAAAACTTTTATTTTCCTCGAAACAAAATTTCCCCAAAAATATCCTCTTCTCGGTTAATGAATTTTATGGGTAATAAAACCCTACACTCGATTTTTTTTTATTTAATTTTTCCAATAATTTTACAAAAATTGTAGAAAAGGTTTAGTTTTACTGCTTAACATTTTATCGATTATGCGATTATCTTAACATTTATTTTTGAAAAAGGCTGAATTTTCAAATTAAACTTGAATGTATTTTAATAAAATAGATTGAATACTCCTTGTCACATAAAATATTCAACATGTCGATCCGGTTCTAACAATTAAAAAGTTACTTTGAAAAAAATCAAATTCAAGCTCGTAAATATTAAATATTACTCATCGAAACATATGTTACTCAATAACACGAATAGTAGCTAAAATAGCTATAGAATCAGACCAAACATGTTTCAAATATATACACATATCCAAACACAGTCTGTGATTATTAAACACTGTTAAAGTGATTTGGAAGGATCAATATTTAAGTTTCTATTTAAGACATCAGAAACGCACCGTGATAAAATATCACCTCAAATAATACGATTCTACATAATATAAAGGAGCTACTAAAATTTTTTGTGTAGCAATAACAAAATTGGATAATAATAAAATAGTTTTTCTAAACTTTTAGGGGAAAAAAAGTCGACGAAAATTAGAAAACATACTTTTTAAAAACCTTTATTACAGATTTTAAAAAAAATTGGACATATTTACATTTTTTTTTTTTAAAAAAAGGGACGCAAAATATGTCAATAATTAAAAAAAATGATTATGAATTCTTTATCAATGGATTTCCAACGGATCAGTCTCTAACATTGCATTATAGTTTATTGTAATGAAAAATAATATCAAAAGAGCTCAAATTTGTTCTAACTTCGCAGAACAGAGTTTAGGAAGTTTTTTTTGAAAAGTGGAATGTGGAAAATAGTAAACTCTAAAACAATAATTACATTAACCATTTTTTGATTAAATCTCGAAAAACTATCAAAACTAAAGTATCGGTAATAAAATAATAATATATGAAGAAAATACAACAACAAAAATCCCTGCAATGTGTAAGACAATTAAATTTTAATACTGCAATGCCATTATTATAAAGTGCCTATTGATAACAAAAAAATCTCATTTTTCGAATCATTAACAAGTTATAATCAAAATGTTAATTTTCACATAACTTATTTTGCAAATGGATAAAAATTTTGCAACTGGTTTTATAAATGTATCCGTAACCATCTTGTTTTGTTTTTCATGAAGCAAAACCCGCTCTATCCACATTTCGGTCAATCAGAAATCAAACTATCGCCGACACTCATGTTCCCGTTCGCTTCTGCGTACTTCTTTTTCTGAGTTATTATTAGTAACAATGATTTTTGCATCTTTATTATATTTTAAAAGCCAAAATTATAAATTTAAAAACTGTTATTATATTTTAAAAGCCAAAATTATAAATTTAAAAGCTGTTATTATATTTTAAAAGCCGAAATTATAAAGTGCCTATTGATACAAAAATCACATTTTTCGAATTTTTTTATGTAACCTCTTTTTTGCAATGTAGTATCCCAGAAAAAGATAATGTTTATTTAAGGTCCTGACCTCTCCGTTAGGATATACAGGATTTCCTTCAACAACCATACGTGGGATACAGAGAATGTACACATATAATGTTTGTACAGGCCATTTGAAGTGATACACATTAGTGAAAATCGAGCAACACGCTCTGAGTTTGTTGCACATATCTTAGGTGTTAACATGAGTATTTGTCTCTATGCGGGGTGCATACCCCTCAGTTTTGTATATAAAACTTATAATCTAACTTAAAATCTAACATAAAAAGGAAAGGTCTGTGAAACAAAATTTTCGAGAGTCTCTTATGTTAAGAATTTGTATCTTGAACCAATACGAAAAGTTTACATTGTGTAGTTTTTGAGTCCAGCATATTTTGTATATGAAACATACACTTTGATAATTTAGGTTCATTTATATTCCCATTTTTTTCATAAGTGTTGATACAACTGTCTGTAGGAATGGGTGAATAGAATTATTTAACAGTAGAGTAGGTAAATCAAGCACCGGAAAGTTTAAAGGTAAGAATGTAAACCGTAAATGTTCAAATTCTGCACAATTGTATATGTAATGTACTATGGAACCCTCTTCTTCCAGAAAAAGATAAAAATTCCACAAAGCTAACACTTTTTAACTTGATATCGAATTTGTATCTTTTTCTGGGATACATACTACATTGCGAAAAATACACGCGTAGCGTCTGCTTATGACAGATACGCATTAATGGATACGCAATGGTCTGAAAATCGAGGTTGTAACTTATTCGGTAATCGAGTGGGGTTGAGTGGTCTCTTTGGAGCTCACGTCCTCCAAGTGGGCGACACTTTATGGAGGTGCCCAGCAGAGGAATGGCGCACCTCACTCAGCGGATGCAGTGAATGTAAGAAGCTTTGTACGGGAATTACGACTTCTGCAACCATGGCAACGGATGTCTGCAAGATCCTTGGCAATTGAAAAATACAGCTTGATCACACATTGTTGGTCGATGGTCATTGTTTGGCTGCAACACATGCAGCCGCATTGTCCAACTACTTCACTCACATTTTAAACAAGCCACATAGCTTTAATAGCAACAAACAAATTGGTTAAACAGTAGTAAAAATAATGGTTTATTATGTGTAGTTAAACAGCTATTGGTCATATCCCAACAATTTGCAAACCCCACCGTGTACAATCATAACGGGAAATATCTATATTTCAATACTACCCCTTTTTATGACAGATATTGAATTTATTCAATTTTAAAAAACTTGTTTTGATGTAAGGACACAACTCATATGCGACAATCCGTGCAGTAGTAAATACGAATCGAACACTGCAAAGTTAACTTCCCGAAAATCCTCTTTCTTAGGAAACTTGTACAACTACTGAAGCTTTTTAAGTGAACTTCCAAGCATCATAGATAAATTAATTGCAAACAAAATTAATTGAAATATTTTGAACGACACAAAAAGTTTATTTCTAATATTAATTAACTAGCTTTTATCTGTAGTTCCATCTATTTTTACAAATGAGCAAAATATTTTCTTAATTACAAGTTGTTGAAGTAAGCCCAGGTAAGAATATAGAACACATATATTTTTATTTAAATATCAATACTTTGGTAATAAAATATATTGAAACTTAAAAAATAAATTAATTTCAGTTTACACAAAAAATGGGGATTTTATAAATGTAGTAAATTGTGTTCATTTCAAAACGACAAAAAACTTTTTGTCAAGGGACTACTAAAACTTTATTGTTCATAAAAACTTCGTTAAGTTTGAGTGACTGTTTTTAACACAGGATTAGTAACATCTTCCCGTTACCTTTATTTGAACGGTGTTACTGATTGAGTGTTAACAGTGCAGAGCGTCTGGTTAGATGAAAGCTTATGAACATTTTTTAAAAGTTGGTTCACCACTCAACACAATTTTCACGCAAATGGCTTAAATTTTCAGCTAGTCAAATGGAATTGTAGATGTCGTTGTTCTATTCGATTTAAAAGCGCACTCGTCGCAACCATTCCATTAGAACAGAAGTTACGGGGGTTGACCTAGGGAAGTGTGTGAATGAAATTTGGTTTATCCCACCCCACGCATTACAAAGATCTGAGAGGGGAGTGGGAGTAATATCCAACCGAGTCGAGACGGCCCACCTTTTTCTACACGATGGTAGGCATTTACCCTCCTAAGACTATTCGCGAATTCCCTCTGGAATTATATGTCGGTTTAAATATCAAAATTTTTTTGTTTGTTTTTTTGTCGCGCAATTTTCTGCCAACGACCGATGTACCTGAAACAAATTTAAAGACGTATCCACGTCCAAAAAATATTGCTGCAGAGTATGTTAATACTCACATTTAAAATTCGAAGATTATGTTAGCATAACCATCCATTTTGAAAGTGTTAAAACCCTAAAATAAATCATATTTCCCAATCAAACAACTTTGGAGGTGGAGGTCGTTGACTAAACAGCGCGAATAAATGCGCGAAAGCATTCTTCCTCAGGTGCCTACTTCTAGTGTGTGTGTGTGTGTGTCTTTTTTTTTGGTTTTCAAGTTTATGCTGTGGAATTGTGTACTATTGAAGTACACATATCTAGAAATAATTTTATCCTTTAATCGTTTGGCAGAAATTATCGTTTAACTGTTAATGAAAATGCTTCTATTATAATATAAAAATGTACACAAAAAATGAATTTCTGCTCAGTAAGTACACAGTCGATTCTAGCGTAACCATGTGCTCTCCCTCCTTTTTCCAGGAAGTTCGTGTTCGCCCCCCGGTGCAGAGGCGTCAGCGCCAAGAGATCCGCCAAGCTCAACAGCGAGGAACTGAGGTGAGTGGACGAGCGGACTTCCATGCACCAAACACGTTGCGGCGGTGCATTTCTGACCAGGGCCACCGTGATCCTGTGAGAAACTGCGTACTAAATTTTAATTTGGGTTATTGTTTTTTGCTTGACCAGTTCACTTATTTGCAATATTTTCTGTACAATAAATGGTTGAATTAACGTGGTACTAGAGCTGCACAGTGCGATATTGGCGACGGTTCGGGTCTATCTCGAAGGAAAGCCGTGGGCAAAACCTCGTATTTTTTAACCATAGTCAAATGTTAAAATACAAATGCAACGTTAAAATACGCAATAAAAGTCCGTAATAATCCGGACATGTTTCGGGAGATACATCACCCTTCATCAGCGGAAAATGTAAAGTCTGTGTGTAATGAAATATAAATAAACCCAAAGAAATCTAAAATGTTGCCAAAGACTAAAAAACTAACTAAAAACTATTACAAACGGTTGGAGTTAACTATTGTGTGCCAACAAGCGGGAAACATTGGGACCGCAAACGTTTCATTGACAACCGAATCAATATTACTAAAAATATGAAACGCCTCCAGGAAGTCAAGTTCAAATGGAGATTTAGGTTTGCAAATTAAATGTGAGTTAGAAAAATTAAATATATGACCATGTTCCCAAGAGTGCTTGGCAATGGAGGACTTCTTTATTTCTTGTTTAACAGTATGTGCTTGGTGCTCCTTGATACGAAATCTTAATGCTCTCCTTGTTTGACCAATATATGACATGCCACATTGACATGAAATACTGTATATGCCCCAGTTATTAAGATCGTCAATAGGGTCTTTACGTTGCATTTGTATTTTAATATTCTTAACGCAATGCTCTATAAGACGAGTTTTTATCTCATAGTCAAATGGCAAGGATAACATCTAATCTGGCATCCGACCCAATCTCAATAGGCGTCAGAACGTTTAACCACGATCAGATTTAACGTGCATTAGTTTTGTATACCTGCCGGTAGAATTAGCGGATAATGTTTAGGCTACTTTTGTAATTTAGTAGCAAATCAGGCAACCATCCTATCACAAGGTCGCTACAACTGAACTTTGTCATCTCCACGTCGTAATTCAAACTCGTAATCCTCTGATTGTTAGCTACCTACTATACCACTGGACCACCAAACCCCTTGTATGATAAATGGAAAAAGCGCTTTGTATAAATAAATGTAATAATGAGATATATTTTGCGTTTAAGTTCATTATTTTTCAATGATTATTTAAAATAATTTTTAATTAAATCTGTCTAATTCTCAGAGGTGGCGCCACTAGGGGGGCTGGGGGGGGGGGGCTGTAGCCCCCCTGTCGGGCAAGCCAAGCCCTCCCGTCGGGCAAAATTCTGAAGTTCGTCGGGGGAAAGCGTTATTTTAATTGTTAAAACCGAATTTTAATGAAAGGTTGAGTCGAATTTGCTTTTTTAAGGAAATGAATCTGGGCCATAAACCCGACAGAGCGAATTCCGACAGACCGAAATCCCGACAGCCTGTGGTGGCCGAATGGTTAGGAGTTCGGACAAGCACTCGATAGGCACAATTTTTATCTTTAGCTTGTGTGTAGCGATTCAGTAATCGGAGAGTTGTCAAATCCGTTCCTTTCGACACCAATAAATATCCACCGCGTATAAGGGACTGGTGCACACGGGTTAATCTGATTGTGGTCCAATGTCTTGACGCTTATTGAGGTAGGTTGCGCTGGATGAGTTGATCTCATCTGACCGTGGTTCAAAAATACGATCAAATAGTGTTCTCGGGTCTTTTCTTTCATATAAACCCTGATCCTTCGCCAAAAACCCCCCACTGTGCAGCTCTAGTTCAATGTTCATTCAACCAACCTATTCTAACAAACTAAATTCTCAACAATACAATAAATCCTATATAACCAAATTCTATAAACCAATATTTATTATTTTAGATAAAATTGTCAGTAATTTTATTATTTTATATCTTTTTATACAAGGTTATGTATAAGGGCAAGTAGGGTTCCACGTACACAGGTATACTATAGATATACTGTTATCATAACTTCAATTACATTATTTGCTAATTTTTTTTTTACAATACTAGGGGGCTCCGCCCCCTGCTCCGCTAACGCTCCACCAACCCTCTCAATTTCTAGTCTTCCGTCACTTCCCTTTGCTAATAATATTAATTTGCCTGAGGCATAAATTTTCCCAACTCAGAGATTTTTAAAACTCGAAATTCCCAACTTTTAAGGTTTCAAGTTTACAGAGGGGGGGGGGGCATGCTTCCCCCCAATCCCCCCCCCCCCCTAACTGGAAAAACTCAACTATAGAACTGCTTCAACGCAATTGTGCTCATTGAAAAGCGAAACATGTGTAAACAAACAACAGCATAAACGCGCCAAGAACAAATAGGCTTAATCGCCAACTTATCTTATATATAAAGCAGAAATCTTCAAAATCTGTCCGGATGTGTGTTTGTTGGTTTGTTGGTTTGTCAGTATATTATAGGTTCCGTAACTACAAAACGCAGAGCTTTGAAATTCACAGAATAGTTAGTTCAAAAAATAAGAATTTTAACGCGACTATTTTCAAGTCTCTACGATGTTCCATTCGAATGTTATGACATTTTTTAGCGTACGTCATCAAAGTTTCACGAAGTGGCAACAGTAAAATCAGTTAAAATCAACGGAGAAAAGCGAAAATATAATATAACAAAATTATAAACCAATTAGAATTCCGATATTTACACGGAATACTCCATAACTACAAAACGTAGCTTTATAAAATTTATAGAATACTTTACTTGAAAAATTAGACATTTTTTGTGATAATTTTTATGTTTGTACGATGTCCCATTCGTATGTTATAACTATTTTAATGTATTCCATTGACTTAACATGGATGAAAATATCGTTAGCAATTTAAAATAAAATTGTTCGTTATTGGCAATATAAAAACGACGTCATTGGTTTTGTTTGATTTAATAATTATTGAAAAACGTCTGCTCATTGGGCTTTTTGTTACAATACGGATTCACTCAAAAATTAAAACAACTAGAATTTTATATTAGGAAAATGGTTTAGAATTGTTTTAAAATGTTAAAATTGTATTATTTCTTTTGTTTTGTTTGTATACAGGTTAATTGTAACTATATTTAATTATATCAGATCAAACTTTTAGAATACTTCTTCTGAATCTTATATATAAAGCAGAAATCTTCAAAATCTGTCCGGATGTGTGTTTGTTGGTTTGTCAGTATATTATAGGTTCCGTAACTACAAAACGCAGAGCTTTGAAATTCACAGAATAGTTAGTTCAAAAAATAAGAATTTTAACGCGACTATTTTCAAGTCTCTACGATGTTCCATTCGAATGTTATGACATTTTTTAGCGTACGTCATCAAAGTTTCACGAAGTGGCAACAGTAAAATCAGTTAAAATCAACGGAGAAAAGCGAAAATATAATATAACAAAATTATAAACCAATTAGAATTCCGATATTTACACGGAATACTCCATAACTACAAAACGTAGCTTTATAAAATTTATAGAATACTTTACTTGAAAAATTAGACATTTTTTGTGATAATTTTTATGTTTGTACGATGTCCCATTCGTATGTTATAACTATTTTAATGTATTCCATTGACTTAACATGGATGAAAATATCGTTAGCAATTTAAAATAAAATTGTTCGTTATTGGCAATATAAAAACGACGTCATTGGTTTTGTTTGATTTAATAATTATTGAAAAACGTCTGCTCATTGGGCTTTTTGTTACAATACGGATTCACTCAAAAATTAAAACAACTAGAATTTTATATTAGGAAAATGGTTTAGAATTGTTTTAAAATGTTAAAATTGTATTATTTCTTTTGTTTTGTTTGTATACAGGTTAATTGTAACTATATTTAATTATATCAGATCAAACTTTTAGAATACTTCTTCTGAATCTTATATATAAAGCAGAAATCTTCAAAATCTGTCCGGATGTGTGTTTGTTGGTTTGTCAGTATATTATAGGTTCCGTAACTACAAAACGCAGAGCTTTGAAATTCACAGAATAGTTAGTTCAAAAAATAAGAATTTTAACGCGACTATTTTCAAGTCTCTACGATGTTCCATTCGAATGTTATGACATTTTTTAGCGTACGTCATCAAAGTTTCACGAAGTGGCAACAGTAAAATCAGTTAAAATCAACGGAGAAAAGCGAAAATATAATATAACAAAATTATAAACCAATTAGAATTCCGATATTTACACGGAATACTCCATAACTACAAAACGTAGCTTTATAAAATTTATAGAATACTTTACTTGAAAAATTAGACATTTTTTGTGATAATTTTTATGTTTGTACGATGTCCCATTCGTATGTTATAACTATTTTAATGTATTCCATTGACTTAACATGGATGAAAATATCGTTAGCAATTTAAAATAAAATTGTTCGTTATTGGCAATATAAAAACGACGTCATTGGTTTTGTTTGATTTAATAATTATTGAAAAACGTCTGCTCATTGGGCTTTTTGTTACAATACGGATTCACTCAAAAATTAAAACAACTAGAATTTTATATTAGGAAAATGGTTTAGAATTGTTTTAAAATGTTAAAATTGTATTATTTCTTTTGTTTTGTTTGTATACAGGTTAATTGTAACTATATTTAATTATATCAGATCAAACTTTTAGAATACTTCTTCTGAATCTTATATATAAAGCAGAAATCTTCAAAATCTGTCCGGATGTGTGTTTGTTGGTTTGTCAGTATATTATAGGTTCCGTAACTACAAAACGCAGAGCTTTGAAATTCACAGAATAGTTAGTTCAAAAAATAAGAATTTTAACGCGACTATTTTCAAGTCTCTACGATGTTCCATTCGAATGTTATGACATTTTTTAGCGTACGTCATCAAAGTTTCACGAAGTGGCAACAGTAAAATCAGTTAAAATCAACGGAGAAAAGCGAAAATATAATATAACAAAATTATAAACCAATTAGAATTCCGATATTTACACGGAATACTCCATAACTACAAAACGTAGCTTTATAAAATTTATAGAATACTTTACTTGAAAAATTAGACATTTTTTGTGATAATTTTTATGTTTGTACGATGTCCCATTCGTATGTTATAACTATTTTAATGTATTCCATTGACTTAACATGGATGAAAATATCGTTAGCAATTTAAAATAAAATTGTTCGTTATTGGCAATATAAAAACGACGTCATTGGTTTTGTTTGATTTAATAATTATTGAAAAACGTCTGCTCATTGGGCTTTTTGTTACAATACGGATTCACTCAAAAATTAAAACAACTAGAATTTTATATTAGGAAAATGGTTTAGAATTGTTTTAAAATGTTAAAATTGTATTATTTCTTTTGTTTTGTTTGTATACAGGTTAATTGTAACTATATTTAATTATATCAGATCAAACTTTTAGAATACTTCTTCTGAATCTTATATATAAAGCAGAAATCTTCAAAATCTGTCCGGATGTGTGTTTGTTGGTTTGTCAGTATATTATAGGTTCCGTAACTACAAAACGCAGAGCTTTGAAATTCACAGAATAGTTAGTTCAAAAAATAAGAATTTTAACGCGACTATTTTCAAGTCTCTACGATGTTCCATTCGAATGTTATGACATTTTTTAGCGTACGTCATCAAAGTTTCACGAAGTGGCAACAGTAAAATCAGTTAAAATCAACGGAGAAAAGCGAAAATATAATATAACAAAATTATAAACCAATTAGAATTCCGATATTTACACGGAATACTCCATAACTACAAAACGTAGCTTTATAAAATTTATAGAATACTTTACTTGAAAAATTAGACATTTTTTGTGATAATTTTTATGTTTGTACGATGTCCCATTCGTATGTTATAACTATTTTAATGTATTCCATTGACTTAACATGGATGAAAATATCGTTAGCAATTTAAAATAAAATTGTTCGTTATTGGCAATATAAAAACGACGTCATTGGTTTTGTTTGATTTAATAATTATTGAAAAACGTCTGCTCATTTGGCTTTTTGTTACAATACGGATTCACTCAAAAATTAAAACAACTAGAATTTTATATTAGGAAAATGGTTTAGAATTGTTTTAAAATGTTAAAATTGTATTATTTCTTTTGTTTTGTTTGTATACAGGTTAATTGTAACTATATTTAATTATATCAGATCAAACTTTTAGAATACTTCTTCTGAAATGCGGGTAATTTGTGTATGAACGTCCATTTTATTTATTTGAAAAATATTTTATGACAGTATAATTTTAAAAATTGTACGAAGCTTTAGTTTCACTGTGAATTTTCAACTCTATATGACTTTTTAATGTTATAAAGAATAAAATTCCACAGGTACCAAATGATAATTGAGAAAATAAATATTTTATTTAATGTAAAAATGAATATTTCCTTTTAAAAAGTAAAATGGCGATCATTAAGAATTATATGTTCTAAATTATTGTTCTGAATGATTGAAGTACATGGTGAGATTATAATATGCTGCACCGTTTGCTAAACTATCGCCAAGCGCCAAGTTATAACAATTTATTTTTTGAAAAAGTGCGTCTTGGCTTTAATTTGCTGAGGAAACTTACTAAACATTTATATGACAGGTATTTTTCGATGCGAATACAATATCGAAATAATTTATTAAGAAATCGATAACAATAGTATCACAAAGAAAATTAGGGAAAATAGTTTAACAAAATGAGTAAATACCAAATTTTTAACACATTGATACGGAAATAAAAAAAATGATCTTAAAATTAAAATAGGTGGTTATTCTTCTGTAATAATAGCATTCATGGAAATTCTTTAAAGCGTGGGCATTTGGACGAAGTAAAAGTAAATTGTGTAGTATTTTAAAACATACTGATTTTGGCTAAATATTTATGACGGGCTGCTAATTTTATTGTCATATTTATTAAGAACTTGATGCAATTTTTTTGAAAAAACGTTTAGGTTTATTCTGCCTGTAATTTACATTTTTATGTTCTGTTTTAGAGAGGTTAAAAATGCAAACTACTAAGATCGAAGATTGCAAAGATGTGGCCTAAACGATACACTGGAATGGGCATTTGGAAATAGTCAAATTAAAATTGTAATACTAGGAAAAGGGAAATTCGGAATGTTTTGAAAGTTTAGTCATGAGAGTTCATGATCAAATTTCTCAATATGGTCATCTTTAAAAAATATATATATTGTCTGTTTTTACTGCCTTTTTCAATTCCATACGGCTTCAGAACAGTTCAATAGCGAGATTGATTCAGAAGTTTCATTAAAATTCGCTTGAAAACTGCATTCAATGAAATTGCAGTTTAATGAAACTCTTCTTGATGATTGTTTTCAAAAATAATATATAAATGAAAATCATAGCGCTTTGTTTATTATTTAATTTAATATTTTTTCCCTTAGATAAAAATAAACTTTTATGCAAATATTTATTCTTATAAAATACCTGTTATAGTTCACATTATCTTTCAATAATGATGACAACAGTAATTAAAATTTCATTGATTAAAGTAAGCACTGAAAACTAAAATATAATTATAGTCGTTTCCCGAATAAATCGCGGCATCCGTGTTAAAAAATGATATGTACAGACCGCGCTGCATTGAGCCTTACTGGATACAAGGTTGAGAGGGGGAGATGATAAATGACCTACAATGGTTGAAACGGTCTTCCTTCCTTTACACGATCGTAAGTCATTTATCCATATAGGCTGATTCCAAGTTGAATTAATGATAGAGGTACACTCATTTTCACCGGGTACAAACGTAAAAGGGGGGATGGGTTAAAAATCGGCATGTACGAAACGTCTGACTTTCGTCTACAAAATAGTATATTATTTATACCTATCAGCTAATTCCACTTGGAGTTAAGGATTTTAAAAACGTCGTTTTTTATTATGGTATTTAATACAACTATGTATACCCATACCGAAAGGAAATTCCTATTAATTTCTAAAAATATTTTTGTGCAGGGATGTTTAATTTTTTAAACTCCATATCTTATGAGAGATAATCTAGAAATTATTAGATTTTTATCGGTGGATTAGCAACCAAGTAGTATAGAGATATTTTTACTTTTTTAATTTCTAATTTATTAAACATAAAAATATTTTAAATTATAAAAAAAAGCTTTATCACTTTTTAAAGAGGAATTTTAAAATGGTATGCAATTATCTGACTGAGGAGAGGAAATGTATATATTTTCAGTTATTTGTCGTTATTTATTTATCACCGTGCGAAGAACGGGTACTTTTGCTAGTATTTATATAAAGTAAGATAATTGAGAATTGGCGCTAATAATAATTCGCCGTTGGCAGCCAAATACACGTTGGCATTTTGCCAATGTTGGCATTTCCTTCCGGAGTATCTTTTAATAATATTTATAGTACATAAATAGTTACTTCTAATTTATTTTTAAGATAGAATTTCAGTATTGATACCATTCAAGAAAGAAAGATTTTACGAACATAACTATATTTTTTTAACGGGAAAAAAGTATATTTTTGAACTATTTAGAGCAGTTTTAATTTATCACTTAAAATTTTACCCGTATAATTGACGATTATTTCAGACATTTCGTCAATTATTTAAAAATTTATAACTACAAAACTAAATCGAAATTTCACAAACGCTCTGGATCATTTGTAGCCAATAGTTTAATCTATATCCCTAATTTTTTATTTATTTTTTTGTTGAAAATTGGAAGACAAGTATCCAAAAATGTATGAATTGTTTTCAAAATTTTCTAATATCATGACTTTAACATAAAATAACGTCTAATATACTAATCGTATTGAAAAAAGAATATATTCATCTTATTACCCAAACATTTCTTAATAAACTGGCATAATTTCATAATTTTAGGACATTTACTTTTTGAGATGCAAGCGGAACAATGAGACAAAAAGTCGCAAATTAAAATTTTCTCGAAATATCCGACATTTTTATCCTTCTTCGCTATTTTTTATACCTATCTTAATTGACCATATCTAATTTAATTGGAAAGATAGAAATATAATCTTTATAACATCAGAAAGAAGAAGTTTTAACGAACATTAATATATTTTTTTGAATAAGACAATATGTAATTTTAAATGACTTATAGCAATTTAGAAATCACGTTTCAAAAATGAGGGTGAAAAAACTTCAAAAAGTGGAGTGTGTTTAAATGTTTCAAAAATTTATAAATCCAAAACTAATTCGAATTTAAAAAAATGCTTACTTGGATTTCCAGTTCAAACCTATTTCTACACTCCCTAAAAAAATTGGATCTCTCCTCTTAATAGTGTTTCAGAAACTCGACGGACAAAATTAGTTGTAAGCGAAATTTTATCAACGACGACTTTAATATTAAATAACTTATAAACTAATAACAGTATTGAAACAAAAATATATTCTTCTTATTTATCAAATATTTCTTAATAAATTCACTTCATTTCGTAATTTTAGGACTTTTACATTTTGAGATACGATCTGAATAACATTGAAAGAACTGAAAATTCCCCCTAGTACTTACTTTTCCCCCCTAGGGCTTACTTTTTTTTAAAATAGAGAGAAAAAGCAACCCTAAAATTTCAAACTAAAACCCATGTTTCAAAATATCACCATTAAAAAATGCTATATTATTCCAAATCATAAACTAAAGAAATATATGATCATATAATTAAAACATCATATCATCATGCACACGATATTTCATCACGCATATCATTGATTTTGTGCCAAAAAACAATCGCGGTTTCCACGCGGCAAAAGCATTTTTAAAAACTTTTATTAAGTCGGCCATCAATAAGAATTTCAATGAAACTATTGCTAATACTCAGTGGCGGATTTAAAGAACGGTAAATATACGCAATTTGACAATGCCATTTGGGTCCCTGCAAGATCAGCCAGGAAAAAAATAAGGACATGCAGAAAAATATAATTTAAAAGTTTTAGGAAGTAAAGTGGTTAAAATGAATTTGTCAATTTATATCATTAATGAATTTATTTTATAAAAGGAAAACTTCATAAAGTTAGCATGTGTGTCGAAACTGTGCATTAACGAAATTATTTTGTGATCGTTCAAAAATTGAAGAACACGATTCAAAATTTAATTTAAAGTAAAATATTTCATGTTAAATTGTAAAAAATTAGTTCCTTTTTTAAAAACGTTCTTTTAAGACACAACATAAATCTTAACAGTGCTTATTTTACATGCTATATTTTTTTTTCTTCTGTTGCATTTATTTTGAGCGTATGAGCAGGATATGATTTAGAAAGTTCAGTACTATAGGCCCTAAACCACTGAAGAGGGCCCTCTCGTAAAAATAGTCTCGAAAAATTAAAAATATCGCAAAATAAGTTTATTATTAATTTAAAACACGACTTAATTCTCACTTTTTTGGATAAATTGCTGAAAATTGCATTAATAATAATAACAATTTTGTCAAGTATTCGCTGGGGCCCCAAATCAGTCCCTGGGTATGAGACACGAGTCATTTTGTTTTGAGCAAACAGCAGAGCCACAGCTCAGACGTGGAATCACAAACGAAGACCTATTCAGGCGGCAGTAGCCAAACGCGCGTTGCCGCAAGGCCGATTGTTTGTACTTGGGGAGTGACGATTCCTGTAATCTCCCAGCTATCCAAAGCCGGTCTAGGCAAAGAGTAGGTCTATGGTCCTGGGGACGAAGCATCCCCCGTTGTAAAAGTTTAACCTTGAGGAGGTCAGCTACCATCTTTGGGTAGACAAAACCGCCTTCGGGGGTGTTGGTCTCCCCTAAAAAAAAGAGATGGGGCAGTGAATGGTCACCGACAGGGCCGTCTCGACTCTCCAGAGTGAGCGTCGTGCGTAAAGGATATTAAGACGGCCCGGCCCTACTTGTAGAAGTAAGATTATGGTCCAGTTCTATTTTGTCGTTGGTGAAAGGCAAAACGTTTTTTTAAAGAGGAAAATTGTAGAGTGTCAACATTGCATTTAGATTTTAACTTTGATACTAATTCGGAAAGGTGAGATGTCTTAATAATTCAAGTGAAAAAATGTCTTATAAAAATTTTATTTGTGCCTGTGACTACTTAATATTACATTTATTTCGCTCAAAAAGAAGTCCAACCGTTTATTGATTTTTATGTTTTCCGTATTTAGAAGAACCAAGCTAGTTTTGTCATTACTATTTCAGTATAGAAGATTTATTTAGCCAATAAATTGTTTCGTCGTACGAGCTAGGTTTAGAAATTATCCTTATTTCAATTTTTGCTGCCCCAAATTTTGTGCAATTTCAAACTATTTGGAATTTAAAAATAAAATATAATTATGGGAAACCTTTTTTCATCATTAAAAAAAATTCGTATATTGTTATATATAAAAAATCAATTCAGAAGAAATCAGGTCATATTCTAACGATGCATTCATGGTTCAATACGGTGGTCCTAAATTAAAAATGGGCAATCGTAAATCCATTAAATTGTCAATTAATCCTACTAGCTAAACGTCTATAAAATATGGTATCAGACATTCCGACCCAGTTCCGACATCCAAGATTCCGACATTATAACTCCGTTGCAAATGACAATTTTTATCTCGTTTGATAAGAAATTAGGCATATAAATAAAAATAAAATACTGCAGATTTTTTACGTAATGAAGTTCACCAATACATATAACTACTGCTGCAGCTCTATTCTCTGAAAAGAATTTAATAAGGAAATAGCTCTCAATAGAAAAATTCTTTCATAGAAATAGTCTCAATTTCGTTGCTAGTGATACAGCATTTTATAAGTATTTAAAAACGTTCTCACTGTTTATAGATTTAAAAACACACACATTAAATTAGATGACAGAAAAAGCGTTAAAACATAGCACCGTTTTACATCGCATTGCTACCAACAAACAATAAATTAATTTCGTAAAAGCATGAGGATTTTACAAAAGCTACTTGTATAATATAGTGATTTACCACATTTCGTTTTACCTTCACTATACTTTTTATTTATTTTATTTGTTGCCTTCTCGCCATCCCTTCTTTGAACAACCCAACCTCTTCAAATAGTTACATTTATAAAGGTTTTGAAAACATTTGAGTACGATTTGTACAGTTTTTTTTGGTACTTATCTTTTCTCCATGATTGCAACTCAGAATATTCAGAACACAACAATTATTTAATAATTAATATATAAATATTATAAACCTTTTGTTTCAAATATTTATCTCTATGTGCAGCTCTAGTGCGATGTTTATTAAACAAACCAAACCAAATATTTATTTCAACAAATTTATTTCGTTATTTATGAATATTTTATACGCTTATATGCACATTTTCCGTCGGGGATATTAGCCCCCCTGTCGGGGAAGTCTAGCCCCCCCGTCGGGCAATTCCTAGCGCCACCACTGCTAATTCTTATAAAATTATACATAAAAAGATCGAAGGGAGGGGGGACGTGTAGGAACACGGCCAAAAGGGTTTTACGTGAAACGTCATTTCAGCAGAAATAGGAGTTGGATCGCCAACGGAAAGAAGATAAATAAGCTGTCAGACGCCTCAGCCACCCATCCGAGCATCGATGCCTAATTTCCCATCGAACACGGCGAAATGTATGTAAATTGTGTATTTGTCCCGAAGTAATAGTGTCGGAATGGAATATGGGCCTCTAAAAGCATAACAAAACATTTCTATCTTGATAACCAATATAGATGGTATTATAGATATTTCACGTCAAAAACCGATTTTAGATTTTTAAAAATAATGTTAGTGTATCCTCGACAGCGCAGGGACCAACCCAAGCACGGGGCCATGTGGCAAAACACATGTGGCACACCCCTAAGAGCGGCCCTGTTTCTAACAAGCGAAGTTAAGTTTTCTTTTTAACCCTTTAGACGATTTGGACGTTTATATTCAACCGAGGATCTCCAGTTATAGCAACAATTCACATACACATTTTAAATTTATAAAAAAAAAGAAACTTAAACATTTTTAAAACATGTTAGGGTGCATTTTAAAAATATTAAAATAATTACATTTAAAAAATATATATAAAATACACGCATTTAAAATATAAACTAAACTCTCTTTCGTGAAGGCCACTTTACAATTTCGACATTTTTCTCGCTTCTTAAAGGGTTTTAACCTAATTTAGCTGTTCAGCGTTAGGAATTTTAATGTATAAGTAATTGAGGGTTTTAAAGTTGCTATTAAAAAATGAAATAAGTATTTGTACTACTTTATCAGGAAAAATGCTGCATTCGATTCTAAAGATGTAATCTTACTATTGTATTGATAATTTGTTAAGAATATATCTTTAATATGCTGTACAAATTTAGGTACTTTATCAGGTCAATATTTTAATCTGTTTGGCGGATGACGAGACCTGAACTCGCAAGTCTCCGATAACGAGCTCGCTGCTCTTTCCAAGATAAGGAGGCAGGGCCTGATTTAGAAATGTTATTACTATATAGGTACGATAGCACTGATGCTGGTTCCTCTCGCAAAAAAATAGTCTCGAAAAAGGAAAAACAATGCATATTTCCTTCATTTTTTTTTTTTTTTAAATTGGTGAAAAGTTATGAAAATTTGCAATAATAATAAAAAAAAAATTCAAAGTACAGGCAACTGTTACAAAATTGTATGTGTAATTAAATAAAAATTCGGGCCCCTAAAGGCAAGGGGGCCCTAGGCCCGAGCGTAACGTGCCTATTGATAAATCAGAACCTGCGAGGATAGAATACTCTTCTGATGAGATCACAGCGAGCGTTAATGATGTTTAAGACTGAATACCGAAAGATGTGGTTGAAATTTATCTAATAAGTAATCTATTATCTTATAAGTAATTGATAATGTACAAATTATCAGAATAAAAAAAGATTATTGTACATGCGTTTTTTTTAAAAAAAACTATTCTATAAAATTAAACCATTGTCCTCCAAATAATGAAATCCCACGCATTTTAGAATAAAAGAATATGAATGAATCTTGGTGCTTATTTCCTAAATTTAAAAGATGGATGAAAATTATTCTCATTAACATTCGGCAGCCCATCCTTCAAACTTTTTTGTCACTTCCTTGTTTTCGATTCGTTTATTTCCCGTTCTTTTGTTGTTTCGTTCGAAGAAGAGTTTCGAAGTTTTTCAATCTTCCCCCATAAAGAACAGCCCTGTCAACAATAAAGCGAAATTTCATTACTTTGTTTGGTTTCCGTTAACAAGAACGCTTCAAAACAAAGAGCGATTGAAAAATTAGTTATTTTCATGATGAACTCCGATCCGATGTTGTATACTTAAAGAATTTAATTTCAGAACGTGAAGTGGCGCACAATGAAACCAATTTCGTCTTTGCTTCTTTTAGAACGGTTATGCACAATTTGTAAACAACGTACTTTATTATCACGTTGAACAAACACAGGAAATGTCGCTTTGGGTCGTCATAGTCCTTTCGAAAATGTATTTATATACTTCTTATTTTGAAAAATTTATATTTGAGACAGAATAGAAAAATTAACTGAAAATATATTTTAAAATGACTATTATAATGTCCCATCTTTTTGTTAGTTTATCTAAACAAAACCACTGAATTATTAATAAAATGAATGTAATATGTACTTTCGCAATTCAATTAGCCACGTTAAAATTGCGCAATGAAAAATTAAATGAGTAATTTAGAGATATATTAATATTATAAAACTAGTTCTTATTACTTGTTATGTAGTTTTTCTCATTATGACATTACTAAAGTTTTCTTAATTGTTATTAGTTAATTATTTATTATTGAAAGCCTTAATGAAGTGAAATTAATAACTCGTATTTCGCGGTATTTTAAAGAGTCATGTTAAAATTATTCATGTTTAATTCATAATTTTGAGATCTATTAATATTATAAAGTTTGTATTTCTACGGACATTTTTTAGTTTTTGTTAGTTAATATCGATAAAATGTAAAAATTTTAGACTGTTAAACAAAGGTACATTAAACGTACAAAAATGACATTCAGTTTCACAACACTAGTAAAATATTCGGGCGGCTTGGTCGCCAAGTGATATAAGCCAACTGAACTAACACGATTTTAAATTACTAGGCAGCCAGATCTGTCATTTGGACAAGTGGTGTGGCTCTTACTTTAATAGGTTGTCCAATAACGAGTTAAATTTTATTCCACATAACGTTATATTCGAGGAGAGTTGCAAATTTTAAATGCTCTTATCTGGGAACTCTGTTTCTATACTTATATACCACTTGGCGGCCAAGCCACACATTTTTAATAGCTGCCCCCACTGGATAACATCCACCCCTGGTCCTGGTCTTTACGTTCACTTACTGGAAATAAAAAGTTTTATGCTATGTATATATACTTTAAAACCGTTTGAATAGAAGGCAGTTTAGAACTTCGCAATCATATTAAGCCTTTTTCCTTAAAACACTAAGTAATACTTTAAAAAGTTCGGTGGCAGCTTGTTTTATAAGACTTCATGGTAAAAACAAAACTAATTTTTGAGTTAAGGGGCGGGGGGAATGATGCACTGTTGCTATTCACAAGTAAGTAAGGGTGAATATGAGCAGTCGTCTGTTTTTCAATCTGCTTCGGTTATGAAATCTTGCTAGCTGATTTCGAAGCTGATTATTTGCTTTTGAAACAGCCTTTTTAAGACTTACACACAAGATGAAAAGTGTAGGTACCTTACACACATTGTTATAAAGTTGGTAATAATAAAAATGCCTAATATGACAAATCATAATTGCACTATTTTTCCTCTGAAAGAATAAGTTAAATGACTGTTTATTCATTTATCGATTTTTCTTCCTTAAAAAATATTTAACAAGACGAAACAATGTTAGAACAAGAGAGCATGACAGATTGAGAATTTGTTTTAACTGTTTATAATTTTTACCACCTTAAAACAGGTACCTTAAATAAATATAAACAATGCTTCTAATCACCCGAAAAAATGACTAAATACAGGTTAAAAATTCATAATAAATCAACGGAAATTTATTAAAAAAAAAATATGCTTACAAATTCTAAAAGGTTTGAGTTTGGGTGAGGTCGAGCAAAAATCCGGAAGGGTATTTTGCAAACACGTGTTGCAAATCAGTGATGACTGGAAGACACTTTATCAGCTGTGCGCATAAACTAACGTTGACGTTATACGCCACTGCGACTCTTTAAGAAAAACTGCTACTATTCACACGGTTCTACGGCAGTACTAGTATCCCGCACTGTGCCAGTTCTGTTGACGCCCTCTCACATGCCGTTTTGTGTTCAGGGAGCTGGGCGAGATGGAGGAGAGTTGGGGCGTGGACTGGCCTCCTCGATCGTCTGTCCCGGAGGACCCCATCTCGGACTCGTCCTTCGAGAGCAGGAGGAAGGCGGTGAGTACCCTCCCCCCTTTCACTCCCTTAGCATACCTCGGTTTGTTTGGTGCATTTTACGTGAATTTGAGGTTAAGCAGACACGATACCATCTAAAGTTTTTAAATATTTTTTTTCACCAAAATATTTTTTCATATCCTATAAACTATAATTGGCATTAAAATTTTGATACCACATATATTTGATTTTTATATAAATAATTAATTATTCATAATAACGCAGCATTTTCCCTTAAAAATATTTTTTCTTACTTTAGTAATGTTTTTTTTAATACTACTCACAGAACTAATTCTTATTCCAATTTACTGCAATATGAGCATTGAACAATCTCGTGTCAAACGATAAAACCTGCGCAACGGACTTGCCAACACGACAGATTTCGGATTAAGCCGATGTACATTTTCTGGTAGGTCTGACTATACCGGGGAAATTCTATAAATTGACGTTTTACTCCAGAAATCGAAAATGTTCTCTTCCCATTCAACGGAATGCAGTGGCACTCTGGCTCGTCCCGTCCTCCGAATCGAGTGCAGGGGTCTTTAGATGCGAGTCGTCCAGTAGTTTCAAAACCATACAGATCCATTTCTCTTCGATTTTCAGATGTCATTTATTTTAAGTCTTCCTACAGAGATCTATCAGCGGGCAAAGTCATAATATCCCACAGCAGCTCGATGCCATTCATTTTGCTGTGTGAAAGTAGCAGCTGGTATTATTCAATAAATTATACAGATAATTTTTTTCAACATTTTTTTATTCAGATTCTAAAAAAAACCTTCTAGAATAATTCAACGATTACAGCCTTAAAAGATTAATTTTTATTAGTTAGATAATCTTAATGAAATTTATATATTCGAATTATTTATCAAAGAATATAGATAACACACTATTATTTGGACGGACGCGCTGTCTGTTAATTGGCACAAGTCCCATCGTACAAGGACGCTTTTAATGCGCGCTAGCTTTTGTAGATGGCTTCGTAATTCGAGAATACAAAAGTTCGTATTTTCGAATCCCAGATCCATTTTCAAATGCCAGCGAGCGATAAAAGCGTCCGTGTACAATGGACCTAAAAATAAAAAATGAACACCATTCGGCCAAGTGGTGTGCGTCTTCGTTTAATAGGTTGCCCAATAATGAGTTGAATGCAATTCCATTTAACAATACAACCAAGGCAAGTTGCAAACTTTAAACGCTCTTTTCTCGGAGCTCAGTTGTGGACCGCTTGTCAACCAACCCGACCCTTTTAAAGGGATATTAATATAACATTTTTCTTTTCTTCTCCAGATTCTACAAAAGCTTCTAGAGAAATTCAACGACTACAGCCTTCACGATGACGACAACTGACGGCGACTCGACAAACGGTGGAACTCATTCGCAGAAGAGACGTCGTCCATCGATGTGTGTTAGGACCCCCTTCCCTTCCACCCCACCACAGCTGATCAGACAATCCCACGTTATTCCTAAGGTGCGATACAAAATGAAATAATAAAATGCTCACTGAAACTTGTGTGTGTTGGAAACTGATATATTTTGATTTATAACTTCTCAATAAAAAAAACTGATCCAATAAATAATTACTTTTTTCAAGTAAGTGGTTTCTCATTCATTGGATTTCAGATTAACATTGTCATAGAACTGCATAAATGGACTATTGGCAACAACATACCCAAAAGAAACAGAAGTTCAACGTAAAGCATTTTTCTACATAAATTTTCTTTCTTGTAATTTTCCTAATAGTATTAAAATGATGTAAAATGTATTATGTCTGTTATGGGTTTACGGTAATAAATTGGTATTTTATCCCAATCAGAAATAATCAACTATAAATAAAACTTTTTAATTATTTTAATCTCCTGCCATCCCAATGCACTTTTAAATTACAAAGTATTTACGAAATTTGTATGAAAAAGAATTTATAAAATATGCATACATTTTATCTTACGAACCATGCAATTCGTAATTATACTAAATATTTGAAAATAACGAATTTAAATTGAGTTTGAACACAGTTAATTTTAAGTGAATTTATTTAGAAGTATGTGCATATAACATATACCCATCATCAATATTTTTTGTGAAAATATTGTTTTTGGGACAGTGGGTAATTTTGACTTTCGAACCAATACCATGCATTTGGAATTGGTATGTAAACACCACTACCGAACCCGCCCGTATGTACTGGCAACGATGTGCCACTATCAGTTTACAGAGTATTTTCATGTTAAAATGGCAGGTGGTGCATAGTTGTATTCTTACGGGGTACAACATTGTGCCATGGAAAAAAATATGCACACCCCTCCTACAAGACATTGTATTTTTTTTAGTACATGATCTGATTACTGAGATATGTAGTTAGGTTGAGTAAAAATTTCAACCTCATAGAACAAAAAATAAAGTTGTGACACACAAAAAATGTCAAAAGTTAGTGCAAAGTTGTATCAGTTTATGGTAACATCCGAAGGGAACTATTAAACTGTAGTTTCATTTTGGCAATAAAAACAAATACCTGTTTTTTTTAAAGTATTATTTTAATTGACAATGTGCCTTTATCTCCAATTGGATATATTGTTTAATACAGTACATAACATTTTAGCAATAAAAAAACTAAAATACATTTTCAGCAAACAAAAATTTAATAAAGTAACACAAATAACCCAATAACATTTAAGTTTTTTTTTAGTTCTTTTGGTGGACAAAATGGCACATTTATGCAAATAGAAAACAATACCTTGAAAACTGAATAATTTTGGCAGAAATAGAATTACAGCCATAAAGCGTTTGAACTAAATGGGTGATCATACACTCTTTGGGAATGTTTTGAAAATGAATACAAACTCAGTAAACCAAATTAGGGTAATACCTCTCTGAAAACAATTTGAGCAATGCAATCATACGATTAGAACCTAGAGTGCACTAAAATCTACCCCCTAACAACAGGGACTACACGCCTTATATTGCAATAAAATGTAAAACAATGCCTTATTGAATGAAAGTAATGCATTTTATTACAAATTAAACACAAATAGAAATATTTTGCATTGGAGGTATACGACACTACGTCCATTTTTACCATTTCACAGGAGAGCTCATCAAAGTTTCATATTCCTATATGTTTCTATGGACATAGAGTTCTTTAAAAAATAATATCTCCATTGGTAATCAATCCATGTAGGAGGTAGTATTTTTGTACATCTGTAACGAGTGTGCAAAACATGTAATATTGCAATTTTAACCTGATAACAGAAAAAGTTAACGCAGGGTCCTACACCTCAGAAGTACACAAAAAATAAAGATGAAGTATGTACATATGAAAAATCTTTCGATAAGGGGTCAAAAATGAAATGGTGAGTGGAATTATCTTCGTATATCTCGTTTCTTTGGCAGGATGCCGAGGAATCGGCCCCTCGTCATTTCTTTAGCTGAAATTTTAGCAATAATTAAATATATATATATATGTAATAAAGAATCTAAACATTACAATAAATTGAACATTTTCATCTTTGGAGTTGTATGAAGAGTCAAATGCAATTTCTAGCATATTTTTCGTGAGTTCTTTTAAATGGATCATTAAAATATACTACATTGAAAACATACAGATAATTTCCATATTTTATTTAATAAAGTTAGCTGATTGAATTAAAGTCACACTAGAGCTACAAAAAAGCTATTGACAACTTATTTTCATTAGTTGAAAAGAGAAAAAAGATATAGTTTATTTAACTGGAACTTTTTGAGTGAGAATTTAAAAAAAAAGGGCTTTTTATAAGGTGAAAAAATGGACCCGTTGTTAGACTGATTTAATATAGTTTTAAGATGTTCACAAATTCATTGTGTTATGAGCTTTACAATCAAATTGAAAGAGTTAGAAAGAACTAGAAAAAACGGAAATCGGTCAAAAATTGAAAAAAAATTTTATTCTGTAATATTTCCCAATTCTTTATCTTTAAAGTGATACCAAAATTGAATAAACATTCAAAAAACTTTTTTATTTACTAAGGGTTATTCTAGGGTGCTGCTAGCAATGGTCATATGTTTTGTACATTTTACACTTAATTTCTGAATAATTGTAATTTTACCATATGCCATTTCATTCCAAACATAAAAACTCAAGTTTGCTTAAACTTTTGAGAAATTTATTTTTTAATTCAACTTTATATTAGTTGTGAGATGTGATGACTCTCCACCATAACGATTCGTTAAAAATATAATTTTAAAGTTAAAAATTTGAAAAAAGTGGGTTTTTTAAAGTCTCTATTGGTTAAAGGGAGAATCTGCACACTGTAAATACATTGGTAAATTTTCAGGAAAATACTTAAAGCAAGAACAAAGAAAATTGATCGACACAAAAAAAATCTTCGATGTTTTATTCATTCGGATATCCGGCATGGAAAATCGGATATCCGGCATTTTACTTCCGGATATCGGATAGTTAAAAATCAGCCGGATACCGGATATCCGTTTCATCCCTAGAAAAAACATTAAGAATCAATCAAATAAAAAACTGTAGTTTATATATTTGTGAAAGAAAGGCGATGATGGTTACAGGTATATAATTAAGCACACCCATCTAAAATTTTTAAGGAAATTTCCATTTTTTTTTTTTTACAGTTCTATGTTATTCATGTTCATGGCAACCCTGATTTACCAAAATCCGGTATTAAAAAGAAAAAATTCTTGTTATCCTAACACACAAGCAGTCTCTTATTAGAAATGCTTTTACATGAAATTCATGCAATGAGAGTTCAAATAAAGAAAATCTGCATCTAATATTTCTTGAAAAATCTATTTTGTAAATGCAGAGTTACATGACAGATCCCGTTTTCATATGTGATCCATGTATTTAAAGCTCAAATAAAATTGTAGTGTATTTAATATTTAGTGAAAGATCTGTTTGGTAAACACAGTTTTATTAAAAAATTTGTAAAAAAAAAATTTAACCACCCTATTTTCAAGATGAAAAAAAATTCTTACATTCTTCTAGACCCAGCTGATATGCCAAATTCTGAATGTCTCTCACTTTCTCAAGTAAGGCAGCAGCTGTCAAGCTTCCAAATCCTAAAAAAAAAAATCATAGAAACTACTCTATACAGAAATCAAACGGGAATATCACCTTTATAGACAAACCACAACAATGTTAATGACAAAATTACATAGTGGAAACAAACAAAAAATCTGATTGTAATGTAGAGGCATATCCGACTTGTATCACACTCCTTTAGCAGTTAATACATAAATTCCTTTGAAAGGCTAATACCAGGAGAGTGCATGCAAAAACAAACATGTGACTCAGATTTTAAGTCGCAGAAAACAGTAAAAAAAATTTCGAAAGTTTACCTACAGAATTTTCAAAGTTTAGTTATCAAACCCCTTACTTTTGATACAAGAAACACTTTCATATAAATAACTAAGATCAAATATGTTTTTTAAATAAATAATTCAAAGAATTTATTTTGACATGCTTGCTTATGAACGAACCTCACTTGACATGTTTGGTTTTGATTTAACCCCTTGATGACTTGCTTGTTTCTGATTGAGCCAATAATAAATTCGGTCAGTTTGTTTTTAAAGATTAATAGAAAAATATTAGGCATATAAAAAAACTTACTTTAGTAAAGTTAGTGAGATACATATTGATTATTTGCAACCTAAATTTATCATACTTTTAATTTAAAAATGTCAACAAATAAAAAGAAAACACTGCATAGAAAAATGACAGAAAAATATTCACTGTGTATGGTATAAAGTACATACACTAGAGTACTCTTAAAGAAAATAAATACTGTTAAATTGTACTTTCAGACAAAACATAAAAAAAAAGTTGCTAAGGCAATGTAGCTTATTACTACATTAGTAACATCTTCCCAGCGCCCAAAGTTATTTCAAATTCGTCCATCCACTCGTCATTTCAATGGGTTCTACTAAAGCAGTGTTCAGATGTAAATATACATATCTTGTTTTTAGAATTGAAATAAAACGCTATAATCATATTTCCTACTACGGCCTTATGAGCCTAAGAAATGATTAATTGTATTTCCTCCACATTAAAATATTAGCCTGCTTGTGAAGTTAACACTATTTAGAAGTGTCACTGATGCTGTGATATTATCCAATTCATAGTATAACTAGCCAACAACTTAAAAAACCTTGTTTCTTTAGATATTAATTTGAGACAACTGGAGCATTATAGCGTTAATTCTTTGTAGGTTCATCGGAAAGTTTAAATTAAACATTTTTGCTCCCTCTTTAACTGATATAAAGTCATTACCTTCTTTCATGTTTTATAATAGTATACTGTACGAAAAAACAAAGCAACGATTACAGAATCGTGCCCAGATAAAAATTTGTGCACAACTGGTTGCATCACTCTCATAGAATTATTTTAACCACTAGGGGGTTCCGCCTCCTGCTCCGCTAACGCTCCCCCAACCCCCGGAGGATTGCTAGGCAATCCTATTTAGTTTGCTTCGCAAACCAATACCGGCTTCATACCATACACTGTAGACAATGACAATGTGTCCTAACAACAATACTTTTTTTAGTTATATAAATTATTACTGGGAGTACCGTCACACAAATTTATTTTTCGTATGTAGAGACAAGAAATTTCCCAACTTAACGATCCGAAATTCCGAACTTGAATGATTCAAAATTCCCAACTTAAGGACATCGGGTACCAGCTGAAGTGTTGTCCTCGTTATCTGACCACTGTTAAAAATATGAGGCATCGTTCCCGTTTTTTTTCTTCGAGAAAGGCCTTAAACCAAAGCGTCCTTGATGTAGTAAGTAAATACGTACCAATAATAAAACAAAGGGCGCTTTGCTCGAACCAACGCCAGTAGTTCAATGTGCAGCTCTAGTGCGACGTTAATTAACCAGACCACACTTACCGATTCGAAATTCACAACGCAACAATGCTAAAAAAATTCCCAGTTCCAACTTATAAGACATTTTCAGCTTTTTTATAGGTAATATTAAACAGTTCTTTCGAAAGTATTGATTTGTCGCACGCACGTTCCAATGCAGTGGTCCGTTTTGAGGTCTAATTTAAGTTTCATCTTAATACAAGTTGGGCTCATTGAAAAGCGAAACATGTGTAAACAAACAACAGCATAAACGCGCCAAGTATAAATAGGCCTAATCGCCAACTTATATTTATATAAAGTAAGATAATTGGGAATTGGCGCTAATAATAATTCGCCGTTGGCAGCCAAATACATGTTGGCATTTTGCCAATGTTGGGATTTCGTTCCGAAGTATCTTTTAATAATATTTATAGTACTTCACATAAATAGTTACATTTAATTTATTTTTTAAGATAGAATTTCAGTATTCATACCATTCAAGAAAGAAACATTTTACAAACATAACTATATTTTTTTAACGGGAAAAAAGTATACTTTTGAACTACTTAGAGCAGTTTTAATTTATCACTTAAAATGTTACGCGTAAAATTGACGATTATTTCAGACATTTCGTCAATTATTTAAAAATTTATAACTACAAAACTAAATCGAATTTTCACAAACGCTCTGGATCATTTGTAGCCAATAGTTTAATCTGTATCCCTAATTTTTAATTTATTTTTTTGTTGAAAATTGGAAGACAAGTATCTAAAAATGTATGAATTGTGTTCGAAATTTTCTAAACTTATAACTTTAA
Organism: Troglohyphantes excavatus; assembly: GCA_963932185.1. Classification (NCBI taxonomy): domain Eukaryota; kingdom Metazoa; phylum Arthropoda; class Arachnida; order Araneae; family Linyphiidae; genus Troglohyphantes; species Troglohyphantes excavatus. Next base: position 369,312 of record OZ010671.1, read on the forward strand.
CATAAAATAACGTCTAATATACTAATCGTATTAAAAAACAAATATATTCACCTTATTTCCCAAACATTTTTTAATAAACTGGCATAATTTCATAATTTTAGGACATTTACCTTTTGAGATGCAAGCGGAACAATGAGACAAAAAGTCGCAAATTAAAATTTGCTCGAAATATCCGACATTTTTATCCTTCTTCGCTATTTTTTATACATATCTTAAGTGACCATATCTAATTTAATTGTAAAGATAGAAATATAATTTTTATAATATCGAAAAGAGAAAGTTTTAACGAACATTAATATATTTTTTTTAATAAGAAAATATGTAATTTTAAATGACTTATAGCAATTTAGAAATCACAGTTCAAAAATGAGGGTGAAAAAACTTCAAAAAGTGGAGCGTGTTTAAATGTTTAAAAAATTTATAAACCCAAAACTAATTCGAATTTAAAAAAATGCTAACTTGGATTTCCAGTTCAAACCTATTTGTACACTCCCTAAAAAAATTGGATCTCTCCTCTTAATAGTGTTTCAGAAACTCGACGGACAAAATTACTTGTATGCGAAATTTTATCAACGACGACTTTAATATTAAATAACTTATAAACTAATAACAGTATTGAAACAAAAATATATTCTTCTTATTTATCAACCATTTCTTAACAAATTAACTTAATTTCGTAATTTTAGGACTTTTACATTTTGAGATACGATCTGAATAATATTGAAAGAACTGAAAATTCCCCCTAGTGCTTACTTTTACCACCTAGGGCTTACTTTTTTTTAAAATAGAGAGAAAAGCAGCTCAATCAAATGGTAAAATTCTTAACCTGTGATTGGATAACATTATATGTTTGAGTTTGTTTAAGCCAGCATTTTACAAATGTTTGCTTTTGCTCGAACCTCCTGTTTTCAACTGGAAAGAGATGTGTTTGGAAAAGTTAAGATTTCTATTCAAAATTGAATAGAAGACATCCATTTTTTTTAATATTCAATTCTGTGGGAGTGTGTGTGTGTGTCCAATTCAAAGAGTGACGATGCGTATGACACCAATTTGATTTTTAAAAGCAATTGAGTAGCAGAAACAAATAAACTTTATTGAACAGAAATTAGGTTTGAACTTTAAGATATTAAAATCTTGAATTGCCAAAGTCTCAACGATTCCAGATTTGAGACTTTCTACTGTATATTGAACACGTTTTCCTTTCATAAGATGATCAGAATATTACAAATAAAACTCTTCTTTTGTTGTAGGCCTCTACCTTTTAACGAAATCACAGTAAGTTTATTTCCTCACAATTGGGCAATCAAAATTTTTTCTTACAATGGTCCCTGCGTACAATTCTGGATATGAATACAAAAAAAATTAGATCTGCTCACCCTGCAGCACGCTGATGTCTTCGTGATCCAGGTCTTTGAGCCACTCTGGCTGGACGGGAGGCTGGCTGCCGTCCTCCTGGTTCTACAAAAAGAAACATTTGCAATCTCAACATATTACATATGTTAAGTAGGCATACTGTTATATAAAAGCCTCTATCCAATGCATACATTCTTAGCATGGAGTTAGTATTAAAATAGCATTACACAGAAATTAATCGAATGCATTTTCAATCCAAACTACATATCTAATATCCCATACATCAGTTTAAAATTTCACCAATGAAACATAAGTATATTTTAAAATTAAAATGCATAAAAATTATAGTAATACTAAGTATTTTAAAAAGTAATTTCTCACTCAATGCTAAGCATCTGTAGCACAACTAAATGGATCACCATACTATGACTACAAAAATTGAGAGCTGTTGACAGGTAAGAACTTTCAAATCTCAACCTGAATGGTTACCGTATTTACTTGCGCATAAGCCAAGAAATTGAAGTCAAAATTCTCCTAAAAAAAGTGGGCGAGGGAAGGGGTTGACTTATACGCGAGTTAATAAAATTTATAATATTATTTGTCTAAAATGGGAGAAGGAGAGAAATTCTAATCAAGCGGATTCTTGTTGAACTGTGCCAATCACATTCACCTGATTCGAGACAGAGGATGTATGACACATGTGCGGACTGAAGACCGTTATGAGTATTGCAGTATAATCGTAACGTAACAATTGTAATACTCGCATAAATAATCAATTTAACTGAATGAAAAGGGAAAAATTTCACTGGTTTGTAGAATCTATGAAGCTAGTAAACATTACTTTAATAAGATTTTAAATGGAAGACTAAGAAGTTCACGTAATGCATAGAGAATGACACCACTTTAAAGTCAATAGTCTACTTACTCGATTGCAATAATTAAACAACATTTATTTTATTAATACGTATTTTATTACTTGATAATATTATGTAAAGATATTAATGGTTGTCTTATTAGAATTTCAGATGGAACTGACTTTGAAGCGGTAAAATCGGAACACTGCTAATATGCAAATTCAAGCTACCTTCAAGTCATTTATTTCGTAATTTAAAACTATATACACTGTTTACAATAAAAATTATACATTTATCGATAATATTCTTTTAATTAATAATATACTAATATTTTCTTCCGAGATTATTAAACAACGTATTCATCCGCATTTAATAGCGACAGTAATCAACGATGTTGATAGAAAAAAGTTGATGTTTTCTAAGTTTTTAAATCCTTACAAAACAATGTTAATAATTAGAAATTGCACATCTTGGTATTTAAGTATGTGGTTTAAAATATTTTATTTTGATAATAAGGGAATTTTAATTTAAGAAATCCGATGGAGGTTTGAAAGACAAAGACATTGCGAGTTGTGCATACTTTTAGGCACGATGAATCATCGCGAACTTTGAGGAAGGCCACTTTTTCTTAATTTTTGATTTATCAGCTGAAATATTTATTTAAAAAATAAAATTTCACAATTTTTTCGATGATTTGTCGATTTTAAACAGGATTTTTCATGTATGAAAATGAAACTAGACTTATACGTTTTCAATTTTTTCAAAAATCCTCTTGAAATTAGAGGGTTGGCTTATACGTGCATATATACAGTAACCAATTTAACTCTATGAGGGTATCGTTTAGAAAATACCAAATATTTAAATTGTTTTCTTTGCAAAACAGTATACAGGGTTGAGCTTCTTCCAGGATAGAAGAAATACTGGAAAAATCTGGAAGAAACCCACAGAAAACAAAACAGATGTTCAAAATTAAAATATATTAACTACATAAATGAATTATTCAAATCTAGCATATATCATATTATATCAAAAGTATAACTTAATTAATATTAAAATATTTTTGGAAAAATCAGTTATTTTTAATAACAAACTTCAGGTATTTACGTTTATTTTCAGGTATTCCATTTATTGTATCTTACAAAGTTGAAACTTTATATGGTAAACTCTTAAAGAAAACACTTTCCTCCATTTATTTCACTAGTGGAAGAAACCTATTTCTTCCTGCCAATTTTTTCAGCAGTTATTCCCCTTTGGAAGAAAAAACTTGCCAACTCTGATATTTTATATTTGCAATGCATGTATACTATATTTCTTAATTTTTATCATTTTAATAGATACATAACATCCAAGAAACATCCCAACATTTAGATTTGAAAAAATGTCAGCATAAAAGATGTTTATAAATTTTAAATGTGTATTGTTAGAAAAACTGAAATCCATGGACGACAAGTTGTCCAGCTTCATAAGAAGGTTAAAGCCTAAAACTGTTTTTAGTTCTACAGAATTCACATTTTTAACTTTTCAGTAAAAAATATTTAATTTTAATATTTAAAATGTTAAACTTAATACTAGAAATGCAAAGAAAATACATCGCTTTTATGTGAAATAATGCTAATAACGCTCCACTCAATTTCACATAACAGCACACATGCACTAAATTCAAGAAAATATAGAAGGAATTTACCATAGCTAAAGATGCAAATTTTGAAACACCAGGAACTGAAAATAAAAGTACTTATATTGAATTATATGAAAATACATTTAAAAAAACACAAGCAACATTTTAGAAACAAAGAGAATAAGCAAAAGAACTTCAAAATGATTATGCAGTTTAAATTACAAGATTAACCCTTTACTGCACATGGTGCATCTCAGAAGACCCCAACCAGAAAATGCCCTCTGAAGATGGCCCATCAAACCCATCCTCAACTGGAAACTGCATTCTTTCTTGTCCTACATCCTTTTCGAGTCCACATTGGAAAAGATCATGCTATGTGTACAAACTTCTCTTACCTTGCCGAATACAATCATTTGATCAACGTCCTTACTAAATATATATATATATATATATATATATATATATATATATATATATATATATATATATATATATATATATATATATATATATATATATATATGTATATACATACATTTAACATGCTTTGAATAAAGCTCAAATGAGTTCTTCTATATTTTGCATAATTTCCAAATCTATGAAAGGTATTTTGCATACACATTTTTTTTTTTCAGGAAGAAAAAAATGGGTGCAGTGAAGGATTAAATAAAATAATTTTTACAAAATATTATATACATTAATTACAAATAGTTAGTAATTTAATAAATATGCTTAACCCACTGACATTTAGTAATTTTACATTTGAAGGGGAGAGTGGAAGAATCAGACAGTTCCACTATTTTCTGATTTACACTTTTTCAATTATTCCTATATCAAGAAAAAATCCTCTATCGGTTGATGCAAGAACCAGACGACTGCAAGCAATGGCTATAGAGATATAAAGGAAAAGGAGCTGTACTTTTGGCTCATACAGTGCCAAAAAACCTACAGCTCCAAGAGCTGTCGTGTTTTTGCAGCAAATTAGTTCAACGTTTGGTAGATTGCTTGGATCGATTTCCATGTTGCATCAGCCAGTCATTTGCCAAACTCGTTTGATGAACGTGTGTTGTTTGTTGAACCAGCTAAAAGCATAGCTGTTACGCATCCGAAATTCCATTAAAGGTGTGTAATTCCGAGCTAGACTATATTTATATGTAGCTTGTTATGCAATCCTTAAATGAAGCAAATATTTTATCGAAGGTTTAAAGTTCAAAGGGTTTATTTTTAAGTTCAATGTCACATTGGTGATTTCAGAGACGTATCTACAAGGATTTTATTGCTACAGGTTAGGTGTAAAAAACCATACAGATCCATTTTTTTTAAATAAAACAAATCAGGCCAATTTGAAAAAGCAAAATCTGTCTGTGATAGAGAAAGGTATATTTAATGTTTTACCCAAAATTGATAAGTTTTAAAAAACTCAAAGTATTGTTAAAGTGTTTTTTGTCCGTACAGAACACTTTTGAAAAGTGGAGTTGTTTGGTTCTTCCATCCACCCATTCCATTGTAAAGTGGTTTACTGTGTTTGAAAGTCAAATATTTTTTTCCAAAAAAAACTTCATTAGATTTTTTTTAATGTAATAAAATTTGAAGATATACTTTTATGTTGTATCCCAAAACATTATATTTGAAAAATTGTAAAATAGAGTATTTTTAACCCTATAATGGATAAGCATAATATTGAATCTGTAGGTTTATTTTCCCTACAAGAACTTAAATTTATAATTCAGAATCATTCTTTTTTTTTTAATTATTTTAGCAAAAGGAATTTCAAAAGTCCTCCCAATGCTTTAAATGTGAAAATTACTTAAAAGTACAGATTTTGTATGTAATTCACTAATATGGAGATTCATAAACGGATATACATGTCAGTATCTGCCAGGTGGTTAAGAATTTAAAAATCACTGCTAGAGAAACGAGAGATTCCTGCATGGGATATCCCATCCCTTGGGCGTCAGGAGGTTAATATAAAAATTTAGTAATGTTAAAAATTGAGTAACAAGAACATAAATGGTGTATAGAACAAGTAGTCTCAAAGAGTGACAGTAAACATAGTTACTCTGTTCTGGCCATATCTCGGGGGAAGAGCGATCCAGCCTCTCTCGACTCATCAGATCCATGCTGGACTCCACTGAAACTGTCACAAAATGTTTTACCACAAGTAAAAGCGTAACAGGCACAACATTAGTAAACAAAGGCTTCCCAATTCCGATAATTTGCCAATACAGTCGAATATCATTAACACGAAATTTCACTTACAGCATAAAATAAAAACATTACTTGTGTGAGCTAAGAGCAAGTGGAAGACCAACCAAAGTGTACAAGTAGGTAGGGCCCGATTAAGACCTTGAAGCAAGAGAAGCCAGCCTTCAAGCCTGGGCCCCCATTTAAATAAACCCTGGAACATCATATCAAACTTTTATATAAACAAAAATTCTTAATATTAAAAATAGAGCCCATTCTAAATAATATAATAAATATGGAGTAACCCAATTACTTTTAATGTCCTTTTTTTTTAATTTTCAAACAAATTCAACACAAATGGTCAGTTTTAAAATAAAATTTGTAATGTAAGACATAAATTTAGGATAGTACTCAATATTTATATTACAATATAAGTGACTTGGGGCTCCTTCTGAAATGTAAAGTGTAACCCCAGGACTATTCAGTAATCAGACCCTGTAGTTAGTATCTGCCTCACAATGTTTTAAGGATTTCTTTGTAAAGTGATTTGGTAATACGGAAAAGGAAAGTGAAAGTGGTAGAAAACGAAAAGCGACGGGACAACATGTTGCACACTGTAATATGAAAACGTATTTTGTCGCCAAGAACGATTTAGTTTTGTGAATAGTATCGTTTTCAGAAAAGTTGCTAAGACTGACTGTTCAATACCTTTTAAACAAGATTCCTTAAAGTATAAAAAGGATAATTTTTTCTTCATAAGAGCAATTAAAAAATTGGGAGGATTATCGTAACTGCCGTTGCGCCAGATTCGCCATGCCAAACGCTCCGCAAAGAACTGGTTTCGTTCCTACCTTCTCCTTTCTCCTCAAAGCTGCCCGACTGGTTTTAGCGCTGCCTGATTGGACTAAGCAGAGATATCACGACCGAAAAGGTCGTTTGATGAGTATTAGAATTCTTAGGTTCACCTCCGCTCTGCTTTCGACGGTCAGGTGGCCGGGGTTGAAGCCGATCGGGTATGCTTAGCGCTCGGCATAGGAGTTGGTTATATATATATGGGATATAATGGCGCAAGGGCCAAACATGGCCAAGCCGCGCTCGGCATAGGAGTTTCGGTTCGATCGCAACCACGTAACCATAATGCTCACTTGCTCCCTGCTTTCAACGGTCGGGTTGCTGGGGGTAAAGCTAATCGGGTATGCTTAGCGCTCGGCATAGGAGTTTCGGTTTGATCGCAACCCTAGTAACCATAATGCTCACTTGCTCCCTTCTTTCGATGGCTGGGTTTCTGGATGCGAGACCAATCGGACATGCTTAGCACTTGGCATAGGAGATTCGGTTCGACCGCAACCCCAGTAACCATAATGCTCACCTCCTTCCTGCCTTTCACGGTCAAGTCGGAGGGCTAGTTATATTAAGCCAGTAGGATAAGGATGAACAGGCATTATCATAGATTAGATGCACTTATTATTTTATCAAATGATCAAAATTTAATTCATCCTTATTCAATATATCAATTGAATAAGATTAGAATGTTATTTTTTACATTTAATTTTCCAAAATGTTTTTTTTTATTATACATCTAAAAGGCAATTAATTATTTGTTATGAATAAGATTTAAAAAAAATTACCTTAATTTTTCAAGCTCTTTTTTACATGACAGATTATAGTAATTGAATAAGATTACAAAATTATTAAATTTATTTATTTACAATGAGCCTGTTCAGCTTTTTTTATTATTATACATCTAAAAATTAATCTGTCACTTAATAGAAATTGGAATGAGATTACGAACATTAAATTTTTGTATTTAATTTTCTAGACTTTAAATATATAAATAAAGAGTAAGAAGTCAGTCAATTGATATAAATTGAATAAGATTAAAATTTTATTTTTTTTACAATTTTCCAGTTCTTTTTTGTGATGCCTTTTAAAATTAATCATTCTTTTATTTTATAAACATTTAATAAGATAGAATTTTGTATTAAATTTATTTTTTCAGCCTTTTTTTTTACCATACATCTAAATATTAATTTATCTGTCATATTTTTGAAATTTGAACAAGATTAAGGACATTCTTTTTTACATTTAATTTTAAAACCATTTTTTCATCATCTAAAAATTAATTAGTTGATATCAATTTCAGGTTAATTTATATCACTAAAATAAGATTTTAGAATTTAATTTTGATTTTTCCACTTTTTTAACATTCATACATCTAAAGTTTTCTTAATCAGACTGCGTTTACTATTAATTTATCGTTCGTAACCCGAAAGCTTTTAAGTTATATTTAAAAAATATTTTTTAAGTTCCTAAACAAACATTAAAAAAATGTAAATATATCCATTTAGAAATAGGTAATGTTTTATTATTATTACGTTCTAAACAATATATAACACAATCATTAAACGTATTTATCTAAATGAGTTGTTTTGTTTAAACAATATTTCTAATCCCAAATAGCTAATTTTAAATAAGAAATTGTATTAAAAAATGAAGAAAGCTTTGGACATGTAAAGATTATTTTTTTCAAAATAAAATTATTATTTTATATAATATATATGTATGTGTGTGCATGCATGCGTGTAGTTTATATATTTTGTGTTTCTCTCTCTTTTTATTTTGCATTTAACTTTCATAGTTGTATAATTCATTCAAATGCAATTACTATCTTCGAAAGAACAAAATATTTATAACTTTTTTGTGTGTCTTTTTTCTGTTATCAGGCAGTCAATTTTCCATTTTAAAATAACAATTTCAAAAATATTAGTCTGTATAAAATATTAGTTATTTAATCATATTCTGTCTATATGGTAATTATTTTGCAAATTCAGCATTTTTCTTTGGAGTTTAATAGCACAAGGGCCAAAATTAGCCACAATTTTTATTGAAGCTGAATAAAAATTGCGTTCCTTGGGAATGTTATCATAAGTATATCCAGTGTCTCCCATACTCAGTGAGACCATCCCAGTGTCTCAGAGAATAATTAATTTTAAATTCTGTAGAATGCAATAATTTCAATACAAAATGGAAACTTACAATTTGCAATTGGAGACATGGGAGGAGTTGAACCTGTACTTTCGTCAGCCAGTTGTTTACGCTTCGAACTATTTGCAATTTCATTTGCCGCCATTGTATTTAAGAATTTTAAAACGAAAATACGAAAAACAACAACAAAGGCAAAAAATAAAACACTACAACTTCAAGATTACCAACTGATTTTTTAAAAATTGTGTTTCTATAATATAATTTTAGTTATACTATAGAAACACTATAATTTATCTAAACTTAGATATTTGCCGCAAAATAAAAAAAATTACTAAACTTTTCATAAATAAAAAAATTTTAATGCAATTTTTATAACTGTACCTGTATTATTTTGTCAACAAAAACGGCGTGTTGTTCGGTTGTTCGAAAAATTTTCTCCGACATTATGGAATAATAAAATACAAATTTATTATATTTTAATGTTATGTATTAACAATATTTCTACAATTCAAAAATACAATTACTAAATCTTCTTATTTCGTTGAAACTCAAAAGGTAGCTATATGTTATGTGCATAAATATTATACAAAACGTGTTTACAGAAAAATAAAACCAGTGTAATCGAAACTTTTTACTATGAAGATATTTATCGATGACCCTATGAGTTCAAATACGTTATATATGTATATAAGTTTATCTCTGTAAGATTAAAATTTTAAAAGAATGTTTTTTTGTGTTAGCTGATTTTTATTTATATTGCATTAAACTTTTTTTTGTTTCTCAGTTTTTAGAACATTTGCATTTGGTAATTACTGTTATGAGATGGCCATTATTTAATTATACAAAATATTGCATATTCTAATTTTTCATTTTAATAAATAAAAGTATTGGATTTCTTAAAAAGTTGTTAAACTCAAAATGCTTTGTATTTAAACAGTCAATGACATAAATAGGTAATATTTTTGATCATCATCATAGAATAAGGTTTTCAATTTTCACCCCCATAAAGAGTATGCAGATATTCTTGTACCTATTTAAAATTGGTTAAAATGCATTGAGTGATCACACATTTTTCGTCACATCTGGTGACCCTTCTGGGTGAAAATGAATGATTGTTTTATATTGCCAAGAACATATTAGCGTTGTGAAAATAGTTCCACTCAATGCATTTTAACCAAAATTTTGTAAAAGAAATTTTTGCTTTCTGCACCATGATGAAAAGTATGAAATGCCTCATTAGGTGAGCCGGCATTGTGAAGTTTAAAGTTGGAATTTTTAGTTGCATTGTGCTTTGTCATATTCCTTTCTCCATCATTAAATAATTTTATTTTTGTTACAAAAATATTTTATTTGTCAAATTTTACTTTCTATTTTTTACTGTGTTTTTCCAGGCTTTATTTTTATGGTTTTTAACATTAATGTATAAAAGAAGAAATATTTTTCAATATTTCTAAGTTTGAATTTATAAAAAATTTCCAGATATTATATATTTCTGGATAAAAATCTTTATATTAAGTGGCAATTTTTGTAATATGGCAGTTTTTCAAGAAATTAACTCTTCCAACAAGTTACCTATACTTTGCTAATTTAATTACCAAAATATGTTTGTGTATTTTTTTACTTAACCTGTTTCAAAACAACTGTTTAGCCAAAATTTGAAAACTGATTTGGCCCTAAGCTCTGTATTACTTATATTTTAGGCTAGTAGATGTTCTAGACAGTAGAGTACCAATATTATAACAAAGTGTTTGAATTTCTCATCACGAGTGAAACTCGTGATGAGAAAGTTTCCAGTTTTGTTCTTTGTTATCTGCTAAAAATATCTGCTGTGTATAGGGAGTTGGTACGCATTAAATATGTTGTTGTCTAAATATCTTGTATTAGATGTGTGGGGTGCCAGCTCTCCTCGTCATATGACCATAGTTAAAAATTATGAAGCATTGTTCCCAAGTCTATCGTTTTTAGTAGATCATGAGCCGTCACCCTTTGTGTTATACGTGTTGCTCGAGTGCAACACTTATTCAGCCGACCTCTGTTTCATGAATGAATGTCTCTTGCAGATGCCCAAGTACAAAGTGGGAGATGTGGCTGCACTCTTTCCCAACCCTCCTAAGCCAAAAACTGAGTCTGGGAAGAAGATCCAATCCTTGTTCGAGGAGTTTTACAATAAGCCGTCCAAACCCTCTAAAAAATGGAAAAGTCAAAACCAGGTAATAAAATTATTTTATTTGTAATTCAGGCGTGTGTATGTGGTTTTTTTTTCCGGAATGAACCGAATTTCTCTCAAATCTTATTTTGACGCTCTTATCAGTTAACATGAAAATAAAATTTCAGAATATTTTTTTTAAATAAAACTCGTGCTTAAGTTGGTTCTTTAAACCTCATCAAACTCTTTTAATTTTTTTTAAATTAAATATGGTATTTTAATAGTACTTTTTATGAAATAGAGTAATAAAATGTAAAGTATATTTATTTTTGTACATTTAATAAAAGTGTGTATTTTTAATTGTATATTTTTATTTTAAATATATGTAATTTTAAAAATAACTTTTCAAATAGTAATTTTGTGTGAAAGTTTTTATAATGTTAAATAAAATGTCTTTTGTATACAAATTAAAATGTTCTTCATATTTTAAAGTATATGGGAACGTCCATTGTTACTCTTGTGACGGTCAGAGAAAATTTTCATAAAAACATACATTTTTTACAATACTAAACATATTTAGGATAAAATTCAAAATTACTATTTAAAAGTTCATGTCATTCCGCTTCATAAAACATATCTAATATGTAATTTAGTATATTTTTGTTGTCTAGGAAATAAATCAAAATTTTGTTACTCTTGTGACCACTGGAAAAGGCAAAATACAAAAAGTGTTTTTAAGTTAGAATTCCTGTGAATTATATGAGAATACAAAACTCAAATTTACAAATATAATAGAGCAATTATATCTCTTCAAAAGGGAAAAACTTTTGAATCTCTTTGACAAAATCTGAATTAATGGCATTGTTTTAAGTTAAAGGCTAAGCGTTACTCTTGTGACATTTTGTCCACAATTGAATTTCTGCTTAAAAACCTCAAAAAATCATTAATATATGAGCTAATTCTCGATTTTTTTTTATATACAACAGTTTTAAACATTGATAGGAGTCTAAAATAGCTTAAAAGGGTATAGAATTATTATATTAAAAATTAGTATACTAAAAAAATATTTTACAAATATAAGAGCAACAAAATTAGCCACAATTTGGTTTCTTTTGTATCAAATAGCATGTTCAAACTTTTGAATTATTTTTACTGTTGTGTGTATTAAAGCACCTTATTTGATATTCATCATATACTAACGGACCACAACATAGTTTACATTCACCTACTGGTTATATTGCAATTTCTTGGTTCCTTTGCGTTCTGCTACTGAGCAGAATTGCTCTTCGTCTTCATCATCGGTTTTACTTGCAGTTTTATTGCTGTTTCATTTATAAAATATGAACTCTTTGTAGGAATTATCGTGTGTTATGGTCAATGGTAGATAGTGGCATTTTTGGTAGCTTCGACAAAGTGTGTTTTTTTTGTTTCCCCTTCACTATACAATTTCTGCATGAGTAATACGCAAATGAATTCTTTAACTATGATTTCTTCTTTTGGTACATAAAGTATGTTTACCTTTGTTGCACCATGAACAAGTTCTGCAAAATCAGCAGCTTTTTGTATAATTGCTTTTTACCATGCACTTCATTTCATAGACATCACTTAAAAAAAGAAAAACAGCACCGATTCCATCTACAGCACTCGTATCATAAGCTGTTGAAAAAAAAATTCCAAGAAAACTGTTACCTAATATTTAAGTGCTGACATGTTTACAAAATTATATTTTTGTTTAAATTGGCCTGTGCAACCATCAGAAAAAACTGGATACACTTTTGACTGATGCATTTTCTTGGAGATGCTGCATTAAAATATTGTGCAAACACATTTACAGAAAATCTGTCTTGTATTATAAAATAGTCGTTCTATGATATCTTTTCAAAATGCGCATTCTGAATGTCTACCAACATTCAAGTAAAGTATCATCTTTTTTTATATACATTTTAGGTAATATTAAACAGTTCTCTCACAAGCATTGATTTGTTGCACCCATATTCCAATGCAATGTCCGTTCTGAGGTCTAATTTAAATGTAATGATACAAGTTAGGCCATTTATAATCTGCCCTAGCTTTCATTTGCTAATAATATTAATTTTCTTCAGGCATAAATTTTCTCAAATTGGGATTTTTTAGAAGTAGAAATTCCCAACTTCAAGGATTTCCAGATTATAGTGGGGCCGTGCTCCCCCCGGTGCAACGGACCTACACAGCACTCTAAATCAATAAATCTTTAGGAATGGAGAAAATAAATCTGCAACTGTCCTATGAATTACTTTGAAAGTTTTTATGAAAAACACAAATACACACATTATGAGGACCTGCTGTCATAATTGTTCTGTAATTTTAAAGTAAATCAAAAATTAAGTTCATTCATTTTAAAAACATAAATGAATGCAATTTAATTTGTTTTAAATTAATTATGTAATTATTAATATAATTAATTATGGAAAAACTACTCAAGAACTTATTTTTAAAAAGGGCAAAGCCAAATAAACTTAAAATATTGTTTTTGTTTTGGTCTGAAGACAACCTATTTGATTTACTTGCCAGAAATGTTATGCGTTACTCTTGTGACACAGTCATTTGTTACTCTTGTGACAGCACAACAGAGGATGTTCTATGCATGACACACAAATAATAAATGGTGTAAAATATGTCTTATTCCACCAAATCAGAGATTAAAAGGTTTCAAGTAAAAATGTTAAGTAGTTTTTACAAATTTGAAACTTTTATATGTTTTTTGTTACTCTTGTGACAATTAAACATCACTATTAAATAGAGTTAAAATTTTATTCAAAAGCTAATCTAAAATATTTCAACTATATATATATGATAAATATGTAAATGGATTATGAATTTGTATATATAATGATTTCAATTAATGAACAAAATTAAGAAAATAATATACTATAATTGAAGTGACATTTTTGGCCCCAATAAAAGTGAAGAAATAAGTCGACTTTCAGAACAATTTCACTGCAGACTATTAATCTTATGAAATAATACCTTACAAATTCATATCCAGCAACTTTCTAGGATTAAATTGATACTAGGGGGCTCTGCCCCCTGCTCCGCTGACGCTCCGCCAATCCCCGGAGGATTGCTATGCAATCCTCTTTGGTTTGCTTCGCAAACCAATTCTCGCTTCGCTCGCTATAAGGTGGGACACAATAATAATGTGTCCTAGCAAAAAAACATTTTTGGTAATATAAATCAAATTTGAAACTCAGAAAGCTGAAATTTTTTTCAAAGGTATAATAAGAATGTAAACAAAAAACATAATTAAACTGACTTGTGAATGCTTTGTTGATCAATTACAATTTCTAATGACATAACTGTTTGTTTGAAATGCAACATTTAAAATGAAATATAATTAAAAACTACATATAAACATTGCTGTTGGCAGATACTACGTAGAAATTCGTAAAGTTTCCCTAAATTTTCAATTTTATAGTTTAAACAGAAAATTACTTACGTTAGAACCTTTAAACACACAATTGTATGTCTCTGAATGTGTAGCTATTATTGAAACACGGTTAAATGATCGCACTGTTGAAAGACCAACATACAATCGCCCACGACTAATTACAGGTTTGGATAAAACTAAACAGATTTCGTTGAATGTTTGGCCTTGTGTCTTATTAACAGTCATAGAAAAAGCTAAACGGATTGGAAATTATTTTGTTCTGAACGAAAAAGGCATATTGTTGTCCGATGGAAAATCAATCTGTTAAAAAATCAAGATCATCATACAGTTATTTAATTGGATCTTGTATTGCTAGATAACTGAACAACCATTTTGCAAACTCCCTTTCATGAAGAAGAGCACGCATATTTTCGGATACAAAACATGAAATTCAGTCCACAAAGCAGGCTTTTTCAAGCAGCTAGCAATTGTCAAAACACAGGAACTTCTAGGAATTACAGGTAACACTTGACGAAAATTTCCGCCTAAGAGCACAACTTTTCCACCAAATGGCTCAGAGCAATGAGTCAAATCTTGCAAAAGTCTGTCAACAGCCAAAAAGGCATATACATAGGTGCCTCATCCCAAATAATTAATTTGAATATTCGTGCTTCAGGTGTATTGGGTTTTAAATTACAGGTTAATGTTGCTTCAAGATAAGGGTTATCTTAAAAGTTATACGAGCAGTTCGTCCTCAACTTAACAATGTAGCAGCAATTCCAGTAGATGCAACATGTGTTGCTTGGTCTCCTTTCCCCTGGCCCCATTTTATATGCAATAAAGTAGAATACACAAAAGTCTTTCCTGTTCCTGCTGGCCCATTTAAAAAAAAAGTTTAGACGTCTTCTTTTCATACACAGCACTTGGAACCATTGTAAGAACAATTTTCTGTTCAGCATTGAGCTTTTCAATGTTGAGTCGACCTTCAGCTTCTTTTTGTTCATTAATTTCAGAAGAGGCATTTTGTACTCCAGTTTCTTGCGAGTACTGGTGCACAAAATCTTCAAAAAGAACATTGCAATGCTGTGTCCATAGTGAAGGTATACCTTCTACTTCTCCAAACCCACAAATAACAACAAAGGGCATTCGTAAATGACGTGGCATTCTTATGTGTGATGCCTCGCTTAATGTATCATGAAAATGTTGAGCACCATCCAGAAATCCAAGCTCTCTACACGCTTGCTGAAAACTATTACATACTTCAGTAAAGCATCCAAAAGACCTTGGTACAGCTCAATTCTCAAGTTCTCTTGGTTTAGGTGCAATAATTTAAACGGGAATCTTCTGTTTTCACGTAGGCATCAACAATGTATTACTGAAAGAGTTTTCCGCAAAATACTAAATTCCTCTCGCACTGCCAGCCTAAGCGTAATACTGCAATTGTGTAATTTGAATACGTTTGGCAGTGCGCCTTTCTTCCACTTGCTCGGCCAACCGAATTCTCCTCGAGAAAAAGTAGGGGATATACCATAGGATTTGGGCACTGATTCATAGGCGATATCTTTGGCAATGTTCACCTATAGTATAGATGCATTGTACCGTCGTTGGAATTTCCAAAAAAACTAACTTTACGTCTGCCGTAGGATTACTTTTGGCTAATTGGTGCATTTGAAGATATGATTCAGCAAATGGATTTACTTCTCTCAATAAAACATCTAATTTATCCATAATGCTGCAGAAACATCCACTATTTTTATCCATACGTCGATTAGTTGTTTCAGTCCTTTTCTGTTCAGTTGCATATAAGGGAGAAACCATGTTGACGATAGTTTTTTTCCTTTGCCTGTATTGTCAGATAACAAATCCTTTAATAAATGTGGCAGGCGAACTTTCCCGAAAAAGGCCCCACAAAATTCGCTAACTTCCGTCATGCACCCGAAATTATCAACTTCTACCTTTCCCGAAAAAGGCCACACAAAATTCGCTAACTTCCGTCATGCACCCGAAATTATCAACTTCTACAAATAGCTATCATCTACGCTTTCGCTAGATCTGCGAAGAAGCTTTCTTGCTCAACTCATTCTGCGAAAAACATTAAAATATCGAGACATCAAAATGGCTAGGCAATCCTAAAATTCATGTTCAAATACCGCGGCGATTGAATGGCGACCACGATTGTTGATTTTGTAAACAAAAGTTCGCCTGACATAGCTTTCGCTGGATCATCGAATACGCTTTCTTATACACTGCAGCAGCACAGCTTCAACTCATTCTTCGAAAAACATTAAAATATCGAGACATCAAAATGGCTAGGCAATCCTAAAATTCATTTTTAAATAGCGCGGCCATTCAATGGCGACCGCGATTGTTGATGTAAACAAAAGTTTCGTGTTGCCATTCCACATATAGAAATAATGCGTTTTTCGATCACCGCGTAAGAGAAATATATATAAGATACCACACTTACAGTTTGGTTAAAATTTTAATTTCAGTAAAATGTTTCATTTTTGGTGGACGTTCCCATATAGTTTTTCCTGTCTTTGTAATTGTGATCTTTAATAGTATTTTTTTTTTAAATTTGATGATGGATTTTGAAAGGGTGAGGTGGGTTTCAACTTGATCAGTTTTGGTAGCCCACCCCTGAATATGTCAGGAAATTGCCAGGTGTGCATTTTTTATCTCCAATACATGTATCAGTATTCACTCTGGAAATTAAAAGGGGCAGAGGGCTATTTTGGGATAAGGGAACTTTAATGCAAAATTGATGCTTTCTAAAACCAACAACAAATTACAGTTTTTCTTCACATACAAATCAGCTTTTAATATATTGTGAAATATCTGTAAAATCAAATTTAAAATCTTTTTTCCATTTTAATAAAAAGGAAAAACCAAATGGTCGAAAAAAATCATCCCACAAAAAAACACTCTTCAATTAGCCCAGATTCTATTCTCAAAAGAAGGTAAGTCTGTTTTTTGCCATTGAAAGGAAAATTATTCGGGATGAACTGAATAGTGGTTTTGCAGGATATCGGATATCCGACGCACTTTACAAACCAGATACCGGATATCCGGAAGTTTCTTTTTTTACGAAAATACATTCTAATACGCACTAGGAAAAACGGAAATCGTTCAAAAAAAATTTTTAAAAATTGTTCTATAATATTCCTCAATTCCCTATCTTTAAGATGATACCAAGATTGAACAAACAGTCAAAAAACTGTTTTATTTACAATGGGTTATTCTAGGTTGCCGCTTGTAATGGGCGTATGTTTTGTACACTTTACACTTAATTTCTGAAGAATTGTATCTTTACCTTGAAATTTATAATTTAAAAAAAACATTCAAGTGTGTACGTAAACCTTAAGAGTTTTTTAATAAACTGTTCATATTTATACTGATTTTAAAACGGCCAGATCTGTACTGTACAATGCATTTAAAAATGTAATTTTAAAATATTTCCAAATTGCTGATTTAAATAGCACCATATTTAAATGCTAAAGCAACCCTGTATTAGACTGGAGAATAAAACAATTTTTAATATACAACGAACAGGGATGTAGCAATGCACCGTTTTTAAATGCTAAAACTAGAAGATATTCCACGACAGCTATAGTGGCATGATCTGAATGTCTGCAGCATATCTTCCTTGCTATGTATTCTCCGTGACCCACCGCGTCCGAAAAAATTCAAAGGAAAATCTGCACATTGGTAGTATTTTCAGGAAAATACTTAAAGCGAAAGCAAAAGATAATTGATCGCCACAAAAAAAACTGCAGCATTTTATTCATCCGGATATCCGGCACTTTACTTCCAGATATCGGGTAATTACCGGATAGTTAAAAAGTGGCCGGATACCGTATATCCGTTTCATCCCTAAAAATTATAAGAATGGATATTTTCATAAAATAGTCAGGTGTTGGATTTTGGGAAGTGTAGGGCTGCGATTTGTTCGTAAAAGTGCAGGTGATCCAATCCTTCAAGAAAGAACACTGCATACATGGCATTCTTGACTGTTTCAGTTGAACTGGTACAGCCTCTGCCTATGTTATCATTAACTATACTCAGAGTTTTATTCAACATAGTACTTGACATATAGTACAATAATGAATGGTTGTATTGCTATTATACATCTATTAATTTTATGTATAACAATCTATTATTTTTATCTATAACAAGCATGTACAGTTTTTATTTTAGCAATTTTATCCATTTTTAGTTTGAAGGCAAGGAGAAACAAGTGGAAGATTTGGTCTGTAAAGAAAAAAGTGACGCTATGACAGAAAAGTATGTGCTTCATTATTTTTCCATGTTTTTCAAATATTTTATTTTACAAGTTCTTTGTTTGCATATCAATTAGTAAAATTACAAGTTCACTCAGGAATTAACTATCACAATATGTAGTTGAATTATGATATTTGTTCTAGTTATAATTTGGGTTTATATAGTGTTCACTTTTCTTTTAAAATATGCATGGTGGATTTATAAAAAAAGGCTTTCTGTTGAATCAAAGGCCAGTTTCTTTGCCACTTACTGAATTATTTGTCCATACAACATCCAAAAAACTGGATTATTTGTCCAATTTTTTTAAGAGGGGGGTGGCACCCTTTGAAAAACTTTCCAAATGTCATCTTCCTGAGTATATAGGAAAAATGGTAATTTGCATTTTCCGTTTAATTTTTTTGCCAAAATGCCACCTCTTTTTGGGACCTGATTTTAAAGATGGTACACATCAAAACTCGACTGTTTGCGTGTATCCTCTTTTCCTAAAAGATCAAATATGGCTGTTTTGCTTTTTAGGTAAAAAGTTGTTTTCAATAAAACATGAACACATAAGCTGACCCCCTAATATTAGGAAGCTTTTTTGTCCAAAATTGAAAACTCGTATCTAAGCCAAGTTGTCATTTAGTGCATGAAAAGTCCTGGTTAAAATCAGCAAATCATCGAAAATAAAAGAGTGAAATTTTATTTCTTAAAATAAATATTTAGGCCGAGAAAAAAAAAAATTATAAAGAACAGGTGAAACTATCTTTCCCAATTTTTAAGATGATTCATCGTGCCTCAAAGTATTCACCACTTGCTCTAGTCTAGTGTCTTTCAATCCTCAATTGGACTTCTTAAATTAAATCTAACTTATTATCATAATAAAATCTTATAAATCAAATACTTAAATTTCCAAATTAAACAATTTCTAATCCTTAACATTGTTTTGTAAAGATTTAAAAACTAAGAAAACACTAATTTTTCTGTTGACATTGTTCACTGTCGCTATTAAATTCGAATGAGATTTTTTTTATCCATTTCAGAAGGAAATACTAGTTTATTATTAAAAGAATATTATGTGCATGTACACTAGTGTGGAATGAAAGAAGCTATTTTTTTCTTTTCGAATTCAAATTTCTAATAGTGACCAAAAGTTACCTTTTAGATTCAGAATTAAAGTAAAAAAATTAATGCTCTACTACAACGTTTTGATTTGCCACAAAGAGCCTAAAAATAAAAAATTGTATATTTTTTTTTAAGGTTTTCACACATCTATTATAAAATAATGAATGGCAGGGTGTCATCATAACCTGGAAATCAGGGAATTATCATAAAAAATTTTATTTCTGGGAAAATCAGAGAAATTTTTAAAATTTCACAAAAGAATCAGAAATTTTTTCAAATTTGAATCATTAAAACAGCAATTATTGTCTGTTATGCCCTCCATTCTGGGTAATTCAATTGTCAATATTTCCAATTAGTTCTGACTTATAACTTAGTCACTCTGAGTTAGAACTTATAAAAAAAGCGTAGTTATGTGCATTTTCATATTTTCAGTTTCATTTTTGTGAAAATGTGAACCACTGCTGGAGTGAGTAAAGTGTGTTGGACCTTGAGTTGTAAGCAACATGTGAGGGGCTAAAGAATATGGGATTTATTGAAGATTGAAATAGGAAGCATATAAAACATTTAAAATTATCTACAAAAGAAATAATTTGAAAAAAAATGCTTAAAACTTCTTAAGTCTTCCATACAAAATCCTATTTAAGTAATGTATACTAGTTTCGTAGATTCTACAAACCAATGAAATATTTATTAAAATATATACTTTTTATTTAGTTAAATTGATTATTTAAGAGCAGTGCTATTTCTTGTTATGATTCTGGCATAATGTACAGAGTATGGTCATCACACATTTCGGCATTACTGATCACAGAAACATGAGCTGTGCAATCTATCTTGAATTCGCTCTTTTCTGACCAATCTCCTTTTCTCATTTTATGCAAGTAATATAATTTTTTATGGGAAATTTTTACTTAAATTTCTTGGTATTTACGCAAGTATATATGGTAATACAAATTTCCAAGGATGAACTGGTGATACAATTCACCTTTGGATGAGTGTTGATATCCAAGACTAATCCAAAGTGACTGAAAAGGAAAGTAGTGTTATTATGTTTATCAACTTATAATCGATGTATAAGTGTGCATTCTCGTTTGTTCTAGTCAACCCAAGAAGAAAAAGAGAAAACATCAAAAATCAGATATTTCTGACTCTGTTGAAAACACTGATACGCATGTAGCCAAAAAAGCAAAATTGGAATTCAAGACCGAACGGGCTCCTTTTCCGCGAAATAAAAGCAAAAACAGGAACTTAAACAGCGAAAGCTACTTGCCGAAAAAAGTGGCAAAGGAAATTGATTCGGAAAGTGAAAGTTTTCCTCCCAGAATGCATTCCCAAAATGAGGATTTTTTTCCTAGAAAAAAATCAAAAGAAATGACTCTAGAAAAAGAAAGTCAACCCTTCTCTAAAAAGATGAAGAATAAGAAGAAATCTTTTCAAAAAACATCACAAAAAGATTCAACCGCCCAAGACAGAGAAATCGAAAGTCCCTCTTCCGACAAGGATGCAAAAGAATCCAGTTTCCAAACAGGAATGCAGTCAGAACAAGAAAGCCCTAAGAAAAAGAAGAAAGGAAAGAAAAAAGCAAAAAAAGATGCAGCAACTGGCCAAGAGGACGGCCTTCCTGACTTTCTGAAACATACACCCAAGGGAATTCAAGAGAACTCGAAGGTCATCTTCCGCATGAAGAAACAGAGAGTCATTCCCTCGTGCAAGGACATCTTTGAGAAGCCTGAGGCAACGGGAAGTTTGGGAGAAAGTGGCAAGTCTGTGGACGGAGGACGCCGCAAGTTGGTTGATCAAAAGGCGAAGACGTTTGTCAGAGAAAGGGTAGAAGAAACAGAAGAGCGTCTCTCTCGGACGTTGTTTGTAGGAAACTTGCCGATCAGTACGACGAAAAAGGTGAGCATAGCTTTAACCAATTAATATCTAGAAATGTTGTAATGTATGTTGTTGTTTTTCAGCTGAGTTTTTAGTCTCTTTAGTAACTTATCTAATAACATAGCTTAGTTTTTGTGTTTTTTACAACTAATTTAACTAATAAAATTTTACCTTCTTTTTGCTATCTACCTCTTCTTAAAAAAAAATCCTTATTTTTTTTTATAAAGGGGGGGGGGGGGTAGAAGTTTTCCATTATCAAAATATATTCTGTTTCTTTTATAATGTTGTTTTGTCAATTATTTAATTTTCGTTAAAAGTTATTATTTTTAAACTTTTATTGATTTTACCATTCATTAAATTCAGGCTACTTTTATAATACAGTGGACACTGCTTAACCTTTACAGGGCAAATGGCCAATATTTCGGCCAGAATCCCATGTTAAAATCAAACACCCGCCTTCTAAAGGTTAACGTGATCACATCAGGATGAAAATTATTTTATGACAATAACCGAGTGATTATAATAAATGAAAAAATATTAATGAAAAAAAGGCATACTTTTGCACATTTACAAATAAAGACAATGTTGATCTCTATAGACAATATTTATTTAGGTGTTGTTGTAGTAAAACTCTAAAGTAATTATTATAATGCCGTACATAATTAACGTACTGAAAAAAATATACTATACATACATACTATGTAATGAAAAAATGTAGTTAACAAGAAAAAAATATTACGTACAATAACTGAATTAGTGACTTACAAAATGCAAAATTAATGTATGTAAAAATGTAGTAAACAAGAAAATAATAATATACAGTAAGTGCATTATTGACTTAATAAAAATCATCAATTGTTGATGTTCTGTTATTTTTTCAAGCAAGTCATTAATAATTCGTTCTCTGATTTTTTGTTCTTGACATGATGTATTTTAAAACCCTTCTCTGGAAAAGTCCAGGAATTTTTATCTTAATATGGCAAAGTGTGTGAAAGCTATTTAATTGTGTGTTTCAGAGTTTAGAAAAGCTTTTTGGCCCCTTTGGATCTCTGGATTCATGTCGTCTCAGAGGAGCAGTGAGTATTCATTTGACTACTTTTTTTTTTAATCCGTGTTCCTGCGAAAAGCTTGAACTTTGAACTTTTTTTCCCGGCAATAAAAAACTGATTTTTATAGAAGAAGACATCAAAGCATACAAATCTGAAGACCAAATTAAAGTGGTTTTGTCTTTAAAAAAATGCTTTTATTTAAGACTGTTCCATTGATTGTGTAGCATATTTTAATCCAGTTTACCTATTTTATTAAATTAAAGCTCAGAAATTCATTGTTACTATCCAATTGCCCTATATATAGAGATTAAATTTAATTTTAAAACATACTTTTTTCACAGCAAACTCAACTTAAATTTTTCATATTTCCTTTTCTTCTCGGCAGATTTAATTAATGACTCTTTCTCAGGTTTAATTCTTCCAAATATTTTACTCTTTGTAAAAACTACATTAAATTACTTTTTAAATTCTTAAACTTGCATTATTCTCTTTGTAGGTGCCACAAAAATCTTCGATTCCTCGGAAAATTGCTGAAATAAAGTAGGTTCTGCTGTTTTAAATTGTTAAATCAACTGAAATATATATAAAAATAATAGTAAATGGTAAAAATTATTATTGTAATGCTTATTGTAACTAATGTATATCAAAATGGTTAATTAAGAATTTCCGATTTTTAAAAAAAAAATCTACTCTTCTGTAGTTTTATGCAAAGGTTTTGTGTTTAAAATATACAACTTTGAAGCTTTAAACATCAATATGTATTATAAGAATAATTTCTAAAGTTTGCCTCTTTCAAAGCTCAATTTATTATGTGTAAGTGAATGGTGAAAGGATTTAAAGAACTTCTTTTAAGTTTTGAAGTGTCACTGAAGTATTTGATCAATAACAGTTAACGTATTTTAGAGTATATATGTTATTTTAGCTCTACACTGTCAACTTTAAATATTGTTTTAATAGTCATTTTTATATCAACTATGTTGCCCCCTGATGTATCTTGTAGGCACAAGTATCACGCAGGGCTGCAAAGCCTCATAGCATATGTTGTGCTGAAGGAAAAGAAGAGCGCCATTGAAGCCTTGTCTCTGTAAGTACAAATCTTCACTCCTTCATTTTACAAAAATTTTACCTCAAAGTGGAAATAATAGATCATACTTTATATTTTAAGTTCTTTATTTTGACAACAAATAGAGTCTAAAAAGAAGAAGTATAAAAAAGAAGGGGATTGCGAAACTTTAAATAACCTGTTGTATAGAATTTAACTTTAATGTGCCTAATAGGAATGCAACGGATATCCAGCCAGCATACTGCATCTGGCCAGATAATTGGCAGTAGCCAGATATTGCAATTATCCAGCAGTACATCTGGTCTGAAATGAATACTGAAAGATAAGTATATCTCGGTAAAGTTTCACGAAGTGGAAACGGTAATATCAGTTAAAATCAAAATAGAAAAGTGAAAATCTAATATAAAAAATTGTAAATAGATTAAAATGCAGGGCTTTACACAAAATACTCCATAACTACAAAACGAAGCTTTATTAAATTTATAGAGTACTTGAAAAATTAGACATTTTCTGTAATAATTTGAAAGTTTCTACGATATGCTATTCACTTAAATATGGATGAAAACGTCGTTCGCAATTTAAAGGAATTTTCTTTTAGTTATTGACACTTTGGAAATGACGTCATAGGTTTTATTTAATTTGAAAATATTGAAAACCATCTTCACAATGGACTTTTTGCTACTATATGGAGTCTTAAAAATTTAAAACAACTAGAATTTTATCTTAGGTAAATGGTTTAGAATTGTTTTAAAATGTTATAATTATTTTGTCTCTTGTTTTGTTTATATGAAGGTTATTGTAACTATATTTGATGATCTTAAATCAAACTTTTAGAACAATACTTTCACAATACGAGTAATTTGTGTATGACCCATCAATTTTATTTATTTGAAAAGTATTTATTTTATGCAATTACTTTTTTTCTAATGTACGAAACTTGGAACGTTAAATGGCGAACTTTAAGAATAAAATTTAGAATTATTGAATATACATGGTGAGATTATAATACGGTGCACCGTTTGTTAAACTAAATGGTTATACTGCGAAGTATAAATAATAGTTTATTCTTTGTAGATAAAGTGCGTTTTGACTTTAAAATTTTATTTTTGGATAAATGGCTAATATGGTCGAAGCGGCTACATGGTATGCCATTTATCCATATAGGCTGATTCCACATTCAGTTATGGCAGAGGAAATGCATACTGCAGTTGTGCGTAAAAATATCATTGGCTTGATTTTACTTCTCTGCTAAGTTCTTATGTACCAAGTAATGCGTGTAAAAATAATTTATTTACACCAGAAATTTTTGAAAATCTTCTGGTAAGACAATTTGGATCTTATAATAATATTGAGTAGTAGTCCTGTAATATAATTTCTGTGTACATAACTCCTAACTTGAAACTTGCAGATTAACAAAGAAAAACAGAATAATCACAGTATTTTACATTTGTGGTTTATTAAATGCTTGTTTTTCTCAATGTGACCGTTACAGAAGTGGCGTGCTGATCGACGGTCACCACATCATAGTGGATCGTGCTTCCGCCTCGGGTGAAAAGAAGCTGTACGACGAGAAGCGCTCCATCTTTGTAGGAAACCTCCCCTTCAGTGAGTAACTTTCACGCTTGGTGAGATTTCTGCACCACGATTCCGACCTTGAAATTCGCAATGTTTCTTTCCCTTCAGCTGCATTTTTTTCAATGGAAGTCTTTCTCTGTAGGCCACTTTGCTCATTTGTGATTATGTTGAAATAACTTTTCTCATTCAACGTTACGCTTCTATTAAAAATTAGTGTTTATAAAAATCAATTCTAAAATAAACCTGATAGCTAAGTGTAATATATATATTTTCCAAAATCAAATAATCTTTTTTAAGGAAACATGTATTTGAGCAAATATTGTTTTTTTTTAGTTTTTTGAAGGCTGGGCATGAGTTTGAGTGTATTTGCATAGCATGCATTCAAATCGTTTTGTGGAAACCTCCTTTAATTCAATTAAAGCCACCCTAATTTAAATTTTACTTTAAAGGTTAACTGTCTAAAAAGAATGAATTTCAACTTATTTAAATTTTTGTAAACTTATAATATTATTTGAGTCAATAAATGTAAAGAGGTGGCATTATTATTATTTTTATTAAATATGAAAAGTTGTTTTGTTATTACTTTTTTTTATTTGTACAAGTTTTGTCAGTCTTGCAACCTTATTTCAAGTAAATTACTTTTTCATTATGGCATAAATAATATTAAAATAATGCATAGATTATTTCATTGTTATATGTTTCTTATTCGGCCATCCACAAATCTTCATAAAGAAGTCACATTACCGAAAAAAAAATTATGAGTTCCATTTTTTTTTTGTGATTTTTGATATTTTAAGGTTGTTTTCTGTGCATAAAAGTTTAATTAGTTTTTCCTACGCAAACTTTTATTTAAAAAAATTCTAAAATTTTAATAAATTTTAAAGCCATTGGATTTATGTTGTATCCCAAGCCAGTAGATTATATAAATATTGAGTGCAAGGTAAAGAAATAAAAATGGACGTATCACATTACATGATATATGTTCATGAATGTCAGTGGGGTAAGGAACTAAATATGTACTTAAATTTATCTAATTATATCAGGATTAATACATTCCTTAAAACTCCTTGTTTTTGCTTCATGTTATAAAGTTCTTAGAAACTCCTTACTTTTAGTCCTTAGACGCTTTCAAATTACAAAAGGATCTTAATTCCAATGACTATCATTTAAATAATTTGACTAAGCCACTATTAAAAATATTTTATCTTAATGGGAATTAAACTAATCTAAGTAAAAAAAGGTTCTTTTCACCCAATAGCTTTTTGCTGAGCTAACTTTTCATTACAAGTGTATGCAAATTATTTGCATTAAAAATATTTTTCTTATAAATTGCTTTTAAGGTCCTTGAAAATTTCCTAGAAACTCCTTATTTTTATTTTTAAAAAATGCATGCAAACCCTGTACAGTCAAACCTTGGTATAATGAACCTGAGACATAACGATCCGTCGGTTGTAATGAACTTTTCATATAGTCCCAACCAAGCTCCTATGTCACTAATGTATTTTCATATGCTTATAACGATCTTCAAAAGTAAGGAATTTGGATGTAGCGAACTAAAATTCACAATTTTCAAGCTAAGTTTCTTCTCGCCCCGACCACATTCCTTACCCTTTGTTCCTATGGCAGAAGCCCAAAAGTGACAATAGACTCCCCTGCTCAGCTCCTCCCCTTCCCCCATTCAACTGGTCAGCATACATGCTTTGCCTTCCTTTCATTCTATTGCTGATTATGGTTTGACTTGTAAACTTCACCTAGTTTTAAAATCCCGCCTATTCGTAAGCGAAAAGCTTTTTCCATTGAGCGTAAAACGAAAATTATTAAAAGAATAGAAAATGGTGATTAACATATATCTGCAACAGGGTGGTAACATAACCGGGAAATCAGGGAATTATCATGGAAAGTTTTTATTCTGGAAATATCAGGGAAATTTTCAAAATTTCACAAAAAATCAGGATTTTTTTTTAATTTGGATCATTAAAATGGCAATTATGGTCTATTATGCCCTGTATTCTGGCAGGGTGTCCACAAGCAGGGAATTTGACCATTCTGGAAAAATCAGGGAAATATCAGGGAATTTGGGATTTTTTAGAAAAAATCAGGGAATTGGTAAAAAAAAAATATTTTTAACTTGATTTCTGGCTGTGAAACATCGTTGATTGGTTGCAAATATTCAAATGCTTTTTAAATGCAATCAAAAAGAGGGAAATTGCGTATGGGACTTTTAAAAGTGTATAAAAGTGAAGATTTTCTCGTAGAAACCGCACTAAAATGCTGATGTTTCTAAAATTTGACAAACCAATTGGCTATCTATAACTAGGTACTTGCCCGCCCACTCAATTTATTTTAAAAATAGATCTTTCAAATGTTTAAAACTTGCTAAGTTCCTAGTGAAATACAAATTTCTTTTGAACATCCCTAAAATGATTTTTTTTCTGTTAAACTTAACGAAACTGTTGTTGCCTCTATTATTTTTTGGGTACATTTTAGATCTTAGGAAATATATTTTGTGTACTAAGCTGTATATCTTAAGATACTGGATTAGATTTAATAAATTAGTTTTATTATTAGGGATAGGGATTCATTGGGTTTCTACTATTTGAGTGTATTGGATTTTTTTTTAATGTTAATGTTACTTTAGTCTTTGATCTTAAAGTACTATCACTAATAATCTAAGAGATATATTGCACTTACTTGGACTTTTATGATTTTTAAGTAGCATTTTGAATTATTGATATTTGGTAAATGCTCTGGAATTTTGAATTTGGGGTTCATTAAATTTTTATGCATTGATTTTTGGTTAAACTTTGGTTGCACTTTTTTGGGAGTTCGAAAATCAAGCGAAATAGTTAGTAAACTTATATATTAAAAATAAATATATTTTTGCGAAATAACAAGATAATGTCAAAGCATATCTTGCATAATAATACATTTAAAAAATATTACCGTAAAAATAAGTACGGCTTGCAGGGAAATATCAGGGAATTATCAGGGAAATTCAAAATGCTTTCCCTGTGGACACCCTGTCTGGGTAATTTAGTTGTCGTTAATATTTCCTTTTAGTTCTGAAAAATATTTTTTTTAAGTACGGTTATACGCATTTTTAAATAATCAGTTTTATTTTTGTAAAAACATTAACTGCTTGAGGGAGCAGCAAAAGCAAAGTGCATCGGACCTTGAATTGTAAGCAGCATGTGAGAGGCTAATGAATATGTGATTTATTGAAGATTGGAATGGGAAATATTAAGCATATAAAACATTTAAAATTATCTACAAAAGAAAGTGAAAAAATTGCTCTTTTTTTTGCATTATCAGCTTTCAGAGAACATGTTTAATTTCTATTATTCCTGTTGCAATTACGTAATTTGTATTGTATCCATAAATTATTCTTTTAACTGTCAATAAGTAGTATTGCGTATAATTTTTCATTTATAATGCAATATATTTATTAGATCATTGTAGCGTGGATACTTTGTTTCTCTACACAGCATGTGTTGCAACATTTCTTAATGTAATTGTAAAATCGGGGAAATTTTTGTGACACCATCATGGAAAAATCGGGGAACTTTTTTTCCAGAATGTTGTGGCTTGTACGAGTGAAAAGTGTCCTGTCTCTAATGTGCATGTGCTTCTTCCAGCCATCAAGGACGAGACCCTGTGGTCCAGCTTCCTCCCGTGTGGGGACATTGAGGCCGTGCGCGTCATCAGGGACAAGGAGACGGGGGCAGGGAAAGGATTCGGATACGTCTCCTTTCAGGTGGGTTTTCTTCCGTATTCTGTAATAGTCACTGAGCTCAAATAATAACCGTTTTGATTACAAAGCTTGCATTACCACCCTTCTGAGCCAAGGTTATAGCTCTTTCATATGGTATTTGGCATAGGATGAAGTACAGATATCCTAGTTTTAAAACCACATTTCTAGCTTTAAAAAATACATTAAATGTTACACATTTGTGGTGTAATAGTCTAGTCGGTGGTGTATTAGTTTACTGTTGCTTTCCCATTTAAGACTGTAACCTTGATTGAGGCTTTCCTCCTGTTACGGCTGCCCCATTGCACCTTTACTCACTGAAATGTTTCTTTAAGATCGTAGCAGAAATGACATCATAAATTAATATTATGTTAATTGATGCATGCTACAGCTTTTGTATATATATCTTGTTTACTGTCTTGTAACTTGTCCCATTCAACATCCTAGTTAAATAAAAACCTTAACTGTGTTCATTTTTTTATGTTGTTAGTATGTGTTATGTTTGGTGTCGGAATTTAATACGCAAATGTAATTATCGAAGTTTACAGTAAAAAATTAAATTTTATTTCCACATTGACAATATATATCCGTGTTGGGGATTAAAATTATCCTCCACCAGCATTTGATGTCTGAGGCAGCTTATTCAAGTTCTGCAAACAAACAACTCTGTCCCATTGAAAATCCCCTTAACAATTTTGGATAAGGTTTTTATTACTATTTTAGTTGTAGTGGTAAAGAGCCCATCCTCATTTGCATCTGTAATGGCTAATAAAACCTTTAGATGAAAGAATGACAATCAACATGTATTGCTTACACTCTTCTCTTTCCTCATCTAAAGGGACAACAGTATATATTATGGTAGTATTCTGTACTATAAAATTCAATGAAAACATTTAGATGAAACAATGTACCCAAGTCAAAGTGTACAAGTCAATTTATATGGATTTCTATCTTACAAACTTACTAAGAACTTAGGAACCCTTTTACAATAATAGGCAATAGACTATTTTGTCTGCCCGATAAAAAACTCAAAAACCATATAAAAAAATACAAAAACTTGAAGAAAAAAATTGTTTTATATAATTTTGGTTTGTTAAAAATGCATTTTTCAAACTTTTTTTTTTCCTGTTAAAGCAATACGTGAATTTGTATTTATAAAGCAAATTAATAGGCAATAAGAAAGACAATTAGTAGTTACACATTGAATTATATTTATTTTTCATATTTCACACCAATTAAATATAACATTATTTAGAATGCATTATTCAAATTTATTGTGAGAAAAAAAATATTTGGTTTTAATTTTTTAAATATTGACAGTTATAAATTATCTTAAATTTTTTTTTTAAATTTAATATACATTTATTTAGAATATGTTAACTGTTATAGTTTGTTAGCTAATTATACTGCACTGCTATTCTTTCTAGAAATTGCACAGATTAAAAAATATATTTGTAAATTTGTATGATTAGTTTATAAATAAAACTTTTAATCGAATTACATTGATACTAAATAATTTTTAAAAAATTTGTGCAGAAAATCCAAGGCAAAGAAAATGCCCTCGCATTGACTAAGTTGGAAATCGAAGGCCGACAACTGAGAATCAAGTGTGTGGAGGGAGGGAAGAAGAAGAAAAGTCTCCAGCCCCCCTCTCCGTGGAAGGGTGCAATGTAAGGCTTACATTTTTGTGTTTATCGCTTACTTTTATGCCTATCGATACTGTTACAACCATAATAACCTTTACCACTCGGCTGTCACATAACAAAAAAATTTGACATGTTCTTGGAAATGAACGAAAGCGGCATGTTCTCGTTAAAAAAAGCCCTATCCATTCATTTGCTTGTTATCTCACCAAATGTAAAACACGATTATTATTTTTATTGTCCGAGATCCCCAATGATTTTGGGGGTAAGAGCAGAAACATGGATAATTGTTACTTAAAGTGAACATGGGCGTTTTTGGAGTGTGAAGGGTTAAAATTTATACTTGTGAAGCATTCTATTCTCAAAAGACCTTTGAAATATTCCCTTAGAGAAGTATCTTCAATAACACAATAAGATCAGTAGTATTGTAAATATTGGAATATTTCAAACTTTTTAAGTTAGACAAGAAACTTAGCATACAATGTTAATTGTATTAATACAATCATATTCCCAACTTATCTTTTTCACAAGAAAAAGTTTTTATTTTCTATACATTTTTTTTATATTTACAGATTTGAGACGGAAAATATTTGCAGATTTTGAATAATATTTTATGTTTGATTAAATTGATAAAAGATGGCTAGCATAAGGCACTATTTAAAAAATAACTTTAGGTATTTTTAACAGATTCTAATTTGATGCATAATATTGCATAAATATGTCTTGACGAGTGTTCCAAAGTGTAAACAAGTCTTTTGTGAACAGGAAAAGGATCGCCAAGAAAGAGAAGAAGAAAGATGGCAACCCTAACAGCAGGAAGACCCTCAGGAAGTTGATGAAAAGAGGAAAGCAACAGCATCAAAAGAAGAAAATTGCGGGTATCTTTAAGAAATTATCTAGAAACTGAAAATCTCGTACATTCAAGGTTCATTCTCCATGTACTGTAGAAATGATTCAATAAATTTTTTCGCAAAAAATCTCATTAATTGATTTGTAAATGCAACAATCAATCAATACGTTTGGAGTTCATTGAAAATGTGAGTTATTACTTAAAGTACGAGTGGTAATCACATGTTAATGATGGGGCTGCAGCTTGGTTTGTTGCATGTACCAATTCCTAAACCCACGTACAGGGTTGTTTAGAGTGTAGCTCCAACTTAACGATAATTTCTGCCATGCAGAACTCCACAACAAAATACCAACTCAAAAAGTTCCATAATCACCAAACAAAGCACTGATTACTAAATTATGCACATTTTTTTTTTGTAATTATATTATATGTGGTTCTAAAGAATATTTACATATTTATTTAGTTTTAATATCAAAAAGTCAATAAATATTTTTAAAAAATGCTCATTAACGGACAATTTTGCAACTACTGAATTCAACTAGGGGCCATTTTTCACTTGCCCCTAATCTGGAAGTTAGGTTAAAATTTAACCAGCCATCTAGTTTCAAAACCAGATAGATTCACATTTTTCGCAAAATAGTTTTTTTTTTTATAAGTTCTAAACACTGCACTATATCCCACTGTAAAGCAGTATTGACTCAAAGTGTCCGAATTCAGTCCAAAAATGCATTCAAAGTCATGTGTCTAAAAGTATGTGGTTGTCGGAATCGTTTTTGGCGTCTCCTGTAAAATTTATTAATTGGATCTATCTGGTTTTGAAACTATGACTCAATTCATCTGAAAAATTTGGATTTTTTGTTATGTTTATTTAATTAGATTAAAATGTTCTTGTACAAGAGATGCAAAAAGTGTTTGTACTCTAAAAAAAATAGGAACTGGACACGCGTGAATATAAATTAACCTTTTAATGGGTGAGCACAACAAGCAAAATGACATTCAGGCCAAATGTTCTCTTTTACACATTTGAAGCATTTTTATACAAGTATTCAGTAAAAGGAAAGATTCCCTTGTCCATGAGGAGGATCATGGTTGCAATTCATACAGAAAAATATGTCATCACATCCCAAATATATTGGGACTAGGGGCTCCTCGTTTGGAAGCAGTCAGTTGAGAGAGGTGGCTTACTGACCTTTCATATATTAAAATGCTTATAGAAATGTACACAAAGTACATTTGTATTGTGGATGGTCCAAATTTCTTATCGTTTGAGACTGCAGGCTGTTGTACAACTGGAGTTATCTTGTTGCTTTATCAGAGACAAATTTACACACCTACTAGTACAGATTAACTGCACAGATCTTATATGCTGTTTTATATTATAAACTTAAAATAGTGTACAGTTCACGAGTTATGTTTTCAGAAATGTTTTTTTTATAACTAACTAGATCACATACCTCTATAACCATAAAAACATCAAAACTCTTCCAAAAAAATTTGTTTTTTTTAGATGTTAAAATACTATTTTTTTTTTTTAAGTTATGCACGCATTTGCATTTTTAAGTCAAAAATAAAACAAACTGAACCATTAAAAATATAGTGGCAAAATTATTTGAAATGAAGAAAGTAGTTTTTTTTTTTTTTTTTGTCATCTCATGCCAATTAAACTAAACTTTTGTAATGTTACCCATAACTATTTGTACAATTTTGTTGTGAAAAAAATGTATGTATTTGACTTTTGAGATTCAATTTCAGTGATTTGTTCCTCTCTCAATTGCAAGCTTCAGCCTTGTTTGCGTTCACGACAACCATCACCCTTAACAAGGAGAGGAACTTCTCCTGCAATTCACCTTAATTGAAAAATCATAATTATATATTGAGAAACATATACATACTATCTCTGTTTTTGTGACAAAGCGGATTTTATATGTGGCAATGACTTAAAAGTACAAATAAAAATATAAAATCATTTGCTATTTTATTTAATGTAATATTGATAATATATTGTATATGTTTTAAAATATAAGTATTAATGAAATTCATTGGCATTTTCCAACAAACATATTTTGCTTAGTATATCATATCATAAAACACAATAAATGAGCACATAGTACAAAATTTTATTCTTTTTATGTTTAATTGTGAACAAAAATTAACACCATCGAACAATGCAGTTTGCAATTTTTTCCAATTAAAAGGTTGCATGTCATTTTTTTTTACTAATGATGCCATTTTTGCTAATGATTCTGATAAGTCATTTTTACCCAAATTCCTTCTTCAAGCCAAAAAAAATTGATAAGAAACTTGAGAAAACAACTCTTTACAGAGTGAAGACAACAATTCTAAAGAATTGCCACTGTTGCATCAAAATGATTATCTATACTAGTCAACATATCGTAATTGAAATTTCGCCATATGTTTATTCCCGCGTTAAAAAAACCTCTATTTTCACCTTCAATGATGAGCTTATGCCAGAACTGCTTAAATCTATTAAAGTATCAATTTTGAAAGCTTTTGGAAAAATCGAAGGTTACTCATTTCTGAAAAGCAACGTCATCTTATTCGAATAATCCCGGCACCCTACAAGTGATCTTGCCTATCTATTTCCAGCTTCAAAATGTTTCGCACTCTTAACACATTTCTTCTGTTGAAATACGCTTATTTAACTGAAATTAAACTTGCAATTTTGGCTACCCTAACCTCTTAAATGGATCCATACTTTTAATAAACGTCAATCGGCCAAGTTCCTATTAAACACAGAGAGATTCATAACCCTTTTCATAAAAAATTTGCACATGGAAGGTTTATGGCAGATACTTAGAATGACCAAGTTTAATTGTGTAGTTTTTACTAATACATTTTAGTTCCTTACCACAAAAGATGCCCGAATACATAAATATACTTTTCCATATTCTCCCATCATCCTTTTGGCATCCCAATGTATACATATTCACAATGGACAAAGAAGCCTACTCTAGAAAGCTACATTACATTAAAAAGTCGCACATTGCATAGGTTTGAACTATTAGTGAAAACAGAATCGGAGTTAATTTTACAAATGTATATTAGTCGGATAACTCGCATTATTTTGGGCACTTATTACTGGAAGATCACATTCGATTCAATTAGGAGTCGGGTTGTTAAAATATAACTAATGGAGGATTTTTTTTTTAAAAATACATAGATGTGAATGACTTTTCGAATATTTTACATTTCTATAAATGTTTTAAATAAAAATACAATTTATACCTTGTTCATAACAAAACGGGTATTTTATACTTAAAGAATGCTTTGGATATCTGGATTCCTTTTGAAGTCATTTCTTATATTAGTAGTACGAAATGGGCTAATCTCCAAAATACCAGTCTTTTTCTTGATTGATCAAAATAATCAAATGGGTCTTATTCTCAAAGATTTTATTGATCCAGGATACTTTCACATTTCCCCTTAGGTGTCAATTCCCTGTCACAACTGGACACATTAACAAACTTATATTTTAAAATGTGAAAAATATAATAGTTTATTCGTGTTTAAACTAATTTATTGACATGTTTTTTTTACATATTAGAATTTTGATTAGTAAAAATGAAAGTTAGTTTTTATGGATATTTTGAGTTTCCTTTGATAAAGCTGCGAGCAAAGAACTTTGTTTAATAAAATAGTTAATCTATCTAGTTATTATGTGGTTGTTGTAGAGAACTGTCCTGCCATGCAATTTGCCTGTGTTCTATACCCACTGGTGTCATACTGACAGCGTTTTGCCTACATAGTCCCCAACCAGTGAGTTATTAGAAGACTTTCTGGAAAGCCAAGGATGGCATGAGTGCAGTACTGGCCTCACAATTGTGTAGTTGATCAAGAAATCAGGCCCTCTACACAGTGTCGGATTTACAGGGAACTATAAATAGCACATATAGCAGTAAAACAAGAGAAGGCCTCTACACAGTGTCGTATTTACAAAGGACTATAGGTAGCCCATATAACAAAAGTTCTCTACAATTTTAACACTCAAGAGTATTATTCAAATTCGAAAACTTTTTCTTCGCTTCTTCCAAGACCTATTGATTATGATTTTGAATAATGTTTCCTATGTCTATGATTTCTACATGATCATGTATATTCTGAATGTTTTTGAATATTTTTTGTTTGTTTCTAACGAATTTGAAAGCAACATGAAGAATAAGATAACAAAAAGAAACTATTTTGAAACACGGAAAGGAAAGGGGGTGACAAATTTACAAATCCTTTGTATCTATACTCCCCCAGAATCTCCTTTCCACGCAACTTGGAGAGACTGCTTTTTATTAATACTGCAATACGATCGTGATAATTAACTCGATAATATTACTTTGCTTATTTATGATCGATTATACGACTTTCTCACACACGTTAATGAAGGGCTTCATATAATGCCACTAATTGTATTGAGTCCCATCTATTCCTATGTGGCCACTTTTTCTTTTGAAATTTTTTGAAAATATCCGTTGTAATCAATATACAAGACTGGTTTTTCAATAATTAGCCCCTTTTTTTACCAATGCAAGAAATGTTCGTTACTAATAGACAGTAACATGTTTACAAAGATGTTCATACAATAAATAATACAGCATAAGAATGTAGTTTAGAATACATTTTCTTTTATATTATTTATATATACTAAATAATGGCAGTTTATATTAATTTAATATCCTATACAAAAATTATTGACTTTATTTATATATAAAATCCTTAAACTCGAATATTTATAGAGCTGACTTATTTCCAAATTCCGGTTTGAATAAACTACTACTTACATTTCTAAAGGAAATGGGATTCTATGAGTAAATAGCGAATTTATGTACAGATATCAAAATATCCATGAACAAACAGGCACCATGTTCCGTGTACAGAAAGCGGCTTGTAAATGCTGACGTTTGTTAGAAAAGTTGGGAGTAACAAAATAGAGAATGGACATGGGTCACAGCTTTTTTCTTGTAAAAAGACCACGAAATTTTCATTAAAAAAAAACTTTTTACACTTCTAAATTAACTATCATGTATATTATTTCAGTAGTAAAGATCCCTATTGCGGGTCTCTCACATAACGGATCTCAACATATGAGGTATAAAAAAAAAGGAAATTTCCCGGTGCATTGACAAATAGTACTTTTGTCCCATGAATATTAAAGGTTTTTTTTTAAATAGTTTCCAAGCTGTTTTTAAACGAGCTGTTAATAGTGCTGCTATTTACGGGTAGAATTCTTTGAACGGAGTGCCATCTATGAGTAGTTACAACGTGGGGGGGGGGGAGTATACGAGAGATAATTATCACACGGGCATGCTAGTTCGACTTAATCTGAATGCATATCAGAGGAGAATTTGTAAGCAATATATATATTTTTTAAATTTACATTAGAACTATTTACTTATGTGTCTTGATAGAAGGTATAATATTGATATAAACAAATATAATTTTTAATGAAATCTTTTTTAAATATATATATTCTTTAAAAATAAGGGACTTTAGTTCAACTTTTAAAAATAAGCTTTGAGTTTAAACTCTTATTTTAAAGAATGCAAATTAAAAAATAAAAGTTGAATTATATAATGTTCATAATTTAATAGAATTCAAATACTTTGGGAATTGTAATAATGCTTTTAAATAGCTTTTTCTGTATTTTTTTATATAAATTAAGACCTAATTATGTTGTAAACTTAATTATATTTTAATGCATAATCAGTAGCAAATATCAAAATCCGAATACATCCAAAAATTATAAAAACTTGTGTCTTCTTATGTCTTTGGCATTAAAAATGAAAAAGTTATCGACATAAGCTAAAGAGTGGTTCCATTCCATAGATCATGAAAGTTTATTAAGTTGTTAAGCCTTTTTTTTTCGTAGCATCATTTTAATAACCCTGTGCAAGAACGAATTATTTTGCTTGCCAATAAATAACACAAATTTATCCATTCACAGGTAAAACTTTGTTCTATTTGTGTTTAATCAAAAATCAGTGTTATTTATATACAAGCGCTCATTACAACTGGTAATGCCAAGTTTGTTACATATGTTTACAGTAAATTATTTTTGTTGGCATGGTGTAAAAAGTTTTAATAATAAATTGGAGATTTTAAATGTTATTTTTCTACATGCGCACATCTAAATAGACAGGTGCACTGCTTGCTCACAAGCTGAAAATTTCAGATGTAATGTGCACCTGCAAATATTTAACTTTCAATTTGAGGTATATATATATTACCACTTAACAGTCATATTGGTTCCAAAAATAAGCACCATTTTAGTGAACTATTTTTGATTCCTACCACTTATATTCAATTCAATAATCATAATTGTTATAGGTGTTGAATTTGACAATTTATGCTAAATTATGCAAAAATATGTCAATTTTACTTAAAGTTAGATTTTTCAGAGATGTTCATATCACTGTAAAGTGAAGGATGCTAAAAAAAAAAACCATAATTAAATTAAAAAGTACATTTTATATCCTTTCTAACATATTTTGTAAATCAATGTAACAAATGTCTAGAACTCTATCTTTATCACAGAATATAAACTTTCACAGCTGCCAGTTGTTCACAGAAGTTTCTGAATCACTTGCATATTTAATCAAAGATTTATCTGGTACGAGCTGTTCACTATTACTTCACAGCTGTTGTTAATAAAGTGGGTTTTTTAAAACTCAATTAATATTATTAATGCTAAGTGGTTAATGAAGGTTTTTTTTTATTTGATTGGGATTATCAATATTTCATAGCCCCTTGATAGATCTATGGTTCTAACAACACTACTTATCTCAATGTGTTACTAAAATAAAATATTATAAAAGTGGAAAATTAAAGATCAATAAAGATTTTTATTTCTTCAAAATAGAAAAATAGTATATATATTTCTGCTTATGCAGTAAAGTATAGAAGATGGAATTTATTAATGAAATAAATAAAGGATATAAGAAATTATAATCATTTTGTTTAAAATGTATTCTTAAAAAATAGGACTTAATAACTTATAAAGAGTCTCAAAAACATCTTTTAATTTGGAAACCAAATAAATTTATTGTATCAAAATGCCAATATGTGTATATTGTTTCACACTAAAAGAAAATGAAATTTTAGTTAAGTAGTAAAAATCAGTGGTACAAATGAGGACGTATGGAG
This sequence comes from Troglohyphantes excavatus, assembly GCA_963932185.1. NCBI lineage: Eukaryota > Metazoa > Arthropoda > Arachnida > Araneae > Linyphiidae > Troglohyphantes > Troglohyphantes excavatus. The sequence continues at coordinate 408,201 of OZ010671.1, forward strand.
AGAGTTGTAATGTTAGCGATATTAAAATACATTCCACAAGAAAAACATGACCCATATCCATTTTGCACACACATAAAGGCACAGAGCATTTGGTATTGTACAACATCAATGACATACAAATAACAACATCTGTTACTAACGTACATAGCAATTTGACTCTACAATCATAGGTTCACATGGAAAGTAAAGTGGCACATGTCACATTCTGACTTGCACTTTAGCACTCAGGGCACAACCAGAAATGATTCCCCAGGAGAAACTACGTAGATGGATCGGATAAATTAATTTCGTTGTTTTCATTGATTAATTTCCTCACTATGTTGGACGAATTTATTTATAATTCAAATAACTTATTTTGTAGTCAAAACAAAAGAACTATTATAAGTGAGTTAAACACGCTACACACAAAACCTAATAAGGCTTGATAAGTTAAAAGCTTACAAGACAAGTTTTCTTTTGAATCAACACTTTGGGTATTAAAAGCAGCAGATGGTATTGCCATTTGTCTTTATTTATTACATGCATAAACAATCAAACTGTCAGATACCCAAAGAAGGACGTGAAGGATCCTCACATGTTGAACCAAGGGCCCCGACTTGCCTCATTGTTCATCTTGGAAAGTTTAGAAAATGAATGACAGTCGATGTTTGAGGAGTGTACCAATTATAAGTTTATTTTAGATTTTTTCAAATGTGTATTAAGCCACAAGCAAATTTTATTGACCTTCTGGACAATGGAACTGGCTCTTTACGACAATAGATCAACAGAGTAGACTATAAAAAAATATCAAGTTACAAAAGCTTTAATATTTTTTTAATTGAAATTTTAATGAAAGCTATTTGTGTGTAACGTTTTAAAATAGGTGTTCACAAAATAAAAATCAAACGCACTTGCAGTGATCTCAGCTCTAAAATTTTGGTATTTTCTTTGCTGTTCAGAGGCTTAAAAAGCATGCATTGAAAATGGATTTGAAATTATCTTAACTAAATATATCTTGTTGGTATTTACTTTTGATTCTATGATAATTATATATTTACCATGGGTGCAATTTTTACAGTGGCACTATCTATTATATTTACATAGACTTTTTTGATTTCAAAGAATGTTCAGATCTTTAAAAAGTTGTATTGATATCGCTCCCGGACTCTTTTGTGAAACATCGAAAACAAATCAGAATGTGACACGAACCACTTTAGTCACCAATCATTCATTTCAGAATAAAAATCAAATGTCATACAGATAAAAAAAACTGTGCTTTTATAAGATGAAGTAACATGAACAAAAGTAAGAGCAACTCTAAAATTGAATTAAATGAATGAGTAAAAAGTCTAACGTTAAAACTTTATGAAAAATTACTTAGTTACAAAACTCATTTTGGCTCCGCATTCTCAGAGTATGCTGACTCAACACACCTCAAACGATTATTGGGTGTGGTTTCCATCCTCGCCATTATTATTACTTTTTGAGCTACTGCGTCTCATTTCTGCGCTTAAAATGACCGCAGTATAAGATCATGAAAAGCGGATGGTTTTTATACATATTAAGTACACTACTCATAACATTTAACCAAAAAAATATTTCAAAAAAGACCCAGCTTCACAATTAAAAAATAAGACTAGTACGAGGAAGCTGCACACATATATATATATATATACTTTTCACAAATACAATACAAATATACATAAAAGTAAACACTGTGAAGGTGTTTCTAGCCATGTAGGCCCACATTGCTTGAAAATGTTGCACAAAAAATTAAACTAGTAGAAGATAACTTGAGTATTAACAGAACTCCATAAATAAACACATCCATATATAAATTCAATCCAAGTAGAAAAACTGATGACATGGCAAGACACTATTTTAAGAAAATATTTTAACAATTAGAGTAAGCATGAAGTTAAACAGGTTTCAATATAACAAGCAAACATTTCAAAGATAATACAAGATTATTTTTTTTTGTATAAGTTCAAAACAAACATGAAAAATATTTTGTCAAATTATAAACTTTAGGCAAAAGCAAAGATAATAAATTAACATGGCAAATCTTTGAAAAAAATAATTACTAAATTTTTTTTAGAAGAAAAGAATGAGGTTAGTATTTTTTAAATATAAAGCAAATTATTTCTGTTTGCCATTCAAGATAGGAAAGTTATTGTAAGTCATGCCTTGAACACAGAAACATTTCCATGGTGCAAGTAATAAATATATTTTTTTTATTTTTTTTGGAAAGCGTTTCTTTAATATTTACTGATATCAGCACTGTAATTTTTACTAAAAAGAACCTAAAAGTTCACTGGCACCCATCCTCAGAGCTTACGTTCAGAAGGATGTTTAGTGTTATGTGAATGGTAAATATTATATCCATAAAAATATTGCACTTTATATTATCAGCTGCTTACCTAACCAGGAATGTAAATTGTTGGGGGTTTATTTCACCCTAATTTGAGAAATACACAACACCAGGGAATTACTTTTGTGACGGTCAGTCTACCATGAGAAACAAAAGTTATTGTCACCGAAACATTTAGATGTGGCGTCTTAACCACTTCACAACAGAAAACAATGCAAAGGAGGAGAAATCAAAGAGAGGCATCCCCTCCTTTTCACAAGTAAGAAGCCCACTCTTTCCAGACCTGTCATAAAAACAAATGAGCATATAGCTAGGTTAGGGTCTGAGAAATGGAATAGCTAAGAGTTGTTTGAATCACAAAGTGTTTTGAACTCGAAGGTTGGCCCTTGAGGGGGGCGCTCACGGGGACTTTTCCATGATGGGCCAGATGAACTTTGCATCGCAGCGCTTGTACGTGAAGAGGCAGTTCACCCCCTCAGCCAATAGGTCCGCTTTTATCACCTGCGGACACTCACTGTCCCCTAGCATGATTTCTGAAAAAAGGACAGTTTCAGTACACAGCTTTGTACAGTGTCGCCACATACAGGGAAAACTGAAAATGAACTTAAAAAAAAGTCAAGGAATTTTTCTAAAAATTTCATATAGGAGCACAGAACCTTGATTTAGAAATTTCAATACTATAAGCGCAATAAAAAAATACTCTCTAAGAATAAAAAATCTTGCAAATTAAGTTAAATATTCATAATCAACTTTTCTACAATTTGCGTAATTAAATAAAAGTTGGGGCCCCTAAAGACAGACCATTAGACACTAGACCCATTTCGAAAGTGCGTAATGGTCATTCAAGTTATGTATGTGCACTTTTCATGGTCATTCAGGAGATTTTTTATTTATTTTTTTAATTGGAGATACATGGTTCCATTCTAGTTTTTAAAAAAAGATTATTAAGAAATATAGGTTGAATAATATCAAAAATAAGAATGCTCAGAATATCAGTTTTGGGATTATTTTACATTTACATGGAGGGAAGGAAAAAAAGGTATAGGCCAGAGCAGGGGGCTTCTACTAAGCCACATGCAAACTGAAAACCCCATTACATATTATTTTAATTTTTCTAAATGCTACAAGCTACATATACAACTACAATACTTAAATTTTAAGACCTTCCATGCACTACAATAAAGAAAGACCCCTTTGAACAACATAATATCAACTTCTGTTAACAACATGAGCAAAAGTTTTAGACAAGAGAAATATATTGAATATTCTAGATATGAATCCAAATAAAAAGCTTAGAGAAAAGTTTGGCACTACATGTGCTGACGATTGTAGAATGTACACACAACTCACCCGAGCTGTTCAGAATCCGAGCGAGAAGTTAAGAATATAATATTCCGTTTCTAAACCTTAGCTCTGTTCTTATTTACTTGCGACAAACACATTACCCTTTCCATAGATGCAACAGAAGTTTTTCATTATTAAGAGAAATTAGAAGTGGCTTAAAGAAGAAAATATATAAATTTACCTTCTCCATTCACAAGTTTAAAGAGGCAATAGTCCTGAGGGTTTGTAACATTGAACTTGTGTGCAATCAGCTTAGCTAGAAAGAAAAGGAGAGGATAACACATGAATAAACACTTAAACTTATTTTTTATTTAAGGTCTCCTTAAACATGCAAGAGGAAAGTAATTTTTTTTAAAAAAAAAGAGGGAAATCAAAATCTGTAAAAATCAAATCCTGTATTCAAAAATCCATGAACAGTAAAGTATAATGTGCTTATATATTTTTAGTTTTTAATACAACTTTATTTTTTATATATAAAACATTGATATATATATATAGAGAGAGAGAGAGTCTGTATATATTCCCCCAAGTAACACTCTTAATTTTAAGAACACTCTCTCCCTCTGCTCAGTTCGCAAGCATTAATGGCTCACCAAAATATGGTTTGTTGTGTTTTCGAAATATGGGGGCTTAACTCCCTTATAGGCAACATTTGCATTAACAGGAGCCATAAGAACCCTTTCATTCTGTTCTGGCCTCTATTAAACCCTCCATGATAATTAAGGTATAAAAACTGAAAGGTTTCAAATAAATTATGTTATAGAGACATTTGTTATTGTTAAAATGTCAGGTCAAACAAAAAAAGGTAGTTTTATTAAAAGAGGAAAATTTAGGAAAGACACAAAATGCGGAAGATTCTCAAAAAAATCTAATTTCTTGAACATCTTTCTTTGCAGCAATTTAAATTCTCTTTTGGTATATGATTTTGAAAGTAATGGGAAAAGGATTAGTTCTTCTAAGTAATCTTTTTAAAACTTTTTACAATAGAACTAATATCAAATAGAATCTTAATTTTTTTCTCCACTGTAAGCTTTAGAAAGGGTTAATTAAGAACAAAATGTTCTTAAAACAAACGTGCGAGCATATGGGGAAATTATCAGTTTGAAACTGTCATTTTGTATTTAAATTTTCTTTGGCAGAATGCAAATTTATTTTTAGTTACTACCTGAAGACTGCTTGTCCACAAGAGTAATTTTCTAACATCCCACATAAGTAAGTGTAAGTGCTTATGTAATAGAACCCTTTCATTTTCGAATGAGTCTTACCAACTTCCTTCGTGGTCATATTTGGCTTGATAGGAAGAGTTTTGGAAATGATGCTGCCTGTCAGTTCGTCAGGTATCATAATCTTCAGGAACCCCTGGAGATCAGCGATACAGGCCAGTCTGGGCTCAGGGGAGGGCTGCAGAAAATTAAAAAGGATTTCAAATCAAAGCTATATTTTATAAGTATTTTCAATGTGAAAATAAGTTTTAAAAAGTGTTAAATTTTATACAATGATTTAAAATTGGTGATGTAATAGTTCCATAATTTTACTATACAACTAATTCCATACTATTTAACAACATGACTCCTAAGGACATGTATATCTTTTTGTGTATCTCCAGTTCAGTAGTACACATAATGTAAAAGTTCAAAAGAAATCTCTCATTTTAAATATTTCTTTAATTTAAAGGACTGGCAGGACTTTTGAAATCTTTCTTTACTGAAATATTTTTTTTAAAAAAGGAATTATAAATTTAATTCTACTACTGCAGTGAAAATAAACCTAAATATTTAATATTTTGCTTACATGAAAGATGGTTAATGTAGACAAATAAAAAAAAATCATTAAAATATGTTGGAGATACAAACTCCAAATTCAGCATAGTTATATCTTTCACCTCTCATGAAATCTTTACAGTTGTTTTCATGATGTTAATTTTAAAATACACAAATATTTAAAATAGAATAAATTAAGAAATGTTTTGGTGTGAATTATGTGCTAAGATTCTGAATGTGCAATTGAAAGAAGTCCCTTACCGTCTTGCAGTCGATCTGCACCCTAGGGCTGCCGATGTCCATCCCGTAGGGCCTCCCAGGCAGGTTATCGAATGCCTCCCCCTGCCCCTGGTCCGACTCGGGGCTGCAGGCCTGCAGGCTTTTCAGCACGTGCACAGCACTGCTCAGGGTGGTCAGGTAGTACCTGGGGGAAGAGGACACAGGCTCACTATAGAAAAATAGCATGTAGCTGCGTAGTAAAGCACAGCCACGAGGATCTTGCATGAAAGGTTGTTTCAGCAAATGACAGAATAGATATTTGTTGCCAGTGGAAACCTCCTCAACCAAAGGAAGATTAACAAGAATGTTATGTCCGACTTTGCAGGCCATCATCCACACCCCATAAGTGCTTTGCTTCATTCCAAGTTCAGACACATCAGTGTTTATTTTCATACCAAACAAGACCAAATGTATGTTAATTATTTTTTTCACAGTGTTATTCTGTCAGAATAGATTCCCGTAAAAGAATAATGTTATGTTTCTATCTGGATACCTCATACAGCTGACTTTAAAGATATTTCCCATAAAAAATATCTATTCTTAAATTGTTCACAGATTATTGTAATGGAAATGCTGGAAGGATCAAACAAGCTGGAAAGAACTTTGAAATTTAATGTCTATTTATCACCAGACAATGTCAAAAGCTAGTAAATTAAGATGTATAAACTTTTCATTACAATAACACATATTGCCATCTAATGAAAAAATGTAGAATAAATATTAAAAAGCATGACAGTAATTTACAAAAATAGACAGATATATATTCAAAATTAAACTTTTTTAAATTTCTTCTATAGGTAATGGAGTAAAAAGCTAACTATAAAATTCTGATTTGAGTAAAAGTAAGATATAAATTTATTACAACACTTGTCAAAAGCTGTAACTATTTTCCATCGTAAGTATGTTTTTTAAACTCTAGAAGTTAACTTTTTTATTTATTAATGCAATTATCCATATGCACTTTAATGTGATTTTGCACCTATTCCATGGTTTAAAGAGAAAATTATAATATCTATGACATTTCACCATTTTGGCAGATACAGTAATTTATGGTTGGTTGTGTTAACCTCACACTAGAGCTACATAAAAGGAATTGGCGATGATTCAGGATCTACCTCAAAAGACAAACCCAGACACACTACCTCCCCAATTTGGGCAGATGAAGAAGACAACACCCAAGTTGGTATATCACTTTCAATAACTTTCAAAATAACAAACTGGAGGATACTTAGAAAACAACAGATTTAACTAGCAACAGCTTCCTTTAGACAGTAAGGACCGAACTCAGAACCTTCAAACGATGAAATTTCTGTTATCATAAAATGGTGGATAAAACAATTCAACTTATGAGCTGGGCACCCTCCCAATGAAGGGTGTTTAAGAGGAAATGGTCACTCACCCTCCTTCCCTCGCCATGAGGGAGGGGTGCAGGAGCCCCCACATGTAGTCTGCCTCTATCTCCGCAGCAATGAGGCCGCACCGCACCAGCACACAGATGAAGATGGGCAGGAAATCTGAAAGGGACACAAGTTGGGAGAGGACAAGGTGAGGAAAGGATGCAATATGGACACTTTAAAAGAATACAACACATATTTTAACATTGTTAAGCGATAATTTAGTTGCCTAGATAAACCATTTTTGTCAACTAGCCATAAAAACCATACTACTCATTAATAATAATACATTTCAACCAATACAGCACCTGTATAGTAAATCATTACCAACCTTAGTTTTGAATTTTTTTAAAAATCACATAACATGAGAAATTCTTTTGGCTTTTCAGCCTTTTAACCTTTATTTCTGAAATGTACTAAAAAGAATAGATAGATATGAGAATAGAACATACGAGATTTTCTTGTATATTTATACCATCTCATGTACTAATTAAGAAGTTCCGTGGTTAATATTCACAACTATGTCGTTCAATAATCATGAACTTCATAAAAATAATTAACTAATAATAAATAAATCAAAAAATTATTAATTAATGAGTGCATTCCCTTAAATGTCTGATGAATAAAAAGAATGTTTTGTGACTTAATAGAAAAGTTAGGCATTTCGTGAATTGACAAGTGTATTTTTTTATATAATGACACAGTGAAATCGACCAGTGAATTTTTTTTTACAAAATGCACAGAAAGAAAGTTTTAAAAAAATGCAACTAGAATTAGCAGATTAAAAGGAGCTGACAACACCACGGAATATTACATTACACTTTGTTCATTTCAATTTTAAGTGCTTTGTTGTTAAATAAGTTTTCCCGGTATTTTCAAATTTTCCCAAACTGGTAATTATGCACAAAAATAATTGCTATGTATGGATTAAATAATGTAAATGGCAATAACAAGTGTCCGAATTTGAACCAAATTTTATGTAAAATTCACCAATTTGTCGCAAAATAATGAATTTTGTAAGTTACTTAGTAGGTATAAAAAGCTGTTTAAAAGACTGCATGAGAAATTTAAAAAGAAATGCAAACTAAAGGAATAATATTTACAAAGAAATTATTAAGTTGTTTTTTTGAGCATTCATTTATCAACCCCATGTTCTATCACAATAAGTTTAAAAAGTTAAAAGTTTTTAAGTTAAAAAACAACCAGTAAAACTTCCAAACTGTATTTAACAAACATTCCATTAGAAAAATTGGGATTTCTATTGTAAGACTATCGAGGTAGCTAGGTAGGTAACTGAGGTAGCTTACTCTTTAAGGTTCTCAGTGAAAGGTGGTGTGACTCGAGCAAAGACTATGACGATAAAACTGTCTTAATAGAACATTTTAATAACAACTAAAACTCAACGGAACAAGGAAGTACAACTGATAACAGGAAATGATAGGAGATTGAACGTTATAAATCTTCTCAATAAATAGGTAAAGTTGATGTTATGGTTACAGATAGACAGTGCCTCAATTTGCATTAGCAGTTGTTGCAGCCAGTTACTACAAAATCACCACTGGAAAAGACACATATCCAACCAGGACAATGGGGAAGCCGAGAAGCATATGAGTGACTCATATCAAAGGTCATAAAACTAACATTTGAATTATTTCTACTGAAAAGTTTTGCTATGTCTCTGAGTCCCCCCCCTTCCCCCATATCACACATGATAAACCTCATTCCATACAAGTGTGTGACACAATATATGAACTGCCCCTTATAGCATAATTTAACTGCACGCATGTCGTTATCAACATACATACGTATACAGGAATCACAAAATGAAACTTACCTCCAGCACCAAGAGAGACATTTTCCTTGCCCTGAGCAATTTTATCTTGCTGGACCTGAAAGAGTATTTGTTTACTTTCACGGATACTCGAGAGAAACTCTTTCAAGGATTCAAAGACAGGGCATACGAGTAACACTACTAACATTTAAATAAATCTGAAAGACACACTTCAAATAGCAAAATTAAACAGTTTATGTAATTCAATATTATACAATACATATTAAGATACAACAGTGTTGATAAAAAAAGATAAGATGCATTGTTATTAAAAAGTAAATAGTAGCTTAACCATAAAGTGCCACTTACACTGTTGTAAATAGTTGAGATAGCTGCAAGAAGGTTTTCCAATTTCTTCAGTGGAGAATAGGCCTGCTGCAATCGATTCAGGAAGTGGTTTACGACCTCCAGGGATGTGCCCTCCGGAAGTTTAAACTCGGGCTGAATAACATTGTTTGTTTTAAACATTATAATTTGTAACATAACTTAAATGTATAAAAAATGACAGAAAGTTTATTTTAGAATTTCAATAGAACTTGTATAACACTATCAAATAGATTAAACTGATACTTTAAGGATTTGTAAAGTGGAGGGGACAAAGATCTTACCCGAACACCCAGTTCTTCGGGAGACTTTGTACGGGCAAATTTTATGTTGTCCGACAGCAGCTTCAAAGAACCATTTCTGGAAAAAATAAATACACACAAATTCATTTGCAATCCATCAGAACTCAACACTAATACAGAATAACGAAAAAAACACTGCAGTTTGAACAATAAAATCAATTGTTGTACAAAGCAGCAGACAGTTTTAATAATTCATGTAGAATCCAATACAAAAACTCATTCTACATGAGTTTAGTGACTCATGTAGAATCCAATAAAAAAACTCATTCTACATGAGTTTAGTGACTCATGTAGAATCAAATCATTTACCTACTTATGCAATTCAAGAGCTAATAATTACTTTTCATTAATCATTCCTTTAAGCCGGGTGTGTTCATACTACACTTGTATTATTTTGAGTTGTTTATGTCAGCATCCTGGCCCTTCCGGTCAGTAAATTCCACATATATATATTTAACCCCCATCATGCTCAACACTGATACAAGAATCTCTAGTTCTTCTAACAGTACACTTAATTATTAAATTAATGAAATTACTCTATTTTATAGAATTTATAAAATCTAATAGTTTGGGGAACAATATAAAACCAATCTCTTTAAAATGCACAAACATTTTTGAATGTAAAGAAGCCTGTAGAGAAAAAATTATTTAAAGTTCCAAGCAGGGAAATCAACTTTGCATTTGCAAAAATCGCTTCAGGGTCACTGGGTTGGTTTGTTAGGTTTTAGTGGCGCAAGGGCCAGTTTTGGCCATGCTGCGCCAAACACACGACTTATTAATTCTTTGTTGCGATGCTTCTAATTTGACCATTTTAAAAAGTAAAAACGTTGTAAAGGGTAAAAATATATTTAGTACAACTGTAAAAGTTGACGAATTTGGTAAAAAGTTAAAAAGATAAATTTGAACGAATACAGATAACATGTTTTATTAGATAACATAGTAAAAGTTAAAGGTTATGAAACCTAAATAAAGGGGGATGCTTATTACAATGAAGGATGATGAAATTCGTGTTTTTAATGATTTAAAAAGATGAAAAATGAATATAAAACATTTTAAAATATAGTCAATACATTTTAAAATATAAAAATTCGATACGAGTAGGTTTTAAAATAAATAATTTAAGAATTGTTTTTCCTGTGTTCTTTTTTATTTTTGTGAAGGAAAACTGAACGGAGCTCCTCCTCCACGTCCATCTCCGATGCATCATATACGATGCAATCAAAGGAGTCAATAGACCGACCAGCAGATTTTCTATTGACCCTCTGTTTTACAGGTATTTGAACTTCTGTACAATCATAGTTTTTAGTTTTGAGTTTTTTTGGTTTTCCTTTGTTTAGGGTAGAGATTTTAGTTGTAGATTGAGATATACTTTTGGATATCTCAGTCATAGTTTCTTGTGATATTCCAGATGAAGAAGCAGATTCTTGTTTAAATTCAAAAGGTACATCGGGGTCAAACTCCATGCCAATGCGGAATCTTACATGAGAGACGGTAGTTTGAGTTTCTATTGAACGAGTTTTAGGTTTGGATTCTGTTGGGGTTGGTACTATTTTAGCCTGGGCTGCTTGTGAGTAGGTTTTAGCGTTAGTTTGGTTCGAGTTTACAATATTACGGGCTTCGGGATAAGAGACAGATTGTAAGGTTTTAACTTCTTGAACTTTCTTTTCAAAAGTCCACTTTGAACAAGATTTAGAATAGGCTGGGTGAGTTTCTGAACAGTTAGTGCATTTGGGGGGATTTTTACAATTTTCAGAAGTATGCTCAAGGTCCGAACAATTTGCACATCTCTCCTTGCTGCGGCAAGTGTTTTTAGAGTGCCCAAATTGCTGGCACTTGAAGCATCTTAATGGATTTGGAATGTAAGGACGTATTGGACAGTTAAGATAACCTGCTTTGATACTAATTGGAAGTTTGGGAGAATTAAACGTTAAAATTAAATGTTTGGTTTTTGAAGTTTCTGATCCTTTTTTTATGGTGATTCGGCGCACAGCTGTGACACCTTGTGGAGAGAGCTCAGTTAGAATTTCGTTTTCGTCAATGTTCTGTAGATCTATTTCGCTAATGACTCCTTTAGAGGAGTTCAGGCTATTATGAGGAGTTACATTAATTTGGAAATTAGCTAAGTGCTTTGCATTAAGGAAGGATGTGGATTGTTTATCATTGGTACATTCGATAAGCAGGTCACCAGAATTCAATTTTTTAACTGTCTTCGGATTACCGCCAATACCTTGCAGACCTTTTTGAATGATAAAAGGAGATACTTGATTTAAGTTTTGGTTAATGGAAGTAAGAACAAGAAATTTAGGTACGATATCAATAGGTAATGTTTCGTTATTGGTAGGAGTAGAAAGTATGCTATGGTTTGATGGATTTAGGCCTCCATCAGTGCACAAGGGAAAAAAAGCCATGAAAAATGAAGATATTTCTCGCCGTATGTCCCACCCACCACCGGGTCCAACAAGGGTAGCCAGCCACCGGTCAACTGGGATGAAAAAAAGGAAATAAAACAAACAAAAAGTAAGAAACCCAGGCACGGCACTAACTAGGGAGTGATACGACGAGACCGTTCCACGATACAAGATCACGGTCCTTGCCCATGAGCAGTCAGCAACACAGACGTATCCTGTTACCACCAGCCGATTGACAGAGCCGGGCCTAACTCTGCCTCCCGTTTAAGGTGAAGCGTGGGCCAAAGGGAACGCCAAGGGACCCCAGGATCCCATTTTCCCCCCTACGGGTCGCAGCACACGGCAAACGTGCAGGTCAAAAATACGACATTTCAAAAACAAAAATTAACACAACTCAAATTGAAGAAAAAATGTGACAAATAAAAGCAACTAAATTCAAACTCGTAAAGAAAAAAGAAATTAAATGCAGTTCACAAGGTAGGGTACTCAAAAAAAGGAAAGGAAAGAAAAGTGAGATACCCAGCTAGGACAAGACGGATTCGCCACACCCGTACCCACAAGACATGAGCTCCCAAGGAAACAAAAAAAGAGAAAGATCACTAGGGTACCTCGGGGTTGTGAAGCCCGTGTTTACTTAAAGAAAGTAAACCCCCTGAGGGGTCAGGGTCACTGGGTTTTCTGTAGTATTTTTCTACTTTTCCATAACTAAACAATAATGTCAAAAATCATTTTAAAACAGCAAAGCAAATGCGCTAGTTTTATGTCATTGTTTGTGTGTTGTAAGAGGCTTATTATTTACTTAAAACTAAACAGGAAAGCAAATATTGACACAAAATCAAGATAATTTCAAAAAGGCAGCTTCAAAAATGAAATTGTTATGATTTGGAACACCAAAACACAATTTCTATTCAGATATCATTTATATCAATCATAAGAGAAAATTAAAACACATTGCCAAAGCAATTTTAAATTAATGGCCATTTTTAAGTAAGCCACAGCTAGTTTGATTATCTTAGGCATAAACATAAAGTTATAACTTAATTCCTTGAATAAAAAGCAAAAACACCTGAGCCTTATTGGGAGGAGGAGGAGGGGGGGGGGGGCGGGCTCTTGCTCATGGACCCAATACCCCTACGATCAAATTCTTATCCTTTTTACGAGATATCTCCTCCACAGAAATGCAGGCTGGATTCTAATAACCACTACTTCCATTACTTTACAGAAAGCAAAAGGTAGAAAGGGATGTGAGCAATCACCTTGTGTACTCATTAACGAACAACTGGTAGATGTATGCCTTGAGAGGTTTGATGACCAACTTGTGGAGGGAGTCTTCAATGACCGCATCAATGTCCAGGAACTCATCAAACTTCAACTGTGGGAGAGAGAGGCAAAGGTTTTTGTTTTGCAAGTAAACATGGAATAATAGCTCATAACATCAAACAACTGTCCCGACAGGTTTTGAAAGGAGTTGCACTTAAATCTTTTAATTAAGGCACCAGCAAATTTCACTTAAACTCAGCATTAGTGGTAATTCATAAAAATTATTTGAAATAAAAATGTTTTATGATTGAGTATTTAAATGACATTTAATGCGACAAAATTGCAATAAAATTGAATTACATTACAGTGCTGCAAACCTCTGTTTATATATTAACAAAATTAACACCAGTCAAAATGATGGGTACTTGCATTGAAATGACATTGGGAGTAGGAAGATATTACTAATGCAGTGTGAAAAATGCTTGGATGTTTACAGATAATTAACTTTTCTTTGTGTTAGTTGTTTGTCAATAAACATATTAATGCTTCAAACTAAAACTTAATTCTGTTAAAAAGTTGATAAAATTGGTGATTCGAGCAGAGTGGAATATGCATGGTGTGTTCCATAAGTAATGCAATCAAGTTCATAAAAAATCATTTATTAGACATTCGTACAATTAGTTAAAAAATCTTCAAAATAGCACCCTCCTGCGTCGATACATTTATGGATGCAGTGTTTCCAGGCATCTTGACATCCTGGAGGGCCTTCTCCCGGAGGTTCTTTAGAGCCGATGTAACAAGAGCCTGGATGTTTTCAATCATGTCCCAATGTTTCCCTTTTAGGGTTCTTTTTAAGCGAGGAAACAAAAAAAAGTCTGGGGAAGCCAGGTCAGGACTGTAGGGAGGCTGGGGAACCAGTGGGGTATGGGTCATGGTCAGGAAATCGGAAATCGTTGACAAAGAAGGCGCTGTGGCTTGTTGTGTTCGCGATGAAGTTTCCATGCGTCCTTGATGTCACTTCGGCAGTGCGCGACCCTCCTTTTCAGACTTTTGAGCACTTCCAAGTAAAAAGCTACGTTCGCAGTGGTCCCGGTAGGTACGAATTCATGGCTGACAATGCCTTTGACATCAAAGAAGACAATGAGCATGGTTTTGATCCTGGACTTGATCATGCCTCCTTGAATAACTTGTGCCATCTGTGAACTTGTGATTTGGACAAGCTATCACTCCCAAAGGCCTGCTGAATTAATAGAAACAATTCGGTGACGGGCTTTCCAAATTTAATGCAAAATTTGATATTGTAACGTTGCTCCATAGAACGACCCATCGCGCTGTTACATTAAGCTTAAAACAGGCTTCAGAGAATGCAAGTCCCGACTTCCTGGCAGCTCGGAGGCGACTCAAAATGGGGGCGTTATGAAGCTAATAACCCCCTCCACCTAGCCCAGCACATTAGAGGTCGCTGCAATGTATAGTCGCGTCAGGAAAAAATTGGTTGCATTACTTATGGAACACAAAATGTATTTATCAAAATATTTTTCTAGGAGTATACTTAGACATATCATAGATAAACTTAAAACAGTGGCTTATATTTAGACAGCCCTTCTGAGTTAAGTGCCTTCAAATGTTTTTATTGAATAGTGCCAAACCAAGAAGTTTGGTGTGAAATTTATGCAATCTTTTTTTTAACTCAAAAAAGGCATTTTCTATCAATGTTGCAAAACATATCTTTGCAATACCATCATTTAAGAAAATGGTATCTATTAAACGAATAAAACCATTTAACCATGTAGAAAAAATTTAATCTAAAAATAATGCAATTAAAAATTATTCATAAGGTGCGATTACAATTTTGAAACTATCGGAGACATTTCTTTTAAGAAGCATTAAGTGAAAAAAAAAATCCTGAAATGAAAAGATGCCAATAACATTCATATATTTAAGCACATATGTAGACCTGCAAAAGAAATCACAATATAATTTAAAGGGGGTCTGCCTTGAAAAACAAGGTAATAGGTATACACGACATTGTTTACATTGAACCCAATTGCAACCTATTGTACCAGATTTTGTTGCACCAAATTAGAACTTAATTACATTAGTTATTGATACCTTCAATGCATAAAACTATATACATATTTTCAACCATGCCTAAAGAGGTCTCTTTTTTTGCTATAATTTTAGAAAAAATTAGTGAAATAATGAAATTAAAATGTACAAAAAAAAAACTGAAAGCTATCTTCCATGAAAGTACTCACCTTGCTGCGTTCTTCCTGCAGGAGGTTCTCAAAGCGTCCCTCCCCATGCTTCAGGAGGTAGTTCTTGATGCCGCTCATGAACTGACGAATCTGCAAAAGAAAAACGTGCATCCTCAATACAAATATATGACCGAGACTGACAAAATATCTACAAACAGAAGAGTAAAGCTTGTTCACTCATGTACAGCCAACAGTTGTATTGCTTGTACACTATTTTCCTCTTAAAAAACATCATACAATTGTTTAATTGTACATCAAATGCTCTGTACACATATACAAAACAAAATTAGTAGAAATATTTTTTAAAGCAATGAGATGGTAAATTTTATTAACTTTTTAGGGTTCTGAGAAATATCGAATAATTAGCAAACAAATGTCGAAGGAAGATTTATTTATTACTGTTTATGGCCAAAAATATGACATGTTTTTGCAACTTAAAAGCAAAATATGTTTTTCATTCATGAAACCTCAAATGTGGATTCTAAATGGATACATGTAAAGCTATTCTGCAAAGTGGTAAAAATTTTAATTGGTTTGAAAGTTATTTAAAAATTAACAAAAATACAAGTTGAATTCTTGTGTTCATCTTAATATCAATTACATTCAATAAAGTATCTTTAAATCTTTGAAATGCGAGTTTCTTAAAGGGTTATTTTATATAAATCTTTGAGTCCTGTTAAATTTGTAAACTTGTTTAATATGGTTAAACCTTTCATGTTCCTTTGCATGTTGAAACTCTGCAATTCCACAAAATCTATAGAGTTTCATGACAAGTCACAGAACAGTTTATAGAAGTAGATAATTTAACAGTGTACAGGTTATTTGTATAATCAGATATATGCAAAAGCAGTAATAGTATATTTAAAATTATAAATTGCATTCAATTGATTATTTGTTAAAAAAAATTACATATATATTCATAGTTGTGTAATTACTTCTAACTGACCTTTTGATAAAAAAAACTATTCAAGAGTAGATATAATTTAGTAAAAAATATTTATAAAATGAAACACAATATGCTTAATTAAAATACACAATTTAAATATTTTTTTATAGAAAGCAATGATTCATCTAGTAAAGACTCGGGTACAAGGTTTTCATTTTTAAATATTGAAAATACATCGATTCTAAATCAACTTTTTACAGATAGTGAACAAGTGTGTTTTGTGACATGGTTGACTAAAGTATGTGTGCTATATATGCATGGACTCAAAAATAAAATAAAATTCGACAAAACAATAAACTTTTAAAATTTTATAGTTTTAAAGTATGCAGGGGGGGGGGGTTACTATTAAAAGTTTATTTCAATATACAGTTATAAAATTAAAAATTCTTAGCTTAAACATTATTTTGCATATAATAGTTTTTATGCATACATCTAATCAACTATGTTAGAAATAAAGTGCTCATTGCCAATATCACAAAGAAATAATTGAAAATTCAGATTTCAGAAGTAATGAAAATTATTTTATGCCTTGTTGGCAAGATCTGTTGGATCTTATGATAAAAAAATAACAACAAAAGTGCACTTGCTAAACAGAGTGGTATAAATAGAGATGACACCCAGGAATATATATATATATATATATATATATATATATATATATATACTTTAAAAAATATATTAAAAGAGCTATAGCCAGATTATTAACCACTTCCAAAGATGAATGTTTTGGAATGCAATATAAAAATAGTAAATATCTTAATTTTTCATAATTTCCATGTTTCCGTTTGGCAAAGGTTGCCAGAGGGGAAGGAGCACTCACGTTTCTCATGACCACCCCTGGCTTGGTCTCGTTGCTCTCCTTTGTGCACTGGATGAAGTGTTCGATGGACTTGGCGAATGTGTTATCACGCTCGTCTGCTAATCTGAAAGTACAACACCAGGAAAATGGACTTTAAAATATGCACTTTACATGGCACATAGAAAAAATAGGTATCCAATTTGGATTACTCGCATTTTTATTGGTTACTTAAAATAAGCCAGTTTGCTTAAAAAAAATCGCTCCTAAATAACACTTAATTTTTTTTAGCGTAGATATTAAAACACCTTATCACATGTCTAATTTATTTTCAATCTTTTCATAAAATGAAGTGTACACTAAACTTTCTCTCAACATTAGATGCGTATTTTTCCATTCCATTTATCCATCGATTCACACAACTTTCGATTTCATAAACATTATCTTAATTACAATATTTTTCAAATAAATGCTTTATATATAAAGAAGAGTGTCTGTGGGTTTGTTCTTATACCAATAAACAGCTTTATTTCGAGCTTGATGAAATTTTGCACACTTGACACAGAAAGATCACTGTCTACATGAGATTTTGAATAACCACCCCATCCTTCTTAAAGCAAAATTTTTTTTTACTAAAGCCATCAGATGACGCCACGGTGAAGCCCGAGCAGTGCTGGACATATAGCTAGTGCTTTATATTTTTCATGGAATATATCGGAAATATATGTTACGTCGTCTGCAATAAAAAAAATCATTGGATATGTAAATTGAAAAACTATTTGACTATTTAAAAATATATATTAGTGTAATCACACAAACTGAAGTAATAGCAGTTTAAAGATGCCAAGTGCAATTTTCATATTTAAATTAGTATGTTACTGTAAAAAATTTAAGTTATGAAATGTTAAAGATTTGCCTTTAATAATAAAATATGCATTCGTTAACAAAAAATTGCTTTTTGAATTCAAGTACATAGAAGAGAAGGGAAGTCATTTACATATAATAATCATATCCCAAAAGTTAATTTAAGAAAAGATTGAAACCTAAAACCTACCTAAAAATATAATGTCTAATGTTTTCTCCAACTTTAGATGTGCTTCTGCTTCTTAGAGCTACAATTCGCTGTGCAGCTGAAACAATGAGAGTCACAAAAGTTATGAAGCTAATAATATAAAAATTATGTGTTTTCAGTAAAACAATTGAAATAAAGGAGATGTTCTGGCTACTTAATTAAAATGTAAATTTAAGAAAGAACAAGTCACATGCATTTCAATCAAACACAACAAAATACATGTGCATATTTTGAACGCATCTACTTTGCAATATAAATTTATTTGACCTCTTGACTGGGAAATTAATTCAACACATGCACTGCCAAACAGGACTATTTAGTTTCTGAAATGGGAAAGTATCAGCTGAAGTGATACGAATCAAATACACCAAACACAAATGTTCTAAAGCGGTACAGATAGTCAACTGCCAAAGGGGGGGCCATACAAATACCATGATGAGTGCTACTCATTGCTATTGTCCGTTTGTTTGAGCAAGTTTCATGCGGGACGAGTAACACTCATCATACACGGTCAATGAGTTCATTCACATGTTTT
Organism: Troglohyphantes excavatus; assembly: GCA_963932185.1. NCBI lineage: Eukaryota > Metazoa > Arthropoda > Arachnida > Araneae > Linyphiidae > Troglohyphantes > Troglohyphantes excavatus. Next base: position 427,060 of record OZ010671.1, read on the forward strand.
AGTTTCACTTGTGCACCAAATGAAAAGGTGATTTCAAACCCAGACTACTGACATATTGAACAAACATAATTAGTCAAAGAAAATAAACATTTCAACCTTTAGGAGGCGGGAGTTTGATTTTAACATGGGACTCTGACCGAAATATCGGCCACCCGCCCTGTAAAGGTTAACATTATTTTAAATAAGATACCTCAACGCTATTAAAGGGAAAAAACCTTTCAAATAAACAGAAAATGGAACACCTACCCAGCAGGGGCTCCAGCCTCTCTTCGAAGCTCTTATTCCTGTACCGTTCAAAACTTGCTGTCGGGTAGTCCGAAGCAGAGGTGTCGTCCAGGCCTTCGCTTGTCCCATCGCTATATGCGCTGGTGGTAGAGTTGCTCTCAGTGTCCTCAAACCCCATGCTCAGCGGCATCTGGTCAGGCTTCTGAAATGCAACAATTTTAAATCTTATGTGTAACTATATTTAACACACTTTAAGTAAACATACACATTTTAAGTAAGGTTAATTAACAATAAAATCAAAGTAGCAATAAAGTTCTTCAATCTTTCCTAAATCCTAAACAGAATTTCCACTAAAACTTACAATAAAAATTCTTTGTTTCAGGCTTGACATGGGATTTTCGTATTTATTTTCAATGTTTGTAATTATGCAATAAAATTCAATAAACAAGCTGTAGACTTTAAAAGAAACAACAAGTTTGTTTATTTACAAAAACATTTCAAAATATAGGTCATATACTTCAGATGATTAGTGAAAAATAACAGAAACACAACAATTCATCATCATGTGCCAGTGTCAAAACCAGATTCCCCCAAAATGTCCATGAACTTGTAATGTCTTCTTTTAATAATGAGACACAGTTATTGCCTTGTGTATGCACAATCTAATCTGGATTTGTATGCATATTTCGAAAATAAAAATAAGTACTTTTCAAGGACCTTAAAAGCAATTTATGAGGACCTTATTTTTAAGGTAAAAAAAACCTATATACATTTGTACGGTAAAATTATCTTAGTTGTAAATAAGCTTTTTAGCAAAAAAAAATTTAACGAATTAAAAAAAATTCATATAAAATATGCGCAATCTGCTAAAAGCTATCGGATGATAAGAAAGCGTGGTTTTTACTTAAATACAAGTTGGTGTTTAAATCACATTCAGATAAAACATTTTTAACAGAGGCTTAATAAAATGCTTTAAATACTTTCAGTGATTTTTAGGAGCCTTTTGAACAAAATAAGAAAAAATTTTGGAAATTTTAAGGTCCCTTACGGACATGAAACCAAAATAAGGTGTTTCTAAGGACTATATGATGAAGGCAGTAATCACATTCATTAATGGCCTGTGTAAGTTTCGGTGAACATGAGGTATCTTAACAAACAACTGATAAAATGTACTAAGACTTCATTGTTAGACATTCATTGTTAACAAAGCCATTTTAAATATAGTACTTGAAAATGATAAATAATGTGAAATATAAGAAGTTAAATTTTTTTAACTTTAAGAAAATATAAATTTACAAAGACAAGCATAACAACAAAATGGAGCTCATCCAACTAAAATAAAATTAAAAATTCAATGAATTTTAAAAAAGTTTTAAATAGTGCCTATTTTATAGGACAATTCCCTATTTTTTTAATTATTTTTATTTTTTTTAATTATTTTTATATCCCCTGAAACTTCTGTGATTTCCTAGGTATTCATTTGTACTTTAATCCTATCACAAAACACCTTTCTGCAAACATATAGGATAAAAAAAAAAGTAACTATGCAATCTACAACACAGGGCTTTACAAATATCAAACAGAAGTTCTGAAAATTAAAATTTCTTGACTCTTCAAGGTTTTTCAGAAAGTTTTCGAAAAATTACAATAAAAAATTGAACACAAAAACAATTGACTTTTCCATAAATCTTAGAAAAATGAGGTGCTTGCAATTTATAAAGTATAGAAAATCGAGAGAGAAAAAGCATTTTTATAAATTTATAATTTCCTGATGTAACGAAAATTGCAATGTCGATGAAAATGATTTGTCGTAGCATATTATTAAAAAACGAAAGTGTAAAAAAATTCTATAACTTCTAAAAAAAACAAAAACATTTTAACTCTTTTTTCCCCCAGACTTTTTAGGTTATTTTCCCCCGGTGATTTATTTTAGGTTTTACCCAGTTTTCCAGGCGCATGGCAACCTTGCCTGAATACCACATCTTCCAGAAGTGGCAGGGAATAGAGGGAGGGACCCACCTGTGCCATGTTCCTCTTGTTGTTCTCCAGGATGAAGTCCCGCTGGTTATCTGCCTTCTCTCTTTGCAGGGTGTCCTCATCCTCCCCCAGGATGTCCGTCTCGGGGATGACCAGCCGCAGAAGATGGTCCCAGCGCAGGCTGTCCCAGGGCTCGCAGAACTCGGTAGCCGTGTCGTCCAGCACCTCGCTGTGCCGCCTCTCCTCCTGTTGCTGCCACAGGGAAAGTGTGGATGTTTTCATATGCCAAGATACTTAACTGTGTGATGCGTCAACAAACACACAATATGTAAATTATATATATTTTTATTGATGGCTAAAAGCACAATCGTTGTAAGTCCATTTTTGACAAATATTATATGTTAGTATCAATGTAAAGATGGTGTCCAGATCTTTCCTTCTGCACAAATATGAAATGTCAATTCTAAATAATAAATGTGTGGTGGAGGTTTAAAAAAAATTCCCTACAGTTTTCTACCAAGCCCCAAACCTTCTTTTTGCATTTTCTGAAAATTGACAAAAGTAGACGGAACGTACAACGATTGTGCTTTTAGTCATCCATATACTGCAACTGCGTATACCTTTTTTATTTCAGCTGTCAAAATAAAATTTTGTTTTCCAAACAAATGGGTCTCATTGTTATTGTCTGTCACTGTTATTGACTTGTTGTTAACTTAGCTACAAGTGGTAACGGTGTCAGAAAGTGAATAAAAATCCCTTGACTAAAACCCAGATACGTCAGTTACACTCAAAACTGCACACTCTTTCATAATCAGAAAAGGTCGAATTAGCTTTGATTGCTTTTGGAATACTTCAATTTTCCAGAACTGAAACAATCCTAACTTTAGCTCTACTTACAATTACTTCATATTTTTTTTAATAGATTAATTATTTTAACTTTTGCAACAAGCCTAATATTTCTGTATAAAATATGCACATGAGCAAAACTTATTTCAATGAACTACACATAAATTTTAATTACAAATGTACAATATAAAAACTAAATGTTCTGATCATTGAAAACCAGCTTATCTTTAGTAGAAAATTTAAATTCCTTAAAGATATAACAATTCCCAATTGTGTGATATGACTGCCAATCAATTTAAAAAGAGAACAAGTTTTGTGATTTTGCTTAGTTGTGTCCTTTTACTTTTTTTTTTCTTTGTGACATATTGTCAGCTGATAACCATTTTTTGGCAGATTTCAAGAACTCCCAAGGGTTGCTACTGATACAGCTGATAAACATATAGATTTAATTATGAATTTTTTAAATCTCAACCTTCTTTATAAACAAACATACATGTATGAATTACTAAAAAATATTCAGTATTTTACAAAAGAAAGTTAAAAAGCATTTTCAAAAAATTAATTTTAAGAAATTAAACAACTAAGCAACATAATTCTGAAAGAATTTTGTTGATATATGGGCTCTTTTGGCATACTGAATATCCCACAATCCAATGCATAATTTTATAAGTTAACTGTACGAAACAGATGAAGTTCGTTTGAGCCAACAGGTATGAGCATCCCTCACCTGTGTAACCTCCTCCCTCCGACCGACCAGGTTGTCATACTCCGAGACGCGCATCACGTTGCCCTGGGTGAGCTGGCCGATGCTCGGTAGGGCGAGCTCAGGGGAGCTGAGGTTGATGATGTCTTCAACAGTTGTCATGTCGCTCAAATGGCCATCATTATACCTAATGGGTGGAGAAAGGTATAATCAAATACAGTCATTCTACAGTGTAATTAAGTACTTGGAAAATATTTGAGAATTTGAGTAAAATATATAAATACAGAGTCATAATAATAAAATAATTATGATAATCCTATACACCATTTAAATGTTGATTTGTTTTAGCGAAGGTTTATTTACATAATACCCCATTATCATTTTAAAACATGTCAAAATTTGCAACATAGATAGTATGAGGTTGATTTAACAAAACTCCACTCAATCAGGATTAATAATTAATTTAAAAATCAATATTCATTAATTTTTTTATATTTCTGAAAAAAAAAATTTAATTGCTGATGGAAAATAAAAATTACATGTTAATCCACTGAAAGTGATGAACCTTTTTGGGATCTCCAGTATTTCCCACAATCCACACAATTGAAAACAAATATAGATACATTTTATATCATTTATCAAACATACTGGTGTGAGGTAAAATCTAAAAGCCATATCTTTAAGAATAATTAAAATTCTTGAAACTTATAAAAAAAAAAATTGGAAAAATTACTTTTTTCACAAACTTTCTATTTTCACAAACTGAAAATAGAAAATTGCAAAAGTGCCTGAACATTTATAGATTACAAGAACCTACATTTTTACTAGCCCTTTAAAATTAATTACATGTACAAAACACAAACTAGCAAAATATCAATTAAGAAATTTACTTTTTTCTTAATTTATATTACATCAAGACAAACAGAAAATTAACATATCCACATATAAATTTTCTTGTTAATTAAATCATAATCGGTTAGCTGGGCAATCCTTGTTTTCTAGGTACATGGCAGAACTTTGTCAACGATACATAAGAAGCAAATATTCAACATATATTTTGTTAAACATTTAAAAAAATTATATCACTGAATTTGCTTCAAAATTTTCTATCAAACTATTTTGATCACTCCAAGCATATTTAACCTTTTTGAAATTAACTTGCAAATATCAGAATCTGTAATGCATGTCAATGCATTTAGGAAAAATTCACATTGCAACTCTCAGAAACAGCAACATACCCGACGTGTAAAGGAAATTTGGAAGACCCTAGGACCCCTGGCAACGGAGGGGGGGGAGGTGCATCATCGCTGCTACTGTCGTCCTCGTGGGCCATCCACTCCCAAGAAGAGTCGAGGGGCCAAGAGCTGCCCCCCTTGGACTTCTTGGGGGTGGAAGACTTCCTGGGAACGGCCAGGTCACGACTCGACACCTGTGTCTGGAAGTCCCGCTTTTGGGACATCCTCCGGCTGAGTTCCTGCACCCACTGCGTGGACAGCCGCTGCTGCCTCCGACCGGGGGAGGGACTGAGGGCACGAATGTTATCCACCGAGGAGGAGAGACTTGCAAGCCGCTCCTCGTCCAGCGTGGCGTCCACCCTGCGGCTGGCACCGGGGGGCCACTGCAGGTTGGGATCTGAGAACCTGTGGCTGGAGAGCCTTTGGGGCAGGCAGACCCCATCAGGGAGAGAGTCCACAGGTTCAGAATAGAACAGACTAGAAAATTTATCACGGTCCTCCGGCGAGGAATTGTCCAGTGAGCTTTCGCCTGCCTCGTGTCCGGGACTATCGGTAGTCTGCGTCCCGACGGTGTAGGTGAAGCTGGTGGACAAAGCACAATCACTCTGCTGGCGTTTGAAGAGCTCCTGTTTCAAGTTCTCGGCCTTGGAGGGCGGCCGAAATGTTTCGAGCTTGGCCTTCCGCTCGCCATCCAACCCAACTGTGTTCCCCCAAATGTCTTCGTAATCACTAATCTTATCGGCAAGGCTGCTCTTGTAGTAGGCCAGGTCGGATATGTTGGACTGCTTGTAGTGGGCCACTCTTGCCACCTTTTTCTCGACACGCTTCATCTCTGGGGGTGATGGCTCGGGCACTTCCGAATCTTTTTCCTCCTCCTCTGTCCGCCCGTTATTGCTGCTGGGAGGCGACGAGAGTTCGGGGGAGGAGGGGTCTGTTGGGGGAGAGGGCGCATGAGGCATCCTGGAAGTGGGGAAGGACGTGCGCGGAGGTGGAGGAGGGGGTGCCCCGTGGACCTGGTGCTTGGGGGCAACAGGGGGAGGGGGAGAGCTGCTGCTCGGAGAGGTGGTGTCCTGCGGAGGGGGAGAGTGGCCGTTGCGGAGGCTCTGCTGAGGGGGCTTGAATGTGGAATGCAACACATTTTCCACGGCACTCAGTTCCGAGATGGGAAAGGGGCCAACGGGGGGAATGGCACTTGGACTGCGGACCAAACTTGAGAGCCAAAAATCTGAAAATAGATTTAAACATTTAACTGCTAGACAATATCAAATAAAAACCATATGAAGTATAATTCATATCAGAGTAATTATAATATTTTTTTAAACAGTTATACTTTTTGTTAAATATGTTTTGTTTCATATCACTTAATTTCATCAATTTAAGTAGAGAAAGTGGAACCAGACTAATATTCCACATAGTTTTAGTTGAAATAAGCTAACGGAACACCTGAAAGCTTATTAATTTAAAGCATTTGATTATAAGAAGAAAAAATTGCATTATATTCAAATACATTTTCTAATACTGATGACAACTAATACTGATGATGGAAACAGACAAATTATTATTAATTATATATTTAGATAGATTATCAAAAAAAATTAATTAAAAACTTTTACTATAGGTATAAATTAGAAACATACTAGAAAATCAATTAAATTTTAAAAGTTGATTTTGTTTACTTAAAATAATGTGACTTACCCTGCCCCAAGAGAGCCAGGGAGGAGAGTTCTTGCCGAGACCCGGCTTGAGCAAGGGAACAAGGCAACGCCAGTTGCACCGGTAATTCATCACTGAAAGGGAATACAGTCACATAATCCCCATGGCCATAAACTTTCAACATTAAAATAATATGAATTACAAAGATTGCTTTAGAGATAGAATGAAATACACTGCAAGTAACAAATCACATATTATTTAATGGCCGCTTCAAAAAATAAACAAACTACCAGAGGCACGAAGGGGTGCACGTCTAAAATAGATAACATTTAGAACATGAAAACTTAACCTTTTGGAAACGGGTGCTACAGCATATGTACCAGTAGGATTTTTTCCTTGAATACGGGGTGGTACAATGTCTGTACCAGCAGGTTTTTTTCCCTTCTTCTTGCACAGTGACGTGTCAGTACACAAGGCTATTGTTGAAGCCAGGATAGATAGCATTTGAATTATCTTCTTTACATTGTATTCTCTTGTATTTGGATGCAATTTGAAAATGGCGTTTCATTGAAGATTTTAACTCGAAAAAGATTTTAAAAATTAATTGCTTAGTACGATTATTTCATTTAAGTATTCGTCTAAACAGTTTTTATATGTAAATTAATTTATTAAATACTCTATATGAGTTGGAAACTATAACCACGATTTTTGCTACAATCTCGATTTTAAAAAAATATATCTTTAATTCAAACAGAAGACAAGAAAATATTTTTTTTTTTTAAATTCTATAAAATGTTAACCTTTTTATTCATTGCTTCAAAAAAACTTTGAATTTGGGAATAGCCCAAAAATGGTTATGATGAGTTTGACGGAAAAATAAACTGGTTTTTAAGTGCAATTGGTACAAGTGAAAACTGTGTGAAAAATACATAAATAACATGAAAACTTCTACTACATTAAAATACAAGTTAACACATATAAATCTAGCAAAATCCTCTGCAACTAGCAAAACAAATCCAAGAAAAAGGAGGAAAAGAAAGTGAGAAATCAGCAATAGTTTGAAAGATACCCATGCACAGTTTAAGTGGCACGTTGTTGTTCTGGTAAAAAATATCGGCAATATTGCAGACAAATTTTTTCTTCAAATTATTCATTTATTAACTATTTGTACTTTTTTGAAAATTGATAATGAACTTGTAGTGAAAGGTCTTCATTTTTGATAAGCGATTTGCACTCCCCGTTCAGTCTCAGGTCAACGGAGATAGGCATACGGGAAAGAAAAGCACAGATGTCGTAAATTTATTTTTTATAAAAAAAAATATGCATATATTTTTATTACTATATGAAATTTTTTATAATTATAATTGTTTTTATTTGCAGCAGAATAATGTTTCATTAAATGTATTTTACACAACAAGTAACAACATTATACTTTTTTACTTTCTATACAACACACAAACATTTTTAGCAGTATCATGTGTAATATGCGACAGACATGGACATTCCTCGCATGCGGCTATAATTTTGCACGCTCGTCTTTAAAATGTAGCTTCTTTTCATCTATTAAACTGAATCTCTGAATCTGGGGGACAATGGTCTTCCCAGAGATTGATTTCCCCACGGGATGTTTCTCAGAACTTACCCTCTAAAACATTGCAAATGACATGTAAACTATTATTAGGCAGTAACTTTCAAGTCTGTATTCTTTCACACCTTTTCGTGAGTGGGACACTTAGTACAACTGTACAAAGGGAACAAACATGCTTCTCTTCATCTCAAAGAAGTATTTTGAAATGAATAGTCTACAGAAGGGCGAAAAACAACCATTTATTACTTTCCAGGGAATATCACAATACATATTATTTGCCATTCACATGTTCTGGATAAAAATTATGCCAATGACAAAAAAAATTTTGCATGGAATCTTATAAAGAAATTTTTGACTTTGAAATTAAATTACATCTCTCAACAAGAGGAGCTTCAACTTAAGAGTGTATGAACAAAGTAATCATAATAATTTAATAAGAAAATAATAATTTACCATCATGAAAAAAAAATTCTATTCTATATAGTCTAATAATGATCTACTGAATATAACGTACCTAATAATAATATTTATGGAATAATACTTAATATAACTTGATAATAATTATAACATAACTTTCAATCTAATTTAAAAATAATTTAAATAAGACTCGGCTGATACGCAGACGATTAAAGCACAGTTGCTTTACAAGCTTCAGTATCCCAAATCGTTCTAGCTAAACTATGCGACAAATATGAGCTTAATAGGGTTTTACACAAATGTAATAAAATTATTTCAATTATAGAATAGTTTGGTGTTTTAAATTGAGCAATCAATTTTGATTTTTATTATCCATTTTTTTTTATGTAATCCTAAAATTAAATTTGTGCATATGGGACTTAAATTGGAATAAATGGTCGTATTATACAAAATATGTTTTAAACAAATAAAATTGCTGAAATTTATTTGGTTTTATTTCCAGCATCATCTTATTTAAATTAAAAAAAAACAGCCTTTTTCTAGCTTTAAAATTTTATACATATACACCATTCTAAAATTCCATTCAAACAGTTGTCACTATTAAAAATATTTTATTAAGATAAATAAATGCCATTTCAGAGATTTTTTCAAAAATAAATATAAAAAATAAAATAGTTTTAGGATTTCAGCCTAATGGCCAATATAAGTTTAAATATTGCAACCCTTCTTATATTGAGCTAAGCAACTAATAAACCCAGTCGTTTCTTGGACACCTGAAAGGGGTCACTGTGTCGGCTATTGAAAAGGGTGTGCCGGTTGTCAGTGGGGGGGGGGGGGCATCTTAGGAAATTTCCTGTGTCGGGAGGAAATTTTATTAAAATTCTCCCAAATCCTAAAGGTTAATTAAAAAATATTATTCCTATAGTTGTTTACTGGTGTAAATAACAAAAAATTCTAAAAATTTACATATTTAGGAAAATTTCCAGAAACTACCCTTCTCTATTGATTTTATTTGACAATAATGCTTCTTTAGGAATGGTAAAGTTACTTTAAACTGTGCCCAGAGGTAACTGTGATTATATATAAGAAAAAGTAACTTCAACAGTATTTAGGACTGCCAGGTATTACAGATGTAATATAACACAGGATCATATTAATTGGTACCTAAAATCAGCCAATTTAACATGAGATCTCCCATAGATGATTGTTTGTTAACATAATGCTGTAGAGCTAATCAATGATTTATTGACGATGGTTTAGGATCTACTCCAAAGGAAAGACCCAGGAACACAGCCCTCATTTTTAACCATGGTCAGACAACAAGGACAACATTTGAGATGGCATTCCCATACAGTTGATGCCGATATGAAGACATATAGACCATGACAGACTTAAAGTACACTAGTTTCCTCACGAGTGAAAGTTGGTAAAAATCGCAGGGCAGAAATTAAAAATTTCTGTTATATTCAAACACGTACAATATTTTGAATTTGGAAAAGGTGGTATTAGCATCGAAAACTTTTGATGTGTCTCAACAGTTTAAAACTAAAAATAATTACATTCCCTTTATAAACAATTATTGTATATATAATTTTTCTAATTGCTTAAAATTTTGGGGGACCACTTTATCATATTTATTTGAAAGTTCAAATTTAATATTATAATACACTTTATGAAAAATAGATTTATAAATTTTGAAAACTAGACTATCCTTAGTAAAAATATTAATTTCTTGAAATCATTTTCGACAGATGACAATAAGATTCCTTCACTTAAAAACACTTAATACATCTACTATGGCTCTATGTATTCCAATTATGATTACAACTTGATTGGATAGGGATGCGTAATCCTAATTCTTAATTGTGACATCACTGTCCAACATTCAACAAGAGAACAAGTTGTTGCGTAGTTTTGTGTCATTTTACATTTCATTGACATTTTAACAATTGTCAGCTACATAGAGCATTAATTATGTAATTTTTTTCCTGTCCCATTCCAACTTGGACAAAAGTCCGTCTTAGGATGGAAAACTTTCACCCACGAGTTCCCTCTGCACAGCGAGCATTTTAGTGGGCAATGAGGACCCTTCGATGATGATTTCTGTACTTTTGCGACCAGGTCGTCACAGAGGACGGGAAAAGAGAAAGGGGTCTCACCAGCACTGACAATAATGGGCCACCAGCATGGGGATGGCGTGGAAATTGTTGTCGGAGCCCTCCAGCCGCAACTGAGCGTCGCCCACCGTCTCAATGAGGTAGTGCTCCACGTAGGGACCCTTCTCCTCCGGCAGTCGAACAGACAGGGCCATCGTGTTGGGCTTGCTTGATTGACGCACAAGGAAGTTCTGACAAAGGGAGAGAACATATTACCACTGAACACATGCAATTAATAAATCAAGGTGAAACTGAACATTTATTCTTTAAAACACTAAAAAGCCCTTGAGGTGGAAAGTTAAAGAAAAAATATATATACAATGAAATCTGTATAATTTTTAAAGCTAATTGCACAGCTGTTCAAAATGGTTAAAATCTGTAAACTGTACAGTTAAACTTTACAAGTTGACAGGCGTACTGCCATCCTAAAACTAAAAGGAGTATCTTCATTGTTCATCCTAATTTTTACTATTTTCCCTCTTAGTAGTGAGCTACCTGAAGTTATTCATAAGCAAGGAGGTGTTATCTTATATACAAATAGTAGAAAAGAACTAAACCGATAAATTGTAACTCAAAGAACTCCTAAATTCCTAAATGTCATGTTATTTTGAGATAGAAAAATTAGGCTTCGTTCCAACGTAACGCCAACATGGCCCGCATGCAGAATAACAACACTCACCCCTACGTCCTTGCCCTGTAGCAGGTGCACAGCCCCCGCCCTCCCGATGCCCGGCAGGAACCAGATGGGGTGGGTGCGGATCAGCCGCTCCAGCAGGCCGATGTCGCAGGGGGCGAACGAGCTGCTGCCAGTACGGCTGCTGCCCTCCTCTTCGTCAGACGTGCAGTCCTGGACGGAGCTCACCGAAGAGCTGCTCACCATCCCTGACTGGAAGAGATTCAAGAGAAAAAACCAATAAAACACTGAAACTTCTGTTTATTATACCCTACTTACAACAACCCCATTACATACTGATCCTTTACTTATAATGAACATCACTGAAAGTGGCAATTTGTTGATTAGTTTGCACATAATCTTTTGCAACTTGTTACGGCGACTTTTTTGTTATAAGGAACATCTTCTATCAGTCCTGAAAGAGGTTCTTTTAACAAGTGTCTAATGTAATACTATCCTATTGACGTTACAGATTTTTTAATAGCATAATATCGTCTAAACTGAAATCACAAACCACATAACTGTAAAAAACGGATTTAGTAACCGTAGCAACAGCAACGAAATCTAAGCGATTCGTTTGTAAAAATGAAATTGATTAAAAATAAGAAGTGATTGAAATACCTGAGCTTAGATTGTAGGACAAGGATTGGCTTAAATAGTCACATGATTTCCAAGTTTGAATTTCATTGTCAAACACCTTTTGCTAAGGTTCTTGGGTATGTCGTGGATTGGAGCTACGTGATTCGTAAATTAAGCCATTTGAAACATGAATGAATATTCTCAGAAGGCTATACAGTATATTCTCAGAAGGCTCCGTATCTCAAAACAAAACAGCTTTGTGCAGCAATACATCCCCAGGGATAGGCGAGCATAAGCAAATCTTCTTACCAGTCTTGTTACAATACATGTTTAGTTTACCATACTAGGGGGCCGAGCCACAAGTATGAAAAATGCATGTTCTGGATGTAAATGCCTGAAAAATGCATATTCTGGAACTTAATGTAATTTGCACAGATTTTCCAATGAGGAGAGAAATTTTCGTTATAGATGCTCACTACATGGAACACGCAACATAACCTTTTGAAAGGCATGTTATTTCGAGGAAAGAAATATTTTTAAATTCTCGCATGAGCACACTAGTATATATTATTTCTGTAGTAAAGATGCCTTTTATGCCTCTTACACACAATGAATCTTAACAAGTGAGATGTTAAAAAAAGAGAATTTCCTAGAGCACTGACGAATCGTACATTCATCAAGCAATATAAACGGATTGTTTATAAATAATTGTTGCATAACAAAACTTTTGCAAAACAAATACTTCCAAGATTTAGATAGAATGTGCCTTTGTGCTTGATTGATAATGCATGAGACTTTGCAGCAATAGATCAGGGTTCGAGTCCCGAAGAGGCCACTCACTTTAAAAAAATGCTTGTGCCTTAACAGATTTCCTGGAAATGCAGGGCCAAACAGCTAGTGAAATTTAAATGTGTTTAAGAACTCAATATCTAGCTTCTGAAGCAATTTATTTAAAAATCAAATTTTAATATTAAGGCTCTCAAAATATTGCAGAGGAAAAGGAACTTTTTGAAGCTGCTGTTAGAATACACGCATAAAATAACAAATAGGAATATGCAATTGTAATGTAATAAAATTCCTTAAATATAATAAATGTTTTTACAAATTGAGTTGTACTAAATGATTATATGTTTTATAAAGAGCTAAGCTTAATTTTACTATATTAGCTTACTTTACTATATGGTGCATAAATCCAGCTTAAATACAGATTAGCAATTTTGTACGTGGGCAACTAAACTTATTTTTAAAAGTTGTTCAAGACTTGTTCAAGATAATGATTTTGAACAAGTTTTTGATCTGGAAAAGTAACTTACATAACGAAATTCCATTCTCCCTAAAAAAATACCTTTTACTATATTTACATGCAATTACTTTTCTTGATACTTTATAAAACAAAATGTAGATATGATAGTTTCACACAAATTTTTAAAAAAATATTTAAACTTTTAAAACTTAAAAATATGCAATATAACAGATCATTCACAGCAAAAAAAAAAAGCTTATGGCAATGCTAAAAGAATTGTTAAAAGAAAGAAATGAAAGTTAGTATTATTAGAGAAAAGAAGAAATTCTAATTGATAGTTGAATTTGGAGCACAAAATGTTTGATATTTTTTCTTCATAAATTTATAAAAATATTTTGTCTTGACAGTTTTTTCAAATTTAAGACAATGGAGTATAATTTAAAAACTATCTCAATTGAAACAAATATGTGTTTTTTGTTTGTCCCCAAAGGTTCGCTGTGGAGTTATGGGAGTGGAAGCACATACTGCAGTCACTGGTGACATTACTCCCCCCCCCCCCCCCCCCCCCCCCCCCCAACATGGTATAAAGGTCAGAAGGGGGAATGGGTTATCAAACAACCTAGTCGATGCATCCCACTTACTTTTACACAATGGTAGGAAACTAATACCCATAGGCTAATGGGGAACGCCCACATAGAGTGGAGGGGGGGGGAAATAATAGGGGACTGAAGGATCTTACTTTTTATATCAAGGCTATGTGGGGACATGTGCCTGAATCAATTTTAAAGACAAATTTACACCAAATGGAACAATTTTATATATTTTTAGGCAACGAATATATATGAATACCCCAACGTTGTCCTGTGTGTTCAGTGAAAACAGAGAGAAAGAGCGAGTGAGAGAAGAGAGAGATACCTGTGCTCCCAGGAGAGAAGAGGAGCCCTGCAGGTGCGAGGAGGAGTACTCTGCCGAGGGAGGGGGTACGGAGGGAGGAGGAGGAGGGGGTGGGGGATGGGCCACGGGGCACCTGGGAGGAGGGGCAGGGGGTGGAGGTGAAGGGGAAGAGGCTGCGGAGGCGGGTGTGGTCCTACCATCGCAGCTGTCGGAGGTGGGGGTCTCGGCTGCTCCGAAGAGAGAGCGGCTGCTCCTGTACTCTCCTCCGCTCGTAGGAGGGTAGGCGTCCGATCCAGATCCTCGCATGAACTGCTCCAGCAGAGTGGCATGGCTGTGGAATCAATAGAACACCCAGGATTAAAAACTGACAAATTGGTCATAGACCTGTACACAAAACTGGACCGCTCGCAATTGGACAACGGTTAACTGTGCAAATGAGAAACCCCAGACCACTGAGCTAAATAATAACTGGAGAGAAGACTCTCATTTGGAGGAAAATAGACTTTACCTTATGCTCCTTTTGAGCCGGAGGGGCAAAAAGCACACACTTAGTCTACTCTCCACTTTTTATTTTTCTCAGTAAAAACGGTCTGCACAATGTACAGATTTTATTAGTTTTGTAAGATTGTTGATTACTTTATACAATTGTGCAAATTTCATACAATATTTTCTTTTAGCAAAAATTTGCTATTTTTTGCATAAAAATAGCCTTGAAAAATACCAAATCTGTTAAACATTGTATAATAGTCAAATTATCTTATTTCTTGAGAAAAAAAACCCTTAATAAGTTTTAAAAGCAATGAAGTCAGCATGTTAGAAGGAAGCACGAAACAAATAAAAACTATGTTTTTGACATCAATTAAGCTACAAACTTTTAAACTGTAATTAAAAAAATTATCTTTAGAATACTGTACTATCATTATTTAAAAGTTAAATTTAATTAAAAAAAAATTGGTTAGGCACCTCCCCTCAGTATCATAAGGTTTGGTTTGTTAGTACTTTGTATCTGCAGGCCTGCTCACCTTGAACTGCTCTTTCTATCTGTTTAAATTTCCTATGCCGCAATTGAACTTTTGAATAATATTTTGGCTTCTTCGACACATCACTTTCCACTCCACACAAATGGTGTAAACTGTCATAGTAAAAAGAAATTGTATAACCCATCGTTCTCTTCAATTTAAACATACACTTGCTTTGCGATTGCAACTGAAGCTACAGCAGTTAAACAGGCTAGCTTATGACCAAAACTGTACTCGTTTTCTTCCCACGCGGTACAAAGGTCTGAGGAGGGATTTGATTAATTGTAAATCGGGTCAACGCGGCCCATTTTCTTACGATGGTAGGTAATTTAACCCCACAGGCTGATTTCCCCAGGAGTTGTGGCGCTTTGAAACACAACACTTTTTATGTTGTGCAAGTTTGTGGTACAAACAGACCGATTTTAAAAACGTATTCGCGTCAAAAAGTGGCTTTAGAATGGCGATGACATCGTTTCGGTGACGGGGCCGCGCGTAAGACGCTTTCCCACACACACATCAAATACCGAAAACGGGACTTTTATGAACTACAAAAATTAAAATTAAAACCCCTTCATACCACAACAGCAGCAAAAGCAGCTCTCCAAACGAACCATTCTGAAGGGAAGAGAAACAAACGATCTGAAGAATTCAAATCAACCCATTGCACTGACTGGATGCAAATAACATCTTTTTCACCGCCATCCTACGATCTCATACATTAAAAAAAACAAAAAACAAAAAAAAACAGTGATCGTGCTTTTATTTTGTTTTTTATTCGCATGGACTGTTATCATCGGCGTCATTTCAAATAAAATACGGGATGCAGAAGAAGCGCGGGCTTCCGCAAAGTGTTGAAAAGGGGAGGGGGGGGGGGGGACAGACGGATGATGGATTTGAGATATCTGGTTAGTAATATGAATACCCCGTTATCTAATATTCCAAGCAGATTTTCAAAAATCGTATTTAAAACAAAATAGTTATGGTCGTTTCTGCGGGTTTTGATGATTTGGGATTTAATTTTTAAACAAGATATGAAAGAAAAGCGATCTTCAAAGATTAAATATGTTCTAAATAATTTAACTCGACTATTATCCGAGAGAAAAAAAAAATCGCCATAGGGAACACATTGAACTAGGAAAGTTACAGGCATTCGTTCGACAACATTTAAAAAATACCAGACCAAGTAGACCTTCTAAACAAATATTTTTCATCCTTCCTATTTTCAAGGATGTCATTTAAAAAAATAATAATAATAATGGGACTCCTCCATTAGGTACATGTCAAACAACTCTTAAACTTCAAAGGCCACCAGCCGTGAAATTTAAACTGTTTAAATCTTTAATTAATATGCTACATTTAACGACTATTAAAATGTCAACTTTAATGTTTTTTTCTTAAATTAATTTTTGAAAAACATGATTACTGTACACGATTTTGATTCACTGCTACTGTTGTATAGGTACATATAAAATAATAACATAAATATATATTTAAATTGCGATTACGGGTTCCTTAGGAACTAAAATGAAAGCCGCTCCCATTTGGCGACAGTTTGGATTTTATCATGAAAAAAAAAATACCCGTTATTTTACACAACGATCAGAACAAAAACTGAGCTGACACCCCGCAAACCTTTCAAAATAAGGGTTTACTTTGAGTCTGAATAGATTTAATGTATACTGCAGATATTTTTTTTAAAGGACAACGAGGAACAAAACTCACAACGCTTCAATCTCGATTTCGGTGCACTCTCAAGGCAAGATTCGAAACCCTCAACAGCTGGCCGAGGGGGTTAGAATAACTAGTTCATAATCCCAGGGCTGTGAGTTTGAATTTCGAATTTGAGAGTGAAGCGAGTTCATGATCATAGAGTTACGAGTTTCGTTCCACGTCGTCCAAAAAATACCTCCGTCTTGCATACTGAAATGATGCACGTTGAATCTGTTGTAATCAAACGTCCTCCACGTATATTCAGGTTGCGTGAGGTACTATCTCGGGTGTAATCCTCGTCATATGAACAGTTAAAAATAAAGAGGCAAAGGTTTCCCGGGTCTTTCCTCCGGGGTAGATCCCGAACGGTACTCTTCCGACCAGGACACTGAGCCCCAGTTGCTCAGTTGGTAAGGCGTTCAGCTACTAATCAGAGGATTGGTGGTTCGAATCCGTGCAATGGACTTGACATAGAAAAGTAAAAAAGTAGTGATCTTGCGATCGGAGGGTTGCCAGCTTCGCTACAAAAATACTAGAAAGTCGTCCAGAATATCCAACAAATTATACTGGCGTGTATACGGGACTGGTGCACGATACATCTGATCGGGGTCCAAAGTCCCGACGTCTATTGAAGGCGTTGGGTGCCAGTTCAGGTGTTTCCTCGTCATCTGACCATGGTTCTAAAATAACGAGGTGTATGTATGAATGTGTTCCCGAGTCTTTCCTTCGAGTTTGACCCCGAACCGTCGCCAATAGCCCACTGTGCAGCTCTAGTGCGACGTTAATTAACAAAACAAAACCAACCGACCAGGACACTACGGGCCTGTATAAATAGGGTTAGATTAACGTCGCATTAGAGCTGCACAGTGGGTATTGACGACGGTTCGGAGTATATCTCGAAGGAAAGACCCGGGAACACTGCCTGATATTTTTTAACTGTGAACAGTAGGTAAACACCTGAGCTGGTACCCCACACAACCTCAATAGGCGTCAGGACATTGGACAACGATCAAATTTAATGTGCACCAGTCCCTTATATACGGTGGATATATTTTTTTGGTCGTGAAAGAAAGAATGACAACTCTGCTATCACCAAATCAATCGCTAAACACGTGTTAGACCCATCGGATGCTTGCACGAACCCTTAACCATTCGGCCACCACAAGTTATAAATATCTGTGGCTAGAAACAAGAAGGACCCATGTAGCATTGGTTTAACATTCGACATTTGTCCTTGTTCCAAGCCACAGATATATAGGAATGGACAGGATTTGGTTGAGTTAACGTCGGCGTCAGGGAAGCTGCAGAATGGAGGCGATGGTTCGGGATCGATCCCGAAGGAACCGAAAACTCACTTGGCAAAGGATTCGTGGTCCAGCGGGAGGTCGTCTGCAAATCCATACTCGTCTCTCAGTGGCGAAGGGATGGCGGCGTCAGGGAAGAGGTCCTGGAGCATCAAGTCCAGGTCATGGGCGACGCCGCTAATCAGCTGCACAAGAAACATGGTCCATTGAATCATTGCACAGTTTTATTTAAATAGGTTAGTTAAAAGGGTGTTTCATGCAAATACATTCATAACAACGGGGGGGGGGGGATTGGCTGACTAGTGGTGCAAGATAATTGTATCGCTCTTGGAACGTTTCAAGTTTGCAACTCGCACTGGCTATAATGTTAGGTGAAATGACATTATACTCATTTTGGGTAACCTATTGAACTAGGACCCACGCTATTTGATAGCTGCCCAGCCATGATAGATCTAGCTCATGATATCGCCCCATGATAAAATCTAGCTACCTAGTTGTGGGAAATAGTGTTTAGTTCCTTTTCAGATTTTTGGACTTGCACCCATTGGAGACAACCTGTCCAATTTTAAAAACCTGAACTACTTATACAAAAAGAAACCCCTCACTTCAATAAATTGGTTTACTGAAGGTTAATGTTAATACCGAACTGAAAATTTTAAATCAAACCTGTTTTATATACTTCAAAAATAGAAGCACACAGTTATAGTCTAATATTGTTCTTTTCTAACGTCTGTTTAGAATCACAAAAAAAACGAATTTAAAAAGTGTAGATATTAATTTTCATATGAATTTTCAAATTATATTTAAAAAAATATTTTTGATTCAATACATCCGCGATAGAAGAAGTTCAGCGCATATCAATATTTGTTTACCATTTATCCGCTCATTATGTATTCTAAAGTCTTGCCAATTTTAACATTTTAAGGTTAAAGTGACTTGTTTACTTGTAAATAATTAAAAAAAAAAATTGCAATTTCGGGTGAAATGGCCAGCCAAATACCAGAAGAGGTACTTATCCGGCCTCTTGTATGCTTTCTGAATTTCGGAAGGGTAGTACTGCGCAACAATTGCTACCAAAAACATTTGAGATGTTTATCCAAGTGCGTTGGACGTTCGTAAATGCCAAAGGTGGTATTTTAACTTTAGATCCAGTAATTTTAAACTTTCCGACTCGTATCGATCAGGAAGACCAACAACTTTAGACAATGACGTGTGTTAAAGGAGAAAGTGGAAGCAAATCCGTGTCAAACAATCGAGGAATTGTCAAACACTATTAACCCTTTGCACTCCAAGAACACTTCGTTTTCCGTTCTTTCTATGAAGCAGTTATTCGTCCTTATGTTCTTTTCCCTAGAATTTGTTATGCTTAGAGAGAAAAGGAACATAATCTGTTTTGGATCTGCAAAAGAACAAGGTAAAAAAAAGATCGATGGTTTTTAAACACAAGATCAGGCTGTTCTCGTTTATTTTAAAGAACAGGGAACTAAAAGAACGGGTCGTTATGTTGTCGCCTGAGCGGCGCCAACGGAGTGCAAAGGGTTAACCAACCTTGGTCGACCATCCAAGAACATTTACAGCAGATTGGTAAAGTAAGCAGAGCAGATGTTTGGATCTCCGTATAATCCGTCCGAAGAAAACAAAGTCAACCGATTCACCATGCAACTTATTGCTTCAACGGCACATTTCAGAAGCGTTTTTAGATCTCGTGATGACTGGCGATGAAAAATGGGTCCTCTATGATAATCCAAAATGCAAAAAAGAAGTGTCTCTCTCCGAATGAATTGCCACGAAGTACTGCTAAGCCAGGTTTACATGCCAAAAAGGCGCTTTTGTCTGTTTGGTGGAATATTCGCGGAATAGTTCATTTTGAAGTGCTGGAACCTGGACAAACTGTGAAATGCAAGACTGCATTGCGCAAGACGAACCCTGGAAAACATTAATGAATTAGGGTGGGAGATACCACGGAGATACTGCCTCGCCCACCCTATTCGCTCGACATTGCACCATCGGATTTCTATTTATTCCGATCGCTACAACACTTTCTAAGTGACACAAAAAAATTGAAAATTTGGATGATATAAAAAATGCCATCTCCAGTTATTTTACTCAAAACCAAATTGATTTTTATCGATCCGGAATTGAAAATTTGCACACTAGATGGCAAAAGGTTGTTGATAACGAGGGTGATTATATCATTGATTAAATATAAAAACTTGTTAAAAATTTATTTGTTTGAATTTAATGTAAAAAAAACCTTTATTTTCCGGTCCCCCTAATACATAGCAATTAAAACTAAAAACCTCATTTAAACAAAAACTATATTTTTGAAATCAGATTTTAAGATATTTTTCTAATGGTAAGTTTTGAAAATAAAAAAACATAAGAGAAATATTTTACGAATTAATTTTCATACTTGGATTTTAAAAAACATCCCCGATTGTGTTATGTTACACAATTTTATATTGCCTATTATAAAAGTACATGTGTCGGGAAGAATTTTACTCCGTTTTGAAAACACATCAATAAGTTTCCACATATATTATTCGTGGCTTTCTTAAACGTTACTGCATCAATCTGATGCGAATTCGGTTATTAGGTTAGATAGGGAGGATTACACAGCAATCCTCCGGGGGGGTTGGCGGAGCGTCAGCGGAGCAGGGGGCCGAGTTTCCTAGTCCTAGTTAGCATTAAATTAGCAAACTTCTTAACATTTCTAGCAATTTCTATAATTAAAAGTTTTAGTAAATTTTTCTCGTTTGTACCCATTTAGAAATAAATTTCCGGGTAGGTCCTGTCCTTGGCACAGTATTTATCACTCAAAGTGATGTTTTGATTAAAATGTCTATACCTTTAGTGTATTACCTGGTATTTATGTAAAGACGTGACTATAGTGATAAGTTGAGGAGAGATCTCTCCATACTAGATTGATTTAGTGATTGTTGTCCATAAGTTATTAATGCTTGACTTCCTGATTTTGTAGAAGAGGAGAAGTGGGCAAAAAAATTTACTTTCATAATTACACAGGGAAAAAAAGAAGTTGACCCGTCTGAAAGGGGATGAATGGAGGGAGAGGGGGGTTGCACGGGCCCCTACCCTGAATCCGCCGATGACCACTAGAATTTTAAAGAAAATCCTACAAATTCCTAAAATGCCAAAATTGAAAATTAAGTACAGCAGTAATTAGAATGACAAATTCGGCTATCGTAGCGTTACACATTCTACAGAAATTATGTTCTATTTTAAATCAATGATGAGAAGTCTGTTTTCTTCTTCGAAATGAAGCACACTAATCAGTCAGCGCGACGTGGATTTTTGATAAGTGTGAGGGATGCAAGAAGCAGACTTATCTTTTCATATGAGAAGGCGGCCAACCGAGGTCAATCAGAAAGACACCGGAAAAGCCCTCGAGATAAGAAAAAGCGATGACTGATCTGTAAACTTTTAAATAACCCTCAGAAAGCCCGGCGATCAACGTAAATACCCAACGCGAGGAGTTTTTAAAAAGTTTTTTAAAAAATAGTGTGGCTGTGTTGGAGCACAGTCAGGGTTTTTACGTGAAACATTATTTCAGCAGATTATAGAAATAAGGATTGGTTATCAACAAAAACCTCGCTAAAAGAAGAAAGATACGTAAGCTACCTCTGAAGCCGAAGTCACACATGCACGGACCCGTACATCCTTTGCATTATTTTAGGATTTTACAGACATCAGCACCTAAGTTTCTATTGTTTTTACTATCGGTTTTCTGTCAACGTGCCATTTGTTACGGAAATTCTAACAACTTTTTTCTGAAAGCTGCTTACCCTACTGAAAACGCCATTGATCAGATTGCCCGATTTACCTTGGAAACATTTTTAAAAAAAAAAACCCTTTATGGTCCACTATCACGTTTTACTGGACAAATGTTATAGTCATGCTAACAGGAGGGTACACTTTGACCAAGTAATTACCTCGAACCTAACTCTAATAAACCAATGACCGCAAAGAGTTAATATACGACTAAAAATTAATTAAATGAACTTTAGCTGATATCCCAAATATAACTTCATATTCATTATTGACGTAAGTAAGTGTTTAAAATCGGTACGGATACATAGTGTTTGCACGAAATGGCAACCTAAAAAACGGCATTTGTAAAATCCGTATAAATCCAGGTTGAATCAGCCTATGAGAATAAATTACCTACCATCGTGTAGAGAAAAGTATTACATGCCGACCAGGCCGATTGTTAACCAATCCCCCTACCCCCCCCCCCCCTTGACATTTGTACTACGTGCACTTCCGACCCCATAACTCTAGGAGAAATCAGCCTACCATCGCGTAGAAGAAGGTGGCAAATTAACCCACTCCTGGCCTTTGTACGACGTGGGGGACGGGAAGGGGTGTGGGGGGATACGAGTCAAATTTCGGCCAAGGAAGAAACACGCTCGCGTGCAAAGTATTAACGAACCAAACCTTCGGTACATTGCCGACTGTGCTTGCTCGAATTTTTTATTATTATTAATTGGCAGGATGTGGTGTAGTGGTGGATAGAGGCATATGCCCCTTTCGAGATTCAATCCTGGATCCGTTCCTTTTGTAGTCACTTTAAACAGCAGATGCGATTACACGACTATGACGATCGTTTTGGTCACGACGTAAACCATATGGCTATGAAGCAAAAGGTACCGCGTGCATTCATCTTAGCGAACATCGCTAACAGTGTCATGCGTCCCTTTTACGGAATCTCTTTCGAGATAAGAACACGGCCGAAGACATGTTGTTTATCTGAAGGATGAATCGAAAAAGGAGTTTTCGTTGTCTCTTCCAAGGAAATTCCGTCGGGTGCAGATTGGAAAGTAGAGGCTGGTCATCAACAAAATCCGTTTGTTCCAGCAATTTCATTTCGAACTTCCGTTATTGCAAATTACTACTTGTCCAACTGGAGCAGTTTAGAGGAAATTTCCTGTATTTCATTCACTTTTTTTACATGGCAAGTAGTAATTTACTTACGGCAAAATCTTTTGCACCAGAAAATATTAAAACCAATTTGCCAAAATAGTTAAATATCGCATTAAACAGCGTTAACGCAATCGTTTTGGAACGCATACTTTGTACGAATACTTATTATTTAATTACTTATTTTATGCGTAAATTGTGTTCTAATTTCATACTACTATTTTAATAGTTATAAAACTTTGTTTGAAATTAATTATATTTAGATGTCAATTTTGATGGTGCTTGTCACTACCTCCATTTCCAATAATTACTGCGAAGCAGCTTTGTGACTACAGTACACAGCAGGTATACGAATACTTATGACGTTCACTGTAAATTAGTCGGGGGCAATACCAAATGTGCAAAAGTATAATATCTTCAATCCATTCAGACATATTGAATCCCTCCCTAAACAATAAAGTAACCTTACACACAGCCAAAAAAAAAGCTATCCCACTTTGAGTGACAACATAATTAACGGATTGTTATCAAGTTATCGGCATGAATTCCTTAACGACTCCTCCTGATCATGGTTGCGTGCTGCCGAAAGTGTTGTTGCTCCTATTTCATCCTGAAAAAGACACACTCATAACAGGGATTGTAAACTGGAAGCTAATTAACTTTGGAGCAATTAACCAGTGATGGGCTTATCTGATCACTTTTGCGTTGGAAGGACAGCGGAATCGCGCCTGTGATGACAACTTGTCCCACAGGGTGGAAACGGGACTACGATAACAAGTTTGAAAAATAAAATATCTAATCTTGAAACCCAAACAAATGTTCATTACCCTCATAAAAAAAGTGGAGTGGACGGAACGTTTTACATTTTATTAAAATTCTCTCTTTATGAAATTTAAAATTTCAATTAATGTCGTTTTATATTTCGGATCACGTTAAAATTAAATTGCTGGTTAAAGATTTTAGTGTTTTCTGTTCAATGAATTGGACAGACAAGCAATACATTTAGTTAATTGAATTAAAACACTAGTGGGGCTGCACAAACATGTAGGCTTTTGTGTTATGTTTATTTTTTTATGTATGTTTGCGTAAAATATTTGTTTTAATTCAGATATTTGGACATTTTGTTGTTGTTCGACAGGGAATGTTTCATTCGGGCACCTATTATAAAAAAAATATTCGGTTATCCGGTATTTAACTTTTAGGAACTTTCAATTAACCGGACCGTTTTAAAACAAATATTGTCCGATTTCGAAAATTCTCTACTTGGATAGAGAAAAATCTAATTTGGCAAAAACTGCATAAAATAATTGGTTATCCAGTTTTATGTATCAGGAAAAATCGATTGATCGGGCTTATTTTTAAAATTTTAATCAATTTTAAAATATTTTCATTGTTGGATATTGGTTCATTGTTGGTTGGCTAACAATTTAAACAAAGTTAAATTAAAAACTGAAAAGGAAAAAATAAGATAATATTTTTTTTTAAAAAAAGGAATGCGCCAAAAAGATTTTTTTTTTTTTAATTTTACGACCAAGATGAAAAAATTTAGTTATTTAATATAAATTTTATACTTATTACAACTTTTTGAAGTTTGTGCCAATTTACAAAAATCATACATAAATTTTGGTGCCGATTTCGAAAAGTTTTAAGAAGTATAAAATTGATATTAAATAACTCAATTTTTTCAACTTGGTCGTAAAATTAAAAAAAAAAATTACTTTTTAGCGCATTTTCTTTAAGTCGATTTTCCTTTTTTTTTTTTTTTTTAAGATTTTTTTTTTTTAAATATTGCTAATATTTTTTTTTTAATTAAACTTATTATTTATTTATATGTATTATGTATCAACACCAACGTCTAACATAAAATACCAAAAATAATATTAAATACAACTTTTTTTTCAAAAATATGCTTTTAAATCTAGATGTTGAGCTAATAATCGATTCGAAAAGGCGCATTCTTCCATCAGCAAAACACCACAGAAAAAAATTCCAGCAATTAAATGCAGAAAACATATAAACAGTTTCACAAAACGGAAAACATACAAAATATAAATCCAGTAATTTATCAACTATTTAAACAGTTATATGTTTGAAATGTGTTATTTTAATCTTCAACTGCGATTTCTGAAGAATTCTATTTTTAGTGAAAAGTGTTCAACGAAAACATGATCTCAAAATATTATTAATTTAATGTAATAAAATTTGGTATACATCATGTACATCACACCTGTGCATATGTTTTGAAATGAAAACTAAACTGTTATGGCTATTTAAATTTGTTTTTTGGCCATTTTTGTTGTAAAATTTCAAAACATTTTTGTAATTTTTTAAAATCTCTATTATTTTAAAAAATACATTTTATTTTAATATTTATTTATACAATTATGTTTTATAACAATAATGTCTAACATACA
This sequence comes from Troglohyphantes excavatus, assembly GCA_963932185.1. NCBI lineage: Eukaryota > Metazoa > Arthropoda > Arachnida > Araneae > Linyphiidae > Troglohyphantes > Troglohyphantes excavatus. The sequence continues at coordinate 452,634 of OZ010671.1, forward strand.
ATTATGTTTTATAACAATAATGTCTAACATACAATTATGTTTTATAACAATAATGTCTAACATAAATACCAAAATTATTATTAAGTATAACAGTTTTTTTTTAATTAAATTTCCACCCAACAAAATCGGATACCTTAAGAAAAATACGTTAAAAAATACAATTTTTTTTTTAATTTTTACGAACAAGTTGAAAAAAATTAATTATTTAATATCAATTTTATACTTATTACAACTTTTTGAAGTGGGTGCCAATTTACAAAAAACATACCTACATTTTGGCGCAGACGTTAAAACGTTGTGAAATAAGTATAACTTTTTTTAATAAATTCTATTTATTCAACTTGTTCGCAAAATTTAAAATTTAATTTTTTTTTACTTTTTAGCGCATTTTTTTTAAAGTCGGTTTTCTTTCTTTTTTAAAAAAATTATACTATTATACTTTTGTCATAATAATTATTTGAAATCAAATATAAATATACATATGATTTAATTGATTTCAAAAGCTGCCTAATCTATATTTTAGAGAGAAAATTCGTTACATTTTTTAATCCTTAACGCTCGGAAGGCTTCGCTGCGGAGACATGTATTAATGCTATAGAAATCGGAAGGATCCGCATTGGAGACATTTCTGTTAGATATGTGTGTAGATAAATTAATCATCTTTATAATGGAAAATTGGTACCTACGTAAATTTACGGCCCCCGCGATAAAACGCCAATGATAGTTGCCGAACGGTCGGCAGTGAATAGAATCGACATAAAAAAAAAATCTTGGGACTTAAAAGAGCTACACAACCTCGGTTGAATTGGTAAATGTCATAATAAATCTAGAGCGTTAACGGTTAAACAATACATGTATTGAAACATAGTGTATGAGATTACAATATTAAAGTGATTTTTTTTTAAAGTGTATAAGAAGTCGCTAAACCATTGACCGTTTTTCCTGTTACAAGATGAAATATCTCAATGAGAAATTACTCACAAAATTTCACATTCATAAAAAGTGAATCCAACAGAAGCAGCGGCTAATACGAATATACGATGGTCGCGTATATAACGACCAAAAATAAGAAAGGGGACGTGGGACGATGGTAACGAGGGAGGGAAAAGGCCCATTCTCCAGCAACGAGCACAAAAGGGCTTTTCTTTTTTTATCGTCTGTCAGTCTTTTGTCAGTTCCAGGATGACTTTTCTTTTATTCTTCTCCTCCTGTGGTAGGAGAAGTACTCCCCTGCCCTCATTCATTCACTCCCACACTTTGAGGTCGCACACAGAACATTCTCAATTTATTTTTCTTTCAAGTGAAATATCATTTAAAACAGAGAGCACTATCGATAGTTGGTTGAATTAACGTCGCACGACGGTTCGGGGTCTATCTCGAAGGAAAGACCCGGGAACACTTCTTCGTATTTTTAAACCATGGTCAGATGACTGGGACAACATCTAAGCTGATATATATATATATATAACGGTCGAATTGATAACCTCTCGACTTGGTGCGCGTTGGCGGTTTGAATTTAAAATTTCTGGCGGTTTTATTTTGGAGTTTTGATTGGCGCGCTGTTCAGTCGGTTAAAAAGTCACGCTTTACTTCACAAATTGACCACGAGCAACGCCGGGCCATATTGCTAGTGTAACAATAAATGAATGACTCATCAATGTACTTGCTCTTTCAATAGAGAAATTGTACAATCATGACTTGTCATATGTATATTTATTGTTAACAATTTTATAATATTTTGTATTCTTTCTTTTTTTTTCGGGATTAGGGGGGATTTTCAAAAGTAAATAATCACTTTCGGAATTAGCTAACGAGATACAGAATCAAAAACAAGCGACAGCTTCTATTTACCCGTGCTTGGTGAATAGAGGCAGCGCATAAAATAAATATATATTTTTTTCACCCCTCCTAGTCAAACACCATGAGGGCTGAGAATCATAGTTTTGACTGTCACCGGACTTTTAAAGTATTTCTCATAATTTTAAGTGCACAAGAAAAGGCTTACCATGGCTGTGAAGTTCGAAACTGCTTCTATTCACCCCATTGGCACTGTTATTTTTTTAAAAACAATTTAAAGTATTGAAAAAGAAGCAAAACATATTATGGTGAAACTTCGCAAATCTCCGACCCGATCCGAAATCAGGGCCTTGATCTTGAAACGAGCAATCAACCCGAGTAACACGGTAAACCAGCCCTTGGAACACACACCCACTTGATTGCAGGGAACGTTTTTTCTGGATGTAACGACACATCGGCAGTCGAGACACGTCGCTCCATGGGTCCCGGTCTCAAGAGCGGAGGAAACCCCCCAAAGGTATCATGGAGCACAGAAGGAGGCATGCGCTCATGAATATGTATAGGACAATGTGGATCTATCTCCCTTGACTCATAGATTCTACCGGTTAAGTCGCTGAACTATCCTTTTTCATTCACCCTCTTCATAGCCATCTAAACGGATATTTCATTCCGGCAAAATGTTAAACGCAGTTCTACTCGAAAATGATATCGGGGTTAATTACCAACAACGCACGATAGAAATAAAATAGACTAGATGTTTGGCTCCGCGTTGCTGGGGAACCCGTGGCGAGAAATGTGAGCGGTCCCCGTCGAGAGTCGAATCCTCAACCTAATTAATTATGAAATACTCGCAGAACCGACTACGTTACAAAGGCATGTTCTAGAATCTCGAAAATATGTTTGTAAAGATGTTTCTTTATGCAATATTTCTAATATAATATCGTTATAATCGTTTAAAAACTAAATGGAATTTTATAAATCCGGTGCACATCTTGATGAATATTATTCATATATGAATTTTTCTCTTTTATACGCAGAAGAAATGGGTGTTTTGCGATTCACAGTCGAACTCTTTCTTTTATTATTGTAGATCAGCCCGTATATTAATAACCGTTCAGTGCGGCTGCCCATTTCTCTCAAGCAAAGAAAGCTTTGACAAAAAATCTCATTTCTAGAGCAACACTAAAAAGACAACAACCAAAAAAATTGTCGCGTCGTCACCGAAATGTGTCCCACAACAATCAGAGCCTATCCGACATTTCACAAGCACTCACTCATAAGAAGTGAAAGGCGGACACGAATTTGTGCGTGGACTTTCACTCACCAATTATCTTCAAAAAGAGGTGATATTTTCCCCGTCTCCTTTTGCCGGAAATGGGACGACACGCTTCTCGCTGTACTGCGAATCCCACGGCTTTATTATGGGACGACGACAGGTCAAAAGAAGAAGCTGGGGGGGGGGGGGGGGGGGTGAATTGGTGATCATGAGCAAGGTTTAGCGAAAGAAACCAACAGATTCCTAGAGGGTTTGGAATGTCATCGGTTTTTAAGCAGCTTTTACAAACAGCAATCTGGTAGTTGACTCGTTAGTAGGCAGTCTTTCAGATGGTGGTAGCTGATGAGGCTACTTAGCCTTTCTTTGAACAAAACATTTTGTGTCAGTACTTGTACATTTTTTTCTGTTTTCTGCTTGTTTACATAGAAACACTTGTAGTTTGTTAATTTCTCCGTTCTTGTAATATTCGCTGGTATTCAATATTTTCTAAAACATTTTCAGTGTTTATATAGTTTTCCCTTTACCAGCAAAAGCACTAATGTCGCACCCAGTAAAGGCGTAAATTCCAACTAAAGAATGACATACGTCTTGACCCAAAACATTAGCCATCTTATTGATGTCTAAAAACAAAATTATGGCATTGAACGAGCTGGGCATATGGGCATTAGTTTTATTTTAGCTTCTTCTTGTGAAAAGACATTAATTCTTTCAATTCTTTTTCTAAGATTTCTATCACTTTAAACAAGTATTACTATAAATAGCATAAAGTACACTTCTCTTTAGCCATGTCTTACCGACTCCGCAATCCAATATTCAACAAAATACCTGATGAGATGATTTTTATACTGTTTTAAGCTTCGCATAGTACCCGATTAAGAGCAAAAATAAGCGCAAGTACAGATACAAAATGTTTTGTTCAAAGAAATTCCAAGTTGAACCTCACCAGCTACCACTTGAAGAAAATGCAAGGACTTCCAGTACCACAATATGTCACGGAAAAGATGTCTTGTCCGGGCAAAAAAAGATGCGATGAAGAAAATGCCCTAGCTTAGCCCAAGGCTGGAAGTGAACAGTAAAAGTTATCTACCGATACTAACCAACCCAGTAATGAAAAAAAATAAAATTACGGTAGTCACAAATACCGATGATGAAGAACCTGATTATGTATGATGATCAATTTTAAGCCATATACCTTAATTGTTATAATTCTATATTTGTGCAGTATGCGATACTTAGGCATCAAGTATAAGATACATAGCTTTTAAAATGTATATTTGAACCAACAAATAACTGTATAACTAAACAACTATACATATTTTTATGACACATTATCTTCAAAATTAAACTGGTTATCAATGTAAGAACATATGTGTGTGTGTCTTGTCGCACACGCGAGTTGATCTTTCCGACAGCTAAATATGCAAGTGGGTGCAGGCAGCCCTCGCACACTCCCAACGCGCAGAACGGCAGATTGCATGTCCAAATACCCCGCCAATGGTAAGACATACAAGAAATATGGAAAATATGTTTCGAAAGTATTGCCATAGTAAATAAATTTCACTAGAATTATTATTTTAAATGAAGTGCGTTTTAAAAAGTTACTGAGGAAAAATCTTGTTTTCAATTTTAAAAAATGATTCATTTCTATTTAAAATTAAATTTTTTTTACATAGAGCTTAGCTTTTTTTTACATAGATTCCGTAGATCCCGCTATCGTAGACATTCGTGATCTAAACATAAAACTAAATAAAATAATCTTTTTAAAAAAAGAGAAAAACTAACTTTAAGAAAAATGCGCTAAAAAGTAAAATATAATTTTTAATTTTACAAATAACTTTAACAAATTGAATTATTTAATATCAATACTAATTTTTATACTAATTACAATCGACGCCAAAGTTTAGGTACTTTTTTTTGTAAATTGGCATCAACTTCAAAAAGTTATAATATGAAAGAATAGGAATATCTTAAACTTGTTTCGCTTAAATTAATATTCAAATATTTCACTGTTGTCGATTACAGCCTTCAGTAACATATATAGAATATTTGATAATGACGGAATATCATTTCAAATAAATGTCTAAAGAAAGTGAACGCAAATAAATAATAAAAAAAAATCCCGGACATATATCCGTTATTGAAAAAAAAATATATTGTACACTAATTTTAGGGGAAGGGTAGCATTGCACTACTCCAAATGTGACAATTGTTAATCCAAACCCTAAATATCACTTCTTGCGGCCAGCGGGTGGCCCAGAGGTAGAATACGCCGTGTATAAGGGACTGATGCACGTTAAATTTGTCGTTGTACAAACGTCCTCACGCTAATTCAGGTTGCGTGTGTGCCAGCTCTGGAGTTTCCATTGTGATCCGACCACAGCTCAAAATGGCAAGCCACTGTACCTTCGTGACAGACTCCGAACTGTCGCCAATAGCCCATTGTGTCATTTTATTTAGTGCGACGTTAATTCAACCAACCATCAAATTCTTGTATCGCCTGCTGTTGAATTATCGAATTTATTTGATTAATATCATTAACATCTGCAAGCTAATCAGGTGGAATAGCGAAAATAGCCACGCAATTTCAGGACCTCATTTTAGTGAAAGATGTCAAAGAGAAAGAAGAAGAGCGACACAAGAAAATGAAAATCTGATTTATTTAATCAAATGCTTAATGCTTTGCTTTCCTTCGGTCGCTTGCCATCCCACTCGCAGCGAATTGGATCTCCCGCAAACGAAATATATATAAAAAAAAATCCTCGCAGCTTTTACAATTTTCCCCATGGATATTGGCAGCAGCCAAATGCAAGTTGCGGTGGCGACAGAAGCGATAATACATCGGGATTTTATGCATTTATTTTTCTTTCGTGTTTTTTTTTTTTTTTTTTTTTTTTTTTTTTTTCAATTTTCGAAACGGGAAAGAATTTCGAACATTAAATGGCTCCACGACGAAAGGTTTTTGCTCAGATTTAAACTATGGGGATCTGTCAAAGGAAAGAGAATTCAATTCATTCGAAATATTTCGAAAAAAGTCACCTGTCATGGAGTTTACGAGAAATAAAACGCTTTAGAATGTCATTTGTATCTGTAACCATTTCGACGTTTAGGAAAGCCCTATGAGAGAAATTTGTAACAAACTGTCAAAGTTTCAAAAGAATGCCGCGTATTTATTAAATAAAAAAAATATCCTAAAATAAAGGTAAACCTTAAGTAAATGTAACAATATCTTATCAAAATTCCAATTCCAACAAAAAAGTATAGTAAAATATATTTCAACAAAAAAAAATGTACTAACTATATATTTCAAAATTAAAGACCAGAACGCGTTGGTTATGAAAATTTAGCATTTGGAAAAACAATGATAAATGTCATCGGGCATCATAGAAATAAATGTTTCAAAGTGTTTTGCATTTGATATATTTCATCATAAGACATCGTTAACTTTTCGTGACACGAGTTGTGCAGCGTATATGTTCTGAAGAAAAATAATCTACCACTATTAGGATTTCTATTGGTTTATAGAGATGAGTGTTATTTAAGTAACAGTTAAAAATCTATTAGTATTTCAACTTGAGAAAGTTAAAGATATTTTTTTCGATAAATATTTCTTTTTTCTTCAAATGCTCAATAAAAGTGATTTTGCATGATTATACAAAATGTAATGTCTGTGTCTTTAATGTTATAAAGCTATGAACGCATTGTAAAAGTTAACCACCCTAACGCCAAGAAATGATGAAATAATACAAGAAAATCGTATTAATTTTAAATTGTTGACCGCACGGAAATATATAACCAAGAGATTAAAAATTTTGGAACGTTTCGCTGATTTTCAATCCACTAGTTTGGAACAACAATTATCGATTTTTATTTGTTGGGGAACCATCGAGTTATCACTTATCCTTACAAAAAAAATAGACGAGATAAAAGTATTGTTTTTTCGCGTAGAAATTTTGATGTGCTGTTCGGAAAGTTATAACAACTCCAGAATGTGACAGAATATTTGTGTTGCAGTTTATACGAAAGATAAATTATGTTTTTCAACTGTTTTTTTTTTTGGATAGCAAAAGCGCCCATTACTTTCAGTTTACCCCAAAAGTAGACGCACTATACAAGTTGAATATAAACTAAGCTAAAACAAAAGTAGGGCTCTGGCGATGCACCAATATAGAGCAAGCGGTGATTTATTAGAGAGAGAAGAATCCATCTTTCATCATAATTGGCAACGTATGATTAAAATGCCCCATTATCTCCTGAAACAAAGGAGCCGTTGTATTTGAAAAATATGGCTTCTACGCAAATGAAAGGCATAAATTCAGAAAATGGGGACAGTTTTAAATTTATGCTCGAAGCGTATTTTGTAAACAATTCCCGTCTCGGAATTCAAAACCAACAGCCTAACGCAGGTTGGTTGAATGAAAGCCGCTAGAGTTACAAAATAGGCTATTGGCGACAGCACTGAATCTATCGCGAAGGAAACACTGCCTCGTCATTTAGAGCCGTAGTCAGAGGACGACATGGAGGAATAATAACAGGAGATGTTGAGAGACGAGCATTGTATAGGATCAAACAAAGTTAACTGTATAATCTCCAAAGTAGAGAGTCTGCTTGTGTCTCTAGACTAATCTGGCTGATAGAGGAAAAGCATCTTGGCGCGATAACTATTACCGAAATTTGGAGCTGATCCCTCTTATTTTCGGCTACTTGGCAAGATAGTATAAATACCACGGTTACGATTTTAGCTTCAATGAATGCGGTTGATTATTTATCATATTATCTTAGCTCTATGTATGACGAGAAAAACACCTGAGCTGGCACCAACACGCACCTGAAAAGGCATGTGGAAGTTTAAACCAACAGATTTAACGTGTACCAGTCCCCCTGTACACGAAGAATGTTTTCTAGCGGGTGACGATGAATGAAACTGACAATCCTCTAATACCAGTTAGCTGAACTGTTAACGTCGAGATTATAATCCGGAACCCTCTTACAACGAGTCCGTTACTCTTGGCCATGATATAGCCCGGTTTCCACAAGAGCTTAGACATTTGTATGCAGTTATGTATCGTAATAAAGCATAGCATACACTTGCACGTTTTTCTCTACATAACAATATTCAGTGCAGCTTGATTAAAACCATGCGTACAACAAGAACGATTTTCGGGTTCAAACTTTAGGCGCCCATGTCTGGTTCTTGCAAGCCTGTGCTGAAATCGAGCTTTGACTGAAACGAAAAGCCTGATGATGACATCATAAGAGCCTTTTATCTCTACCCAAAGCAGATGACCGGTTAATTAACATCGCAGCGTTTGTGTCATCAAAAGACAAGCGTCAAAGCGATCGAAAAGTATAATTAATTTGACAATGGGAGAGCCTCGCGAACAGGTTTCATTCATCTTTTGAAAGTACACGACGATTATTGTTTGACCTTTAAAACGTCCTTCGTGGAATGCTATGTCGAAGAATAGCATATGGCGTGGAGTCCAAAACTTTATTAAAGAGCTGTATTAAGGTATCCGACTGGATTAAAACGTTAAAATCGTCATTTTGGGTGAAATTAACGAATTTTTTTTATCATCTACTTTTGTACTCAGTTTCATTAGCTTTCCAAATATGTTTCATTTTTAACCGACTGTCCAGCGCGCCCACCAAAACTCCAAAAAAAAACCCACCAGAAACTTTAAATTAAAACCGCCAACGCGCGCCAAGTCGAGAGGTTATAGATTCGACCTTTATGAATTTTTTTTTTTTTATGTATGTGCGCGCGGTATTCCGGTTCTATTTCAGATATTTGGACAATTTTTTTTATTGGATAGGGGATGTTTCAAAGGTGAGCAATTTGAAAAAAATATCCGGTTATCCGGTATTTAACTATCCGGAATTATCAATTAACCGGACGGTTTAAAAAAAATATCGTCCGATTTCGAAAATTCTTTTTTTGTTGGATAGAAAAAAATCCACTTATGCAAAATCTTCAAAATAATAATTGGTTTTCCGGCTGTTATATATCCGAAAATGTCGATTAACCGGATTTTTTTTAAACAATTTATCCGGTTTCAAAATATTTTCATTGTTTAACGGAAGTTGTACAACAATGACATTTCGTTTAACATGCATTTATTGGCTTTGTTAGGGATTGTTTTAAAATATACATTGTTGAGCACAAGTTGCTACTAGAATTTCTTGGTGAATAGGGAGCGAAGCCCCCTGCTAAATTAAAAACTAAAAAGGGAAAAATAAAATAATCTTTCTAAAAAACAGGAAAACCGACTTTAAGAAAAATGCGCTAAAAAGTAAAAAATAATTTTTAATTTTAGGAATGAGTTGAAAAAATTAATTTTGAATATCAATTTTATATTTAGTACAACTTTTTGAAGTTGGTGCCAATTAACAAAAATCATACCTAAATTTTGGCGCCGATTTCAAATAGTTGTGCTAAATGTAAAATTGATATTCAATAATTCAATTTTTTCAACTCATTCGTAAAATTAAAAATTATTTTTTACTTTTTAGCGCATTTTTCTTAAAGTCGGTTTTCCTTTTTTAGAAAGATTATTTTATTGATTTTACGATTAATAGAAAAGAAATTACAATACATATTAGATGGCACGAATCTTCAAGTACTGTCCCAAAGTGTAACCGGAAGTGGCATTCCGAAACCGGAAGTAAACGTATTCATTCGAATTTTTCATATAATTTGCAGTTATTATTTACTAAAATAATTGTTATTAATATTTATAATGTTAATTAGGCTTTAAATAATATTTTTTTTTAATAATTTTATTTATTTGGCTATTGTTAAAATTGGCAACGTTTGGAAGATGGTTTAGTTTGTTTACGATTTGATCACCCGATTCTTGCGATTAAATTTGTATTCTTTCTGAAATTATACAAGCTTTTAGTCTGTTTCTTCTTGCATAGCCTACTTCTAGTTTACAGTTTTACAATTATGCCAAAAACTAGAGCTAAACGTAACAAGAAACGAACATTTCATGGAAATCGTTTTACTAGTAGCAATGAATCACGTGTTGATGTTTCGACTGCAAGTACTTCCAAACTGAGACAATGCAGTTTTATATGAATATGCTGGAGTTGAAAACAATTCCCAAGAACTTATGGGCAATCGTATTATTGATTTACATACTCTGATATCTATATTTTCGATTTTATGCTGCCCTCTTTGCTTTTTAACTGGATTGCAAATTATAGAAGACTCAAAGTTTGGTATGTTCTTAAACTTCTCTCTGCACTGCAATGGATGTTCATTTGTGAAAGGTTTTTCTACAACTCTTAAAGTGAAAACCAACAACAGCATTAATACATTCCTTGTCTTTGGATTGAGACTAATGGGTCGTGGATATAATGCTGGAAAAAAAACTATGTTCTGGCCTCAGCTTACCTTTCTCGTCTAAATGTTCATTTAGGCAGCAAGAATTAACACTTCTAAACTGCGTTGAAAGATGTGCTCAAGATAACATCACCGTAACTCAACCGTATAAAAAGGGGGGGGGGGGGGTTGTCGCTGCCGCCAGTCAGAGAACCCCAGGAAACTGATCTGTGCGTCACAGCTTTTATAATTGAATTAATAGAACCAGTTTTCTGTAAAAAAAAAAAAAAAGGTAACTTATGAAAATACAATTTTGATATTCTGAATTTGGCACATTTAAATTTCTGAATATGCTCTTGATTAATTAACAAACACATATACCGAAATTTTGTAGCAGATTAAAAAAACTAAAACATTAAAAACGTAATTACTTCCTATTGAAAAACAAGTGCCCTTATTCAGCCGAAGCAAAAATTAACTCTTCAATTCGATTCATTACCTGAATGGTCCTTACAATGTACGTACGAAAGGTGGTTGTTTCAGCACTCTTTTCTAAACAAGCATTGGACGACTTTTTCAAGGCTAGTAAAACAGCTGTTGGAGAACGATATAGAGCAGCGGCACAGCTCGATTACCCCGCACAAGGCCACCTTTTGTCACAGAAATCGACTTTAAAACAAAACAAACAAAAAAAACATTCGCACGAATCGAGAACTTGACATAACAGCCAAAACAGTGGAGTAATTGGAAAAAGAGCAACAATAACGATATGGGAAGTGGATACGCTTGCGGTTGGAGCCACTCCAATGGGCAGAATTCATCAAGTTTCAATTTCGTTCGCAATCACAGTAGTCGGATGATCATTATTAAAAAACACGCACAGAGCTGAGTGTTCTCGTAAGTCGGCACATGACGTAAGAGACTGAAGAGACTCGCTCAATTGAGTTTTTGTCGCACACATTGGGAAAATTCGTTCACGAAGCTTTATCAACTTCTATAATAAAAAAAAGGGGGGGGGGTATACAAAGGATCAGTCCACAGACAATGGGGGCGGGTATAAAGCTAGCAATTATTTAATTGCATCCAACTCAGGGCTTCCAGGTCTCAGATTTCGCAATCGAAAAAAACAAGATGAAAAATCGTAAAACTCGGATTATCAAAATCCATGCACAATCGCACAATTGTCGATTATTTGTTAAAACCGTTATTAGCTTACTGTTTTCTTCAACTTAAAAGTCGTTTCGGAAGCGGATACAATTTGAGTTTTCAATTGTGATTGATCCAACAGTTTACTTGGACGTCCAATAGTTGCCAGTATGCAGCTAGGACTAGCTGTCATCACGTTGATCTTGGAGAGAAAGGCGCCGATAATCAAATCCCAGCTATATCATTCTGTCTAAAATAATTCAGCAGAAAAATGCGACCATTTTGCAAAAATTCAATTTTTTAGCAACGTTGGTCGATTTAATCATCCATACCCATAACAAGTTTTAGTTTAATATATATAACAGAAAAAAATGACAAATTCAACAAAGACCAAAAATTAATGCATTTCAATGAAAACAATTCGTTGAAAAATTCTCCGCCAAAAGAATCTACTCAACTGTTTTCAAAATAATGATTTAAAAGAAGAAAAAAAGAATTATAAACCTTTCAGTAGAGCAAGCGATGCACAGAGCTAAACAGGAAAAGAAATTAAAAACAAAGCAAACGAAAAAAAACCTAGCAAGGAAATAAAGAATTTCGTTAAAAGGCCGATGTTCTTACACTCTGCTAAAGAGTTGTAAAAATCTGGAGTGAGGCCAAAGTAGCTGTTGCCATTCTGCGGAACGAAATACAATTAAGTGCCTGAAAAGATTCTTTCTATTTAATAACTTGACCGTCCATCCCAGCTAAACCAAGCAGAAGAGCCGCGTTCAACGCGGGGTATTTAGGATGGTAATGACTTCATGCGCGTGCTGCATACACACACCAAGAAGAATTAATAAGAAGAAAGGCTTTCCGAGAGAAAAAGAGATGCTTTTTAAACGAGGAGGAGAATTAATGCGGATCGTAAAGTTTCGGATGCTTCTTACATCGGGTTGATGACTGTTTAAATTCGCTTGGACTGATTTTAATACTCGCCCGTGACACACAGGACTGTGGGCATGCCTGCCTTTAGAGGTGTGCGATGCGTGCCAGCACACAGGACCCTGCGCTTTTAGAGGGGACCGCGGCCAGCCAAAAATAGATAAATCTAAATATGATGGAGGAAAATATATTTCTTATTTTTAAAACTGCAATTGCATTATTTTTTATTTACGTTTATTCATATATAGAAACAGGATAGACATTCTATCATCGATCATAAGTTATCTGGCATCCAGAGAATTAACGAATGATTTTTTTTATTGTAACAGAAAGGACGCGTAATCGACAAATTTATTTATAATAATTTCCTACTAGAAATTTATTACCCATCAAAATATACATTTGGTAAATTTTTGTAAAAATTGTGCATTGTTTTTTTAGAGAGATCAACACAATGAGTTATTGACGACAATTCGGGATTTACCCCGAAAGAAACCCTGCCTCATAATTTTTGACCAATGGTCAGAAGACGAGAAATAGACCTGAACTGGCACCCCACTCTTCAAACCTGCACACCACGAAGAACGCGAGAGCATTTGGCTCCCAACAATGCAACACTGCACTTGTACCAACTTCAATCCTCCAACACGTTATTTCAATGCAAGTATCCATCATTTGGACCGATGTTACTCTGAATGGAGTGGCTGTAGTAGACATGACTACATACATTACAGTAACTGGCTTTGTTAAATATCGATGACCGAACGATATTATATCAATTACATTAAGAAATATGAGTTACATTTTTGCATATTTCACACATGTCACGCCAGAAATAAGAGGCTCTCTGTTACGTGTGAAGGGCGTTACTTTGAATGCAGTGTTAACGTGCACCAGCCCCATCTACAGGACACATGTTAGGAGGAAGACGAGGATCGAACTCGCAAACCAATAACTACGACAGGATTGTAATTTATTGCGTATCCTGGATACCCAAATTTGTGGAAAACTTCCATACATGCAAAATAACTTTAAATGAAAATTTTCCTTACAAACCTAAGTTTTCTAATTTTCCTCAAAGTTGGAAAACAACTTCGGCAATTGAATCATCATACAAACTCACTAAAATCATGTTATATCTTTGATAACCATGGCACTCTGCCTCTATAACGTAAAGCCCCAAAAAGCGGAAGCCAGATATAAAATATACGGTGCTCCTGAAAGAAATTTCATCAGTGGGCTTCGGTGTTCTTTCAAGACGAGAATCGAACCCACAAAACCCTTTGATTAAATCTATTATTAGAAATCAATGTAGTTTACCTTATTTTTTTTTTAATTTTATTTGTCAAATTAAAGAAAAGAGCTAGGCATATCTATACTGCAAGATATTAATCAAGATGTAAACTTACAACGTTTTGTTCTCTTTTCAGCTCCTGAAGACATTCGATCAAAACCCGATAATTTATCTTTTACATGTTTATGTAACAAAAGAAAAATTAGTTTCCTGTTGGTTTTTCAAGATAATCAATGGAAGTAATATTTTTTACGCTGAAAGTTTTAGCCCTTAAAGATAACTTAAAACATCAAGTTATCTTTTTTAAGAAAAGTCCAGCAAATTAAAGTGTTGACAATAAAGGGGGAGAGGGGGGAAAGAAAATCTGGGTATTGAAAATTTAGGACATTTTATTAACTTTCTAGTCATTTAATCGAAAAAATATCAATACAGAGTCCATTACAGTAACTGGCTTTGTTAAATAACCATCAATAAATAATAAGAGGAAAGTGTCCGTCTACGGATTGCAACACACCTACTTCCTCTGCGTATAAAAGGCTGAACATTTATTTGTACTATTCATCATCGAGATGTGCACCTGAGGCTCAGATTTGTAAGATTCTATTTAGTTTTTTAAATGATTTTATTAAATTAAGAAATATTACATAACGGAACATCTTAAAAAAATAGTTCCAAGAACTAGAAAGTGCCTTTGCAGCTTAGTTGATATCGCCTGGGACTTCATAACCACAATAAGCCTTTTGTTCTAGTCCCGATGGGGGACACTTATTTTTTTTTAATGTATATGCCTTAATGGGTTAAAGCGGGACCAAATAGCTAGTAACCTATATTTTAAGGCTGACATTATTTAGGAATATGACCTACATTTTTGCCTGTTTCACACAAGTTAATCCAGAAATAAGAGGTTGACAGCATTTTACAAAAGGACAACATTTAAATGCATCGAAGTTCTTAGGCACTTGTATAGTGTCGTAAGTGGCGAATGTAGCAGTGCTTAATGCTGTAATTGAATTATAAATCTACATTTTCAGATAATGTATTAAAATATGCATATCGACACAAGTATTTAATTTAATTAAAACATTTTTAAGTCAAAGGAAACTGCAAAAAAATGCTTACAAATACTCTTATTTTTCTTTAGATGCAAAGAAGATACACGTCGAAGGTCATAAGACGGACCTATTGAAACAAAATTGTGCGGCTTTTTCCCCCGGTTACGTCATTTTGAAGTAGTTCTACGCATACTCAATAAGCCTCCTTACGAATCTACGGAGCTGAATATTTCACAACTGACCGATATATCTTCACACACCTTTCGAGGAATAGAACAGTCTTTTCTGTTCGCATTATTCGCAGGTCATTAATGATTGATTTGCGATTACTTTCAGTGAATTTTGTATAGACTAGGAAGGTTTTGTCTGTCAATGAACACAAATAAATATATATTTTAATAAATTAGAGGCAGCTTTGCAGCACTCATGGGTTCCAACGCACTGATAAATAACACAATGTTGACAAAGATGAAGGATAAAAATATTACCACATAGTTATTTGAAATGTTTGATAGTTAGATAATCTCCAAGTAGGAAAAGGGCCAAGACATACCTAAAAGGAAAGAAGAAACATCATGAGAAATTTTATAGTAAAACGTTAACACAATGAAAAACAATATTACAATTCAAGTAAAAATATAGCACATTAGTTACCAGAAAATGCTTTTGTAACACAGTGACAAAGACGTTGGTTTGACACTTTTTAGATATAATCAAAATGGTTAAACCATATAATGAAATATATATAATAAATTTGGGAAAATTCTATGTACTTTGTGGATAAACGTCATTTTGGAGACTATTTTTCACCTTACCAATGCAAAAGCAGCAGGTTTTTTAAATTTTTTTTTTACTAATGGTAAGAGCGATTATGTATACAGCACACAAACATTTCATTTCGACGCAGCTATGCTATGTCAATGCACAAGTCGGGCATAGCATAGATGTAGGAAAGGGAGGGGCTCAGGGGCTTATGCCTTCGCATAGGAATAATTCCTTAAGAAATCTATGCAATTATTTAATTAGCAAATTATTGCTGATTAACAATTAGTAATTGAATAAATGGCTAATTACTGTGTAACATAACTAACTGTTAATTAGCATTTATCCATATTGGTAAATGTTTTGGGAATAGGTATAATGATTCCCCCCATAATGAATTAATTGCTAGGCCCTGGTGCACAGTGTCCACTCTAAAATTTATAAGGCGAAAATGCCAACACATATTATTCACAAAGCTAATCGTATCAACCAGTTTTCATAGGTTTAGTTTATGAATATCCTTTTCGTTAATTGTAATGCAGTTCTTGCGAATGACGACACTCCACTGTAATGACAATATGAATTAAAGGAACATGAAGTTCGGTAAATCGAGATTCCGGTTGATTGATATTCGAACTTTTAATCTATTTTATTTTAAGCAGAGATAGACCCATTACTGACAAAAAAAAAATACGAAAGCGAAATAAAGGATCGAAATGTCCAGTTCATTGAATTTTACGGATAATTTAATGCCGGAAAATACATGTTATTCTAAATGAAAACATTTTCTATCCAACAAAATATTTCTACAAAATCGAGGTGAAATAACAAAAAAAGATAGTTTAATTAAGAATTTCCAAAAAACGAAATGCCACATAACCGGACTTTTAATTCAAACCGAGCAAGGGAAGAATTCATTATTCGACAAAACAGAATTATCAAAATAGTTAATAGCCCAGTAGAGATAGGATTTTGGCTTGCAAAAAATGGAGTAGTTTTGATTTTCGGGTATGTTGTATGTATCGACCCCCTCGTGAAAAATCCAAGTTTTCGACCTCCCATCCCTTGTGCGTTTTCCGCCATCTTGAAAAAACCGCTAAAAAAAGGCACTTTTTAAAGTTTTTCCTCAATAACTCTCTTCCAGTACATTTTAGGTTAAAAGTCACAATTACAATTTTACAGAGCATTAAATTTCCTACAAATTTCATGTATAACATATTGGAAAATTCTAAACATGTACTGAGATATAGGGCCGTAAAAATCTATAAAAATTTCAAAAAAATGAAAAAAGTCAAATATGTCGTTAGTTTTACTTGAATAACTTTTTTCTGTGCAGTTTAACGTAAAATGCATAATAACCAATCTTGTAGAGTATTAAATTTACTACAAGATCCATACAAAATATTTGTAATTACTACGAACAGATGCCGAGAAATGTTGAAATAAGAATTTTGGTGAAAGTTGGTTGTAAACTGCAAATATCACCCTTTGTTGAAATTAGTATTCCTGAAAGTAATATCTTTAATCTATTATGTATGTAATATATACATGTAGTTCACGTATGTAGTACATGAACTTGCATGCAATACATGAGATTTATGTCAAATTTAGGAGAATACAAAAAAATTTTAAAGCATTTACAAATACCTATATTTAAATTTAATACAATTTGAAAATGCATCTTAACTTTTGTTTTAATGATATATACAAAATCTCAAATTAAAAATCCATCATAAAGTTTTGTTGTTTTAGCACAGGTGTGCTTGATGTATAAAGTTCATTATTTCAACCAATAGGCAGTAGATCGTCAAACTCTTCTTCTTCCATGTTCAATTCAACCTCTGGTGCATTACTGCTGGACTGGAATCCACATTGAAGACATACTATGGAGCATAGAAGCCCAGCTTTTTTTTGCAGCTGCATTTGTTACCACAAGTCTTTTTGCATTGGCACGAAATCATGTTAAGCAATGCCTGTTGTGCTGGTTCTTTATTCATTGGGACTGGAGTTAGGCCACCAATATCCTTCTTCCAGCCCATTTGAGAGCGTCTTTTTCATACATCCAGGTTTGAACTTGCAGATAAGTTCTACATGCATGATATTGAACTGCATCCTTAGTTGGATGTAGTCAAGCCAAATTGAATTTTGTGTTTATAGCAGCTTTAGAAAAGCGAAGATACCGCAACTCATCTATAGAAGTGTTTAGGTCACCGCCAAAAAGGGCCACAAGGAAAGTTTCAGTGGCTTCCGTGATGTTTTCTTTTTCTGCAAGATATGAAGATGATTCATCTTCATATTGTTTCCGAAGCCTCGCTTTTATAATTCTCATATCTGGACGAAACTCTCCTTTAATCTGATTAACCAAGTCTTCAAATGAAAACTAGCACCAGTAGAATCGGGTATCCAAAGTGTATTTTTTCTGCTTCTCCTCGAAATCCTTAGGTAATTCGTTTCCACAGAGGAAGCAGTGATGTTTGAAAGTGAAAACACATTCATTCAACGATCTACGGGATGGTCCAGGCGCAGTCTGAGAAGCTGCCCTTCGGAGGTAAGCTGCAATCAGCTTGTCCTTATTAGTTCTTTTGGCATGAAGTATGAACCCTAACTTCGTTCACATTATTAAGAAAAGCAGAATGAGTTGAAAGTTTACGCTTTACACTGAACTCGCGTAATTCGCCTAGCTCTTTCACTACGAACGTTTCACCTTCACTTAAACTTTCAGCACAGATAAAGCACACAGTTCCATGCAAACTCGACATTTTGAACAAAAAAGCACACACTACAGTGCTTAAAAACAAAAAAAAAGAGCAAACACAACAGAACGAGAACCGAAACTCCTACAACTGGAAATATGCAAGAGAAGGAAGGGAAAGTACGTGCGACATTGTTATTGTTATTTCAACATTTCTCGGCATCTGTTCGTATTAATTACAAATATTTTGTATGGATCTTGTAGTAAATTTAATCCTCTACAAGATTGGTTATTATGCATTTTACGCTAAACTGCACAGAAAAAAGTTATTCAAGTAAAACTAACGACATATTTGACTTTTTCATTTTTTTGAAATTTTTATAGATTTTTACGGCCCTATATCTCAGTACATGTTCAGAATTTTCCAATATGTTATACATGAAATTTGAAGGAAATTTAATGCTCTGTAAAATTGTAATTGTAATTTTTAACCTAAAAGGTACTGGAAGAGAGTTACTGAGGAAAAACTTTAAAAAGTGCCTTTTTTTAGCGGTTTTTTCAAGATGGCGGAAAACGCACAAGGGGTGGGAGGTCGAAAACTTGGATTTTTCACGAGGGGGTCGATACATACAACATACCCGAAAATCAAAACTACTCCATTTTTTGCAAGCCAACCTCTTTTTTTGAGCTATCTCTACAGGGCTATAAGCGCGAATGTACATACAAAAAGTCGATGGATTTGATAACCTCCCGTTTGATACTGAGTTTGCGCCCGATATTGAATGATACGAGTGCTTTTTTTTTTGTTCCTTTTGCTTTTTCCAAAGTATATATACTATTTGTAAATGCATATTCAATTCTGTATAAGGAAGGAAGTGAGCGATGTGTGAATGAGAGGAAGCAGATACAGGAAGAGGCATCAGAAGGGAGAAGGGATTTCCTCGATTAACACACGAGGCAATTGGAGGGAGAACAAAAGGCCTAAAAGGAGTACCATTTTTAAACATTTCAGGCTCCACTTATGTGTCGTAGTAAAAAACAGTGTTTCTTTTAAATTATGTTTTCTAGGCATCTAAATATGAAACCTAATTTGTTACAGAATTTGTGAGTGACTCATTTAGGAAATTAAAAGCATTCATGGAGTGTCATAGGATCCATGGAGCAAGGCTCTAAAGCATCCAATTTCCATTTTGAACCGCATCAGGCTTAATAAAAGAAGTTCATGCTAAAAAATATTTACATAAGCAAAAAAAGTAGTCAAATATTGGCAGATTTTAACAAAAATAATAATTGCAAAAAAAACAAAAATTTTGTACACAATTCTCCATGAGAATGAGTGACTCTTGAATTTTTCGCTGCTATTTACAAATTAAGGAGCACTATCACAAAACCGGGCTAAATATCGAAGAAACAGTTTTGTCAGATTTGCGTATTAAAAAAAATTCATCACAGTAGTAAACCCAGAAGATGTAATACAAATAATGTCGACCAACTACAGGCTCTAGGCCCAGCAAGGTTGGTTCTGTCAATCCATCATTCTCACGATTCCCCAATGCCGATCCAATTGTTTTTTAAAAACCACCCACCCCTGAAGAATTAACAACATACTCAGGCAAACCATTCCATTTGTCAATAACCCTATTAAAAAATAATGCTTTCTAACATCCCGATTAAGCTGTGACTTGTATAATTTAAATCCATGACCTCTATTAGTTTCAATTCAGTGTTGCTTTAGAGCAACATTGGGAGAAAAAAGGTTAAAGAGCTTACTTTCAGGTCGCAAAAGGCAAAAAAGGTATATATTACAATTATTACTATACCGAATTCGAATTGTTGTTTAAGTGAGCACCGAAGTAGAATGTTGTTTTTAATTTTTTAACAGTTTGATGACCCGTCACAATTAAACTATTCCCTTCCCTTCCCCATGAGGTCAAAGCATTCGACAACCCATCAGATGGCTCACAAAGTGTATAAACGCAATCTGGACATACGAAAAAGAAAGTTAAATTTTTTGTGAAATCAGGTATTCTAAACAGTCAGCTTGTTTTTTTTTTTCGATATTAAAATTATTTCGTACGCATGTTCCTTATTAAAAGATCATGAAAAACATTTTATCCCAATTTAGCCGAAACTAAATGTAAAATGGACAAGAGAAAAAATCCCCCTATGAATCCGAACACACACTCTCCGCCCCCGTTTCGGACACACGTCTCCCACCATTTCTATGCTCCCACCGCACGCACTTTTCCCTTTTCTTGTCTTTCCCTCTTCTTCTTCTGCGGCAGTAGTCGAGAGGCCCTATTCATTGAGACGGAACCAAAGGAGTTCGCGTGTGATCCCATTGACACACCGCTGATTGTACAGAGCGCCGCCTCGATTGTAGAGTGAACGAAACAAATGAGTAGCTTTTTATAGAAATCACTACCTTTCTAATGAGTTCGGTAAAATACACAGAATGTTAGTTTTTAGTTACTTTTTATCTGCAAAATTCATTGTGATGTGTTATGGGGAGGGGCGGTGTAAAGATAACGTGACAGAGCGTGACATAGGGAGGGGGTGTACAAAAAGATGAGAAATAGCGTGACACAATAAATGAACGCTTCCTTATAGTAATTTAAAAATACATTATTCGGAGCACGGAAAAAAGTCCGCAAAACTTGAATTTCCTGGAGAGTAACAGCGGAACCCGCGCTAAATTTAAATCTAAAATGGCGAAAATAAAATGTTTACATGGCAATTTTGTCGAAAATAGTTAGAATTGCTTTCAGACAATTCCCAAATAACTAAAATCGAAAAAATGTACCCCAAATTTGGTTTATCGTTATGATCCTTCCTTGTGTTCAGATAAATAGATCCTTTCTTAAAACTACATATGTTGATTTTAAAATGTTTAGAAACATCAACATTCGACATCAAATGTTGCAAACACAATACTTTTATTGCTACTCTATATTTATAAAAGGTAGCAGCGATTAAAATGAGTGCAGACCATGGCTGCCAATTGAAGAGTGCCGAATATGATTGTAATCAATTTCTATTTATTTCTGTAATCTACTGAAATGATTTTTCACGTAAAACCCTCATGGCCTTGCTACAACACAGACACATCCGAATTCTTTTATGGTGCACTAGGTTCGGAATTTTTTTTATGCTTAATAATTGAGAGGATATTTTATTTTATTCAATATCTTAATACTCTTATGTTAAAAAAAAAATCAATTGAGGAAAATTCAATGGATTAGCAATATATATATATATCGCTTTGACAATGCTTTTTGTTTAATTATAGAAGTTACGGCCTTGAAGGAAAATTAAGACGCACCAATATCATGTTTGCTGAAGACTTCGAAAAATTTCAACATCTTCCACTTCTTCAATATGCGTCGCAAAACTCAAATCCGTGCTGCAATTACAGTGACTCAACTCAACTTTTTCATTTACAAATGAAAAAGGAATAACATGACTATCTCATTTATAGAATGAATCACACGCATTCAAAACGATTGTGATTTTGAATTTTAAGACACATTCTCTCTAATGGACATTCATATCAAAACAAATCGAAGCGGTCGACATAATTTGACAAATGTCGCAGTATCATTAGTACAATAAGGGAATCTAATAATTTCGATTGCACTTTCCTATTGAATGAGATAAAAAAGAAAACAGGTCAAAAATAACTAATCGCCAAATGAGATGCATGCATGCAAAAACAAACATGTCATAAATTTGCAAATCGAGGAAAACCGCAAAAACGTTTGCTAAATGCAGACATTTCTATGGACTTACAGATTTTCAAGTTTTAAAATAAAAGGGATATTTTAGGAAATATTAACTTTTTTTGCAAAAATGGATAGATATAATATTTTTTTATAAAAGTACAATGCTTATATCATTTTAATGTTTTTTTACATGTTTGGTTTTGCCATGTTTGGTTTGCCGCAAATGTTGACGCAAAAATAAATTGAAAAAAATATATACATTCCCGACACTATAATAAATGCCACAATATACATGAATTGGTCTCATTTAATAAGACATTTGGCGAACAAATAAAAACATATGTACAAACGTAGGCGGAAAGCTTGTTTATCTTCCTTTTGTTGAGGAGGTTTTTCGTTGGACTCATTCTTTTTTTTTTCTTTCTAGAATCAGTAGAAATGATGTTTCACTTTAAACTCTTCGGACCGTGATTCGACATAGCCATGAACGATTTTTGTTTTCTGTTTAGATCGCTATTAACAATAATTTGGCACTTAATTTTTACAATTTGTTTTAATGATATAGAGAGAAATAATAAAAAATGTAATAACATAGTGTTCTCAATTCAAATATTTTTCACGAAGTTATTCAAAATAAAATAAAAATTATTATTTTTAAAAATGTTTTAAAAATACAAGATAATAAAACAAATCTAAAATTTGACATGTATGTGAAACCACGACAAAATGAGTAAAAACCACTCATAGGCAAAAAGACAACAAACTTAGTGTAAAGTAGTTTACATTTTGCCACGCCCCCTGGCCTCAATAAGTGACAAATGACAGATATTTTCGCACGAATGAATCATGAGTAAAACGGAAAAGATTTTTTATTTTATTTCGCGCCCTGAATAGCTCATGTTACCCGAAACCTACGGTATCCGTGTTGGTAAGCATTTTCCGGAGAAAAAAAATAAGGAGTTTCTAAGGACCTTAAAATCAATTTTAAGGACCTTATTTTTAATCAGTTTATAAGACAGGTTTCTTAGGCCCATTCTACACGGACGTTAGCGAGCTTTTGCAGACGGCTCTATGATTGAAGCATACAAACCACGTAATTTGCATCCACCCATCGCAGAGCCATCTGCAAAAAGCTCGTGCGCGTTCATCACGTCCGTGTAGAATAGGCCTAAGTAAAAAAATATATTTTTTTAAATTTATTTTAATTAATATAATAGAGGAAAATAGGTGTATGCGCAGGTAAAAGCTATCGGGTGCAAAGAAGGCGTGGTTGTTTTATTCAGATACAAAGTTGTGTTGATATTTAAATCGAACATTTTTAAAATAGGTTTAATAAAATTATTTAAATTATAGTCGTTTCAATGAATTCTGAAGAGCCTTCTATAACTTGAAAGTTTCTAAGAACCTTTGGAATAAAAATAATAAGGAGTTTCTAGGTACTTAAAGGAGTGTACGTATCCTAAGAATAGTGAAACGGGCAGAGAAACACAATTCCCGCCCGTTTAAATTTAAATAAGGGATTCGTTCAAATGTTTTTTTTTTCTTTTGATTGAAGAACGAGTTATTTTACCTCTGTCTGGAAGATTTTTTTTTTAATGAAGTGATTATATGTAATGGAACTAGATCGGTCGCGCGAACCGGAATAGACTACAATACAAAATGATGGGGCAAACAGCTTGAGAATTAACAGAAGATAATATGTAATGTCGGTAGAAACTGGTTGGTTGAAAAACGCCGCGCTAGAACTACACAATGGGCTAGTGACAACGATTCGATGTCTATCCTGAAGGAATGACACGGGGTGGCACACTGCAACGTCATTTAACATGAATCATGGTCAGATGACGAGGGTAACACCTGAGCTTGCAACCTACGCATCTGTTGCAGGCGTGAGGTCGTTTGAAATATAATGCTGACATTGCTGGATAAAGCTACTTTTGATTCTGCGTACTTCTTTTTGAGTTTTCATTAGTTTTTCTCTTGTATTATATTTTAAAATTGAAGTCAAAGTGATCTATTAATATCAAAATGTCATGTTTCGAATTGTTTCATCTAATCAGTTTTGCGCCCCATCACCCACCTGGGATGCTCCTGTGTTCTCAGTGATTCCTTATGCCAACACATCAAGTGACTCCGGAAAAAAGACACAGAATCCGAGTTTATTTCCCGCGCGACTTCAATCGCGGAAGCACTTACCACACCCAAGAAAAATACTCAGGCGCAGTAACAATGGCGCACTGTCAATGAAGGAACGACTGCGAAAAGCACGCACTCTTTCAAAGAGGGTCCTTTCCCAAATATTTACCCAGACAATCATAACAAAAGAAGGGGGGTCGATTTTTGCGATGGGCAACGCACCTGAAGAGCCGAAGGAAAATAAACTCCCGAGAGGATAACCTTCCAACCATTTACGAAAATCATCAAGGAGAGAAGAAAAAAGAAGTTCCCCTACCTCATTAGGTGCTATTAGGGATTTTTAAGGCTTATTCCCAATCAGGTGAGAATGTCGCAAGTTGCGCGTTCGAAGTCATTAAAAAAACAAGGCACACAATGAAGAAGGGGAGATAGGGGGCTTTCGAAGTTATTACTATACTTTTAATACACAGTTTGCTCGAGGCCCATAAAACACGATTGCGTCGTTCTGCTGCTCAACAAAGAAAATGAAACTGGGATTTATACATAAGAAATAAGTTCGCCTTTCTCGAAAGAAAAGATCAGTATGAATCATACTACCTATTTATGGTACGAGAAGACATTCAAAACACACACTGAGTTGATCCCTGGGAAAATGCAAACAATTTTTCCTCGATGCATTGACTGATGAATCATTTCAATGGGACAAAATTTGTTTTGGATCCATAATATAAATTCGCTTTATAGAAAATGTGGAGGCGAGTTCGCAATATTTTATTATAAAAAGTTTTGGATAAAACATGTGTTATGGTTAAAACCATAATTGGTTAATTTTTAATTCCTCTTTTATTTAATTTAATTTCAGACTCCCCTAATTGTATTAATTAATTTATGTAATATTGATGTATCCTATTTAATTGTCAAACTTGTACTTGGGAACCTGCACTTTTGATTCCATTTAAGCCCAAACGTAAATTTCCCCCTTTTTCATAACCCCCTAAGAGCTTTTTAGTTGTAAATGGGGTGATAACCCCTGTCTGGAGTCTTTTCCACCCCTTTGGGTCCCCACATCGGCCTCTCCTCCTGTATCATGTTACACATCTGGGGTCTGGTATGTGAGTTGAGTTCGTGTTTTTGAGACCGTTTTACGTACTGGTCTGGAATTATGTTTAACTGTAACCGAAGTTGTAATTGTAAATTCTCTGATTGGCTGAGAGGAAAATTGATGTGCTAGTTTTGAGGGATCTGGCAAGGAGGTTTTGGCGATTTATTGGTAAGCGCACCTTTTGACGTGACTTTTTAACGCATCTTTCGAAGCCTCAAGACGTACAGGAGTGTAGCTCCCGTCTTATAAACGCGGACCGTGTGTCCTTTTTCAAAACCCGATGGGTTAATCTCGTGCAATAGCCGCCGATGCTGATGCGGGGTTAGAGGAATTACTTAACCGCCGCCACCAACCTCAACGATGCTCGAGAGTCACCCATTCCAGTAGATGTTGCCGGGTTAACTGCAATAACCCCAGCCACCCATCGACGTAGCCCCCAGAGGGATGTTCCCGTCCTCTGCCGTTGCCTCTGATGTCAGCCCTGGACGCCTCCCCCCATCACCCGTCAGGCCCGTGATCCTCGCCCAGAGAAGGTCCCATCCACCAACCACCTCTGAACTGGATTTCTCTGCTGGACGACCACCACTGGCTGACGCCCTTTGACCGACCACCTCTGAAGCTGACATCGGAGTTGACACTCCGTCGAAGGATGTGCCAAGTTCCACCCCACTTTTCGTCCACCTCCCAATCTTGGACACTTAGTATGGCCGTAGCGGCTTAGCCATGTTTTCTGTTTTTTTTGGGGGCACTCGTATTGTATTCGCCTTGATCTCCTGCCACATCTCTCTCGACGAAATCAGCTGAAGGTAGTAGTTTTTAATTTTAGTTTACCCTCCCCCTTTTAATTTATTTAGTTTTAACTTGTTTGGCTTTTTGTAAGGTTCTTAAGTGTTCCGTTCCCTTTTTAATCTTAGTGTTTTAATAAATTTGTTTTCTTTTGGTCACAATTTTTAGTCTTGTGTTTTTTGTCTGTTCTAAACTATACGATCACGCCAGGTAAATTCTTAAATTAAACAACGATTAATATTATCGTTCTTCTTTTCTTTGTTTATTAGTGCTTTTTAATTAACCCGTAAAAGTAACTACAACAGTGGTGCCTTTGACCTAGGATGTTTTTTCGTTTTTAATCTGCATTTTTGCGGCATAGCTAGGCCTAACTTCAAGCGATTTTCGCCGATGGAGATGTGTCGCGATGTTTGTTTACATTTGTGTTTGTGTTCTTTCTTTTTGTGTTGAGGGATTTAATTGAACTGTAATTGCTTTTAATTTGTGTTTGAGGATTATTAATTGATTATCTTAAGTTTAATGGAGTTATGAAATTATTATTTTTGAGTTGAGAATTTGATAATCGGTTTGTTTACATACAGATTGGAATGTTTTAAGAGTTGTTTAAAGTTTTGCCTTGATGAAGTTTTTTTGACCCTTTTGAGTAATGTTTGTGGAACTGCCTAATTTTGAATTTAGAGTATTGTTTTAAGAGTGAAGTTTAATTTTTTTTTATTGGAAGGTTATTTTTGAGTAATGAAATTTTAGAGTTAGGAATTGAGAGAGAAATTGCTTGGTGCAATTATGTCAGTTATGAGTTAAATTACCTTCAATAAATTTTAGTTTGTTAATTTTGTGATTGATTATTGTGTATTTTCTGGATATTTGTATTTTTGGTCATGTTATAGAAGTGTCTTGACCTAATCGTGTGATTTAACGTCTAATGACTTTCATACAACCTGGGACATTCATTTTCTATTGTTCTTTTGAGCTTTGACCACTTGCTGGCTTTGTTTTTGGGACACCTTGATATTAATTTTGGGTAAAATAGTTGTTGGTACATTAAAATTGTATTTCTGTGTAGTAGAGAAAATAGTGTAGTGTACGCCCCAGAGAGGTCTCCTAGAAAGTAGAGAAGTACTACCTATTAAGTGTTTATCGTGTCATTGTATTTCTGTGTATTTTGTACTACCATCGTTCCCCACTTTTTAAACTTGTGGTCACTTCACAAATGATCTTAAGTTGTCTTCGTGCCTGAAGCCCTTTCCGGCTTGCCCAATTTACTTGTATTTAGATTTTTGCTGTGTTCTTTTCACTTGTTGTATTCAATAGCAGCTAGGTCTGTTTCTGCGAGTAACTTTCCCCCTTCCAACTTTCGTTTACCGTGTGATTTTAAGCTGGTCTTGGGTCACATGTTTTTTTTTTTTGGTTGGTTGTTTGTTTTAGCGCACATTTAAATTTACCCTTCTTCCTTGCTCGCTTGAACTTTCCTGTTTGTGTTTGAATGCATTTATTTAGGTTTTTAATTTTAACAAGGTATTTTCTTACCTGTACAACCCTTTGAGCTGGTTGTTTTGCTGTCATCTTTATTGATATGGGTTTTTCTAAACTGATTGTTTACATTTGAAGTGTGGTCAAATACTTTTCTTCTTGGAGTGAGTTCTGATTTTTAATTGTTTTTTTTTTTTTTAATTTGTTTAGGGTTGCCATCCTCAGACTTAAACTGTTAATTCTCGGTTGATTTTAGCTTGTAACTATTTAATAATTTTCTAGTTTTAAGATCATTGTTGACTATCTGTAATAGCATTGTTTGATAAGATTGTAATTTATTTGCTTAAAATCTAAATTGCTTCAAGGACTCTAACTAAGCAATAGGTTGAATTTAATGTTGTATTTCTGATTTAATTAATTGTTAATATATTTTAGTTACTGTAGGGCTTCTAATTTTAAATGTTTGAGTTTAACTTTTAGATTTTCTCGTCCGGTTAAATCCCATTTGTCTTTGTTATGCATTGTGTGACCTTATTGTGTTTAGTTTTTAAAGTTTTGCTATAATTGTGAACACCCCATGTAGGGGACGAAGATTTTTGGAGGGAGAGTCTGCTGCTGTTTACTTTCTGCCTAGATCTGTGTTTTTATTCTTGTGAAAAAAAAAAAAGTTAATTCTTAACTTTTTTTTAAGAGGTACGCGTAGGGAATGTTATGGTTAAAACCATAATTGGTTAATTTTTAATTCCTCTTTTATTTAATTTAATTTCAGACTCCCCTAATTGTATTAATTAATTTATGTAATATTGATGTATCCTATTTAATTGTCAAACTTGTACTTGGGAACCTGCACTTTTGATTCCATTTAAGCCCAAACGTAAATTTCCCCCTTTTTCATAACCCCCTAAGAGCTTTTTAGTTGTAAATGGGGTGATAACCCCTGTCTGGAGTCTTTTCCACCCCTTTGGGTCCCCACATCGGCCTCTCCTCCTGTATCATGTTACACATCTGGGGTCTGGTATGTGAGTTGAGTTCGTGTTTTTGAGACCGTTTTACGTACTGGTCTGGAATTATGTTTAACTGTAACCGAAGTTGTAATTGTAAATTCTCTGATTGGCTGAGAGGAAAATTGATGTGCTAGTTTTGAGGGATCTGGCAAGGAGGTTTTGGCGATTTATTGGTAAGCGCACCTTTTGACGTGACTTTTTAACGCATCTTTCGAAGCCTCAAGACGTACAGGAGTGTAGCTCCCGTCTTATAAACGCGGACCGTGTGTCCTTTTTCAAAACCCGATGGGTTAATCTCGTGCAATAGCCGCCGATGCTGATGCGGGGTTAGAGGAATTACTTAACCGCCGCCACCAACCTCAACGATGCTCGAGAGTCACCCATTCCAGTAGATGTTGCCGGGTTAACTGCAATAACCCCAGCCACCCATCGACGTAGCCCCCAGAGGGATGTTCCCGTCCTCTGCCGTTGCCTCTGATGTCAGCCCTGGACGCCTCCCCCCATCACCCGTCAGGCCCGTGATCCTCGCCCAGAGAAGGTCCCATCCACCAACCACCTCTGAACTGGATTTCTCTGCTGGACGACCACCACTGGCTGACGCCCTTTGACCGACCACCTCTGAAGCTGACATCGGAGTTGACACTCCGTCGAAGGATGTGCCAAGTTCCACCCCACTTTTCGTCCACCTCCCAATCTTGGACACTTAGTATGGCCGTAGCGGCTTAGCCATGTTTTCTGTTTTTTTTGGGGGCACTCGTATTGTATTCGCCTTGATCTCCTGCCACATCTCTCTCGACGAAATCAGCTGAAGGTAGTAGTTTTTAATTTTAGTTTACCCTCCCCCTTTTAATTTATTTAGTTTTAACTTGTTTGGCTTTTTGTAAGGTTCTTAAGTGTTCCGTTCCCTTTTTAATCTTAGTGTTTTAATAAATTTGTTTTCTTTTGGTCACAATTTTTAGTCTTGTGTTTTTTGTCTGTTCTAAACTATACGATCACGCCAGGTAAATTCTTAAATTAAACAACGATTAATATTATCGTTCTTCTTTTCTTTCTTTTGTTAGTAGGTTTTATTTAACCCGTAAAAGTAACTACCACAACACATGTTTCGAATGTTCATCGCGTATATGATATCTACGTTTATGAGGGAGGTATGCGTATATACTGCATTATATATATCGATGCCTAAGTGAATCTTTGTCAATCAAAATAGTTGCATTTCAGCTACCACAATGAAAGTACTATTCAGATACCAACTTGACGATTCAAATGAGCTCTTAGCCTCAAACTTACGAAGAATGCACAAGAGCACTAAGGTATCGATATCGACCTGTGAGTACTATAACTGGATAACTCCAAAAATGGTATAGCATCGGTTTGTATAGGAATTTGTATATATACAGCTGATTTGTAGTTATCTAGTTGTAGTACCGGTGGAACGGTATGTTTTTTTTATGTAGACAAACATCTTGCATGCCCCCTCACTCCCTTTTATAAAATAAATAGTAGGTTTGTAAATATATACCCGATAAATAGTAATTATGTCTACAGAATATATACCCGATGCCCACAGTGTTCAAATTAGAGGATTGAAACTTTACACACCTTTGTTAGATAATAAAATGGTTGTGTATTGAAACAATTTTTATCTGCCTGTCCCTGCGTTGTCGGAGATTCCATGAAGTGTATCCGACTGTTTTTTAGTATATTTATGTGTTAGATAAAAATTCTTGAGTTTCCATTAAGAAGAAACTTTTTCTTAAAGGGGCCATGAGAGTATTTTAGAGGGCAAGGAGACCATGCAGCCGCCTTCGTACTTTTTCATCAATGTTGGAGGGTCGAGTGAACTCTTGGAGCGGTAGCCATATTTACGCTTGCTTTGAAAATGATTAAAAATTGTATTTAAAAAATGACTACACTATTATAATTTTGGTTCAAAGGTGCACATGCACAAAAAGAGGTTAAAGAGCCGCTATATACTTAAAATTACAGACTTCGTACAGTGGAGGAGAATTTATTTTTCAACCTACACAATCTTGCATCAACAATATCAACCATTATTATTATTATTGATAAGAGCTTCTCTCAATAATAAATTAAGCTTATTTCATGTTCTTTGCAGATAAAAATAAATTATCATAAAAGTCACTAAAGGCAATTCACATGAGAAGAGAAGAGAAGAGCATGTCCGTGTAACACTTCTTCACTCATTTCGGAGCCCATTGTGTGTGCGGCCCGAGAGCAGCCGAGTGCAGAACTGTGTCGGAGGTCCATTATTCCCGTCCATTGTAACAGAAGTGGTGGTGTTTTTTATTTCTTCATGAATTGAAAGCTTTCGCAATTAATTCGTCAAGAGCCCGGTCTATGCGAGATATGAAGTCCGTTGCGACACTCACAAGACAAGAGAACGACCCACATCGCTATCCAGCCAAAGATCGACGTTCGAAGCAGGTTGCCGTGAATTATTTCGCTTTGACACTTTCATTTTAAAAATATCATGCTATTATTTAGAGAAAAAATATCAGATGTAGCTATGTCGGAGCACGTCCATAAGACTTTTGCGTGACCTTGTCAACATAAAATACGCAACCTATTCCTTCAGTAGAGACAGTATTCTTGTGTATTTATATAAAACACGAGTAGTCACTAATATCCTAATTTGCAACTCTAGTGCGACGTGAATTTAGCCAAGTAATTTGTAATTAACATATTTACGTAATATACACTACGATATTTTTCACTCTATACGATATTTTTCTTAATTAGTAATAACTACTAATTAATAAAGAAGGGTTTTACCTGAAACGGCATTTTAGCAGGGGGGGGGGGGGGGGGGTATTTGAAAATGTCGTTAAGAAAAAAGTTTACCAACCAATTCAGCAGATTACAGAAACAGGAAATGATCGCCAAAAAAAAAAAATCACAACGGAAGGAGGATACACAGATTGTTACAACTGAATCCCGTGTCCCTATATCCACACATTGTGCGTTCTTTATTTTATTTTAAGAATCTACAAGAAATCGGCACCTGATTTCCTACCATATTATGTCAATGGTGATATTTTTTAACGGAATTATAGTGTTAGAATGAATCACATTAAAAGCCCCTATGTGGCTTATTTTAACACTGCCCGACAGGTACAATCCAAGTCGAATCGAATTGAAGGTGGGACGAAATTGGAAAGATAAGGAATGGGATAAAATATTCTTGTAGGGGTGTTACTTATTAGGGGTGTCAACGCATCGCGATTTGATCGACTTTTTTTTTTTTTTTTTGCATTAAATTCTGCCAAGGACCCGTACACATCTGACTAGAGTAAAATAAAAGACGATCATCCTAACGCATAAATATATTTTACATATATTGCACAGCACAAATCTATCGTCTAATTTTGATAAATCTTTTCACTCGAGGTAAATTAATTTTTTGTTCTTACTTTCCCGAGTGGTACAATAAATTAAATAAACAAACAATCACTAGAACCCCTCTGGTCACCCTTTCCTCCCTATGAGCGAAATCATCTGGCCGAATAGATCATTTGAGTCGCTCAATTTCGAAATGTCTCTTGTCCCGCTTTGGAGAACAAGCCCATTACATTTTTAAATCATTTTTTTTTTCGTATTATAATTTTATTTCTACACCTGGAATAAAGCGACGTATGCTGTTAAATGTGTAAAATGACATACTTCGCTTTATTCCAGGTGTAGAAATAAAATGTAATGCGAAAAAAAAATGTGATGGGCTTGTTCTCCAAAAAGGACGAGAGACGTTTTGGAATGGGGCGACTCATTTGTTAGTTCTTGCGAGCCTCCAGGCATAATAAGAGGCCACCGTGGCCGAGTGGATAAAGGCGTCAACTGGGAATCAAAGCGTTCCTGGTTCGATCCTATGCGATGGACTTGACTAAGAAAAGTAAAAAAGTAGTGATCTTGTGATCGGAGGGTTGTCAGCTTCACTAC
This sequence comes from Troglohyphantes excavatus, assembly GCA_963932185.1. Taxonomy (NCBI): domain Eukaryota; kingdom Metazoa; phylum Arthropoda; class Arachnida; order Araneae; family Linyphiidae; genus Troglohyphantes; species Troglohyphantes excavatus. The sequence goes on from OZ010671.1 coordinate 485,078, forward strand.
AAAATACTAGGAATGTCGTCCAGAACATCCACAAAAATTATCGGCGTGTATCCGTATACACGCCGATAATTTTGCACGACTGGTGCACGATACATCTGATCGGGGTCCAAAGTCCCCGACGTCTATTGAAGGCGCTGGGTGCCAGTTCATGTGTTTCCTCGTCGTTCAAAAATACGAGGCATCGTTTCCAGGTCTTTCCTTCGAGATAGGCTCCGAACCGTCACCAATAGCCCACTGTGCAGCTCTAGTGCGACGTTAAATAACAAAACCAAACCAGGCATGATAAGCGACGATCCCTAATAGTACATTCCAGTTAGAATCTTTCCAATTCGAGAGGCGAAATAAATTTTTCCGACCACCGAAAATGAACTAAATTTTCACAACCGAAATCCACTTACTCGAATCATGTGCGATGATGTATCCGAGCAGGTTCAACGGCGACATCCGAGAAACACGAAATCCAAAAAAGGACCCGCACACGGACGACACCGACCGCCGCGCGCCATGTGCTGAATCGAGCCTCGATCATGCGTGCCGTCAGTTCGACTATCCGGGGTCGCATAATCGAAGAAGAATGAGTCACGGAATCGCCGCCAAAGTGAAAGCGGGTCAGCGAGTCGTTCATTTGAACGTCACAAAATAGGAGCAAAGGCGTGTTGTAGAGGGAAATAAAATTCCTTGTTTGGGGAATCGATGGGTTGCTTGAAAAATCGTCGCAGTAGAACTGCACAATGGGCTGTTGTTTTCGACGGTTCGGGATATCTCGCGAAGGAAAGACCCAGGAACACTGCCCAGTAAGTTTTAACCATGGTCAGATGCAATTGCGGAACTAGCTATTGAGCACTTGGGGCAAGTTGTGGTTTGGTTAATTAACGTCGCACTAGAGCTGCACAGTGGTCCATTGGCAACGGTTCGGGGTCTACCTCGAAGGAAAGACCCGGGAACACATACACATTCACACACACATTCATTCATTCATTCATGCACCTCGTTATTTTAGAACCAGAATTTTTTTTTAATAAAAAAAATTAGAAAATGACAACCAAGCAATATAATTCACCACTAGGCAAAGACCGGAAGAACATCATAGCTTAACCCTGTCAGCGTCACGCACTTACTACAATCATTGTGTCGTGTAGGGATTGAGCCTGCCAGGTTCAGTTTGTGTTATTACTTAATAATAGTAATAATAAAACTATAAAAAATGAGAGAATGTATATGCAATCATATACTAAATAATGTAGAATTGTATTTCAAACTCATTTCAAAGCGTAATGAAACCTTGTAAATATAACAAAGTCTAATGATTCAAATAGTGAAAATTTCAAGCAAACAAAAAATTAAATAATATAAGATAAGAGATTTATTTAAAAAGTGTCTTGTCGCCAGCGATTTTTGTTTGAATCAACAAACGGAGGAACAATAAGATCACGTTCTAAATGGAGGAGGGTTGTAATCACGATGAGATTGCTTTGCAATACGATTAAGGCCGTGACAACGACAGATAAAAACATTAAAAAAAAAATAAGGCTAAAAATGCATTCAAAGAAAATCACATTCGAAGACTCGCAGACCAGCGTTGGGCGAAATACAAATATTGAAGTCTCATTGCATTGTATTCAACAGACTAACTTTTGTTTGGTTCTCACATGAATGACCATTTTTTAATATAAAATAAAATTATTTTTAATTTCGTAATATCAATTAATGCTTGCTAGTTATTACGATTTAATATTGTAGTTTAAAAGCCAATGCATGATTGCGTCATTTTCAAGTCGATATAACAATTGGAAGACGGTTGAAATTGAATTAGGCCCATTCTACACGAACGGGGGAAACGCGCGTGTGCTTCTCGGTGATTCGAGAATTCATACCACGTGGTATGGATTCTCGAATCACCGAGAAGCTCACGCGCGTTTTACTCTTTAGCGAAGAATGGGTCCAAGAGCCGTCACGTGATTTCAGAGACTTTATTCCAAAACAGTCCGTAAAACAGTGGCGGGCTTTGGACTTTGAAAATTGAGGAAATCCCGAATTACCAGAGAATTCAAGCAAAATGGTGTAATTCAATAAACTGTGATAATACAAATAAACTATGGTAAGCAATGATAAACATTACTTGTAAATATGCAAGCATAAATAAAACTGAGAACAAATCCGAAATTAAACAAATAATTGAAAATAAAAAGAACAAATACCCGACTAAAGGAGGAAGAATGAAGCAAATTTAATATACAACATTTCCCACTTAATTATGTATAAAAATTCGAAATGCCAAAAACTGAAAATCACATGACGAAACCGCACACAAGTTCACCAAAAGACAAAAAAAAGCGTGGCATTTCCTTTCCAATCCGACAGCTTCATAAACATCCAATTCCTTGCTTCCACAAAGGCATAGGCAGATAAGATGAGCATCTCGCATTCTGACGTCATATATAGCAACTGCCTTTATACACATGATCATTGGTGCACAAGCATCCTCCTGCCTTCTTGTATATTCAAAGAGGTGGCTATTTCTAGCAAGGGAGGAGGCACTCTTTTATTATTGTGGTTTGGCCATTTTTTTTTTATTATGGAGGTGGTACGCAAATGCGAAGTGATGCGTCAGGAAAGACTATTATTGTAATCATTGGGGGGCTATAAGAAGGTTATTTTGCATCCCACTAAGCGACCTCCTTGGAGAGTCAGGTACAGGACAGAGTGTGCATACATGCGTTTCAGAGATAGCGTCAAGTTTGAGATGGCTTTCCTAGTGCATATTTGACAATTGTACACTTAAATGAAGGACCATATTTTATGACACTTAAAAAAAAACACTGATTCATGAATGAAGTTGTTAGGAGTATATGTTCAACAGAAATGCGTGTAAAATATAACAGACTAATCTAGTACATTCCAAGTAGGATTTCCCTAGTATCTAATTGGATGAAAAGGTCATCGATCTACCCCAACTTTGATCACTAAAAACTAGAACTCCAAGTCATCGAACACTGTGTGGTACTCTGCACACTTGCAGCAAGGCTCATATTCCACGCGGAAGTTATTATTACAACTAGCGTACAACACGTCATGAAATCACTGTGGAGGAGACCGTATCACTTAAAAAATTATATCAAAAACTTAAAAATGTATATGAAGATTTCTATACATTTGAGAAGCAATGTCAAAAATAAATCACAATAAGGATTAGGTTAACCTAAATGCATAGTAGTAAACTTGTATTGCCTAAATGCATAGTAGTAAACTTGTATTGCCCCCCCCCCCCCCCCATCCCCCTCAAACCTCCAATATTTTGAAAAACTGGCCCAATTTCCCTGCGTTTCAATTTCCCCTTAATGCGTTTTAGTACAAATGAGAGACAATAATTTTGAAAACTTTACGCATCTACATAAACGTTTGAAATAATTGCAACAACGATAAGAATTTGTCAACAACAAGTAATTGTTATGCAATAGATGAGCAGTCAAATAATAATTACAGCCCCCATATAGGGATTAACCCGGGCCTAACAAGCCTTATGGAAAAACTGTGGCCATAGTCTCTAATGTGTTTCATGACGTCATAAGCGGAGGAGCAACCAGTGTGCAGTCCATCGAGGCTCATCCGACGAACCCGTGACCACTGAGGCACTCCGTACGTGAGGACGATTTTTTTAAGTGAAACTTTTTTTTTAAATCATCTACATGTGGTATCAGTATAGGGAAACAATATGTTACACATTTACGGTGATCCAATTCCGACACTATAACTCCGCATGGCATATTTTAACAGAAATGGTGGGGCATTTTCTCCACAAGTGGTAAGAAAAGTCCCACAACTCATGTGGATTGGAAGCACAATTTTTCTTTCATTTGTGACCTAAACATTTTCTACAGGAAAAACATTAATCATTTTTGTTAAATTAAGCACATTCATTTAGATTGATTTGACAAAAAAAATTATCACTTAAAGCACAAAGTTATTGTTAACATCGAGGTTCATCTACCTTATCAGGGACCATAAAAAAAAAAGTATTTGCCCCCCACCAGTGAAAATTCCTCAAAATAATCTCTTCAACTCCATCACAATTAGCATGATTCACGTATAATTTTTCTCGTGCGATGGGAAATCCGACGATAATGCGTGTAAAATCATCTTGAAATAAAGCAAAGCACGTACGGGGTGTGGATTGGGTTCAGTGGAGTCAGACGGATCAGCTTGTTTATCTACTTTCTGTTGACGAGCTTGCGACCCCTTACTATTTCTATAATCTGATGGAATGACATCTCACGTAAAACAATGGGAGAGCTGAGGATTAAAATAAACCAACGACCAAAACGTGTGTTTTTCCGGACATGACCTCAAACTTTTGAGTTTCCCATACATCGATATATTGGTATGTTTGTATTGTAATGTGCATAATTTTTTTTTTAGTTCGATAGCCACAAAGACTGTATGGTGAAAAAGATCGCCAAGCTTCAATAACTCAAAACATGCCAAATTGGACTTGCGGCAACATCACATTTTTTCCCCTTCAGGTTTAGAATGAGCTTACTGACTCTCGAGAAGAAGAGAAGCGAGGCCATCAGCCGGCAATCGAGTGGCAGAGTCAGCAGTCAAAAGGCGAGCGAAAAGAGGGACGCACCGAAGAAGGTAAACAGAATAATGGTAGGGACGTGTGCAAAGATAAGCACGCATGGAAGGCACAATGGCGTTAATAGGATTATCTGCTTTGGTCCGGCACTTATGACAGGTCTAAAAGATATTTATTGGCACTGGCGGAATGTGTACATTAGCGCGATTTAGTTCGATGGAGCGAAACCGGAGGGGGCTGGCGATACCTTAAGAATATAGGCCACACACCGTCAACTATCGGACATGCCACTGAATTATGTAATTGCATAAAACTAAAAAACTCACATTGTTATCCCCCGCTCACTCATCAATTATCGAACAGCAACTATCGGACAAAATATCCGTCCGCTAGATGCCACTGTAATAACTTTGGGAAATAATCGACAAATTGGTGATTTTTCGTCTTCACTTTGACGATTCGCTGGGCAGTTGCCGAGTGATTTTTTAATTACTCAGTTGGTTAAAATGTACAGTGCAATTATGGCTCGTGTGCGGCCAGCCTTAGCTAGAGTAGAAAGGCGACGAACTTGTCCTCGCTTTTTTTCATCTGCAGTCAAGGATTCCGACACTGGGGGTTGGTTGGATCCCGTGTATCGGAGGTAGTAAATCAACCAATCCAGTGGACAACAAGATGTTGTTCCCCACCTGAATGGGCGATGTGGAGACGATTTGTTAGAAAACACTGTCGAATTGTGGTACAATCGTGGCGTACCAAGCAAGAGAATGGTGGAGTATTCAGCTGAGGATTTGGTAGGTTGGTTGAAATAACGATGCACTAGAGCTACACAATGGGCTATTCGCGGCTGTTAGAGATCTATCCCAAAGAAAAGCCCCCGGGAACACTGCCTCGTGATCTTGAATTATGGTCAAGATACGAAGACAACGCGTGATTTGCACACCACGTTCAAAATGAGGACATTTGGGCCACAACAGAGCCAACAACCCTCTAAATATGAGTTTGGTACATTCTTACAGGCAGGCCCTCGTCGGAAGACTATCGGAACGGCAGATGATTGAACTTTAATAGACAATTTTTATATATTGGTGATGTGTTATTATTGATACATTGGAACTTGTACGATTTCGAAATACGGAGTATTTTCAAATGAATATATTAAACAAATGAATTATCATTCACTAAAATTATGTATTCATAAAAATTAAATCGACAGGCGAATCTTGACACAATATTTTTTATATAATGTGAAATGATAATCGATTTTGGGAAATTTTAAGAATGTGTCTTACCAATTACACGAATTACTTAAGTTATGTTATTTATGATATAATATATAATTAAAATTCTTTAATGCCACTGGGTTTATTCATAATTTACACGCTTGAAAAGAAAATCAGAATTTTTTTTTAATTGAAGCTAATAGTTAAGAAGAAAACACAGCAGCAATTTGTAATAACGTCCAACATATTTAATTGTTAGAATTAAATTCAAATCAAGTTCATAATTAAGGAATAGATGGGCTACAAATTATACATTTGCATTTAATTTTTCAATTATATCGGTTGTCGAGCTTTAACAATACCTAACTAACCTCAAAGCTCATACACAATTTAAAAAAAAAAGTTGCAGCTGACTAATTAATAAAGGTTTGAAACAAATTCAGGGTGTCTTGCGAAAGAAATTAATAGCCTTAATCGCTAAGCTATGAGCTACAAAAGCAGAACTATTATTTCAATTTAAGAACACATGAAAAGATCGACGTTCATCTAAGGGTTATAAAAGGACGGATTTTGTTTGTAAGTCATTCAAAATTCAATAATCTATTTTCTGCAATGCATTATATAAAAACTCATTTATTTTTTTTAGTTTTCTTTCATTTGGTTATTGAAAAAATAGGAATATAGTAAAAGGTTTTGAAAAAAAATTTCAACAAAAGAATACTAAACATTCTTTTTTTCTTAGCACAGAACGAAAAGTTTCCAGGTAAACGACCTTTTGATTAGTCCTTAAATGCTTATCGAAAGGAAACTTGATTAACCTTAAAAAAAAATAAAGTTAGAACTACTGAGTTGTTTTTTTTCGTTGTGTGAATTTAAGTTGGATGAAATTGAAAAGGTTTCATAAGCATTAAAATTTGTAATCATAATTGAAAATTTCAGGAATCGGGAAGTTATTTGTTAAGATTACTAAAAAAATAAATCGAAGTTGGTTAAATTAACATCAAACTAAAGCTTCACAATGGGCTATTAGCGCAAAGAAATTCAGGAAATTTTCGGGCTCCTAGTTTAAAATATTTCATTTACTAACATTTTTTTTGAAAGAAATAGGTGGTGTGAGAAAAATTCCCACGCGCGAGTTCTCAGGTCACTCATTTTGACGAGAGTTCTGGAGGGTTAAGAAGATGGGCAACTCTCCATTAACCAGTCCGTAACGATTAACGGGAGTGGCTGCAGCACTGAACAGGAAATCAGACGACAGGAAGTCGGTACGGAGGAGGGAGGGGGTCAGAGACGATGAAACGACACACATTTCTCACCATTCCCCCCGGGGGTTCAATAATATGAATGCAAACGATAACTGCCGACGGAAGTTCGCTTCGCGTCGATTACGACAAGACGGCCAAGACGTCAAGCGCGGCACATGCATGACACCAAAGGTTGATTCACCAGACAGAGCAGTCACAAAAAAAATAGGGGTGGAGACAAGAATTTTCCCAACTTAACGATTCGAAATTACCAACTTGAAAGATTCGGAATTACCAACTTGAAAGATTCGGAATTACCAACTTGAAAGATTCGAAATTCCCTTAAGGGTGTCGGGTACGGGAATCAGCTCAGGTGTTATCCTCGTTATCTGACCATGCTTCAAAAATGCGAGGCATTATTCCCGGTTCCTTCTTTCAAGATAGGCCCCCGAACCAACGCCAATAGTCCAATGTGCAACTAGCTTGATGTTAACTATAAAGGTGAAAATTAACAAAATTTGATGGTGGCCAGTGGCCACTAGACTTGAAAAATGCAGTGGCCACTTTACGTTATGTAGCGACATTACCAAGTTCATGCAGTACTAAAAAAAATAACCTTAAAATGTATTAATTCACATTATGTTAAGAAGCTGATGATTGTGTGAATAAAGCTATTATTCAAAATAATTAAATTGCATATAAAATAATTAAATATTAAAAAAAAAATTCTGGAAAATTATTTATAAAAGTATACAAATTTGCATTTTAAGATTAATATAAGGGGGGGTATTTTCTCAAAAGTAATTTTCTGAGCAGTAATTAATGACTAATAAAGATAACACCAAATTCAAATGTGTCCCCCAAATAACAAAATAATTATTGCACAACAGTTGTAACTTATCCTTCACAAATTGATGGTAATTCGAATTAATTTGTTAAGGCTCTGCAAATTCACAGAGGAATTCATGCTGAGTGCTACAAACAATTTCAAATCGTTATTACTTCGCAAAGGTCCCAATATTACTCGTAATTAGCCAATCCACAAAAAAGCTCTTATCTTTATTTTAGAAACATTTTATTGTTCTCCAAAACTTTAATTTTTTAAACTTGGAAAACTTTAATTAATACCAGTAAATGGACTTTAAAAAAAGGTTTACATATTTTATTTTAAAATTAATATTTAGACTCAAAATTAAATAATAATAAAAAATATAAAAGAAGAAGAATGCTCTAAAATGGCAACGATCATCATGCATAAAACTATACACCGCTACTTATATTCATGTCTCTTTCCAACCTTCAATCGGACCTTTTAAGTCCCAATATTATCCTACAATAACATTTTATATTTCAAATATTATTATAAACCATAAAGTTCAATTTATTTTTCCTAATATAATTTAATAAAAAAGATTTAGGGATATAACAAAAAGTCATTTTAAATATATTCCCGCGAAACTTAATTGCCGCCGATGACAATTTATTTTGAAAATAAATAAAAGTAACCTTTTATTTAAAATATTTTGAATGAAGAAATTTTATTTTGAAATATTTAGTTCAACTTAGGAATTAGTATTAAGAATTTTAAAACAAAACAAACTTGAAATCGCGGAGTAGTTCCGATTTTATTGATCAAATTGGTTGCATCCAAAATTCTAAGGCTAGCATTAATATCTTTATCACCGAATAAAGACTTCATTGCAGCGGGTGAAAATATGATTGTTTATTTCAAAAGAGTTAGAAAAAATTTGGACTTCAAAATGCTGTGGCGTTCACTATGTTTATTAAAAATGTCACGTTTTTCATCCCAATTTTTTTTTAAGTAATGTGTACTATCTTCATAGATTCTATAAACCAAATAATTATTTATTAAAAAACCTAAATTTTGTTTAGTTATTTTTATATGTTTGGGAAATAACGTCAATTTTGGTTGCGTTGCTACGCGATGTGTAGAAGCTTTGCGGCGACTTCGGATTCGAAACATCGGCGATCGGCGGGATTTAGTTGCTCGAATCGACATACATTACTAGTTGCTCAAATCGACCTACACGACCTAAACTTTATATTTTAGAAAATTTTATAGTCTAGAGTAGTAAGGAGGCATAAAGAGCTAAATTCATGATATCGATTTCGGAAATTGTTAAATTTCTGATTAAAAAGAAGTCGAAATCCACGGTGGCGACTAGATAAAAATATTTCGACAGCCACTTTTAAAAAGTTAGTCGCCACGTGGCGACTGTGAATTTTCACCTTTAGTTAACTAACCAAACCCAACTTATAACGATTCGAAATTATTATCTCAACAGTGCTAAAAATTCCCAGTTCCAACTTATCGACATTTGTCAACTTTTTTCATAGGTAATATCAAACAATTTTCTCGAAAGTATTGATGCAGCATGTTATCCAATGCAGTGTCCGTTTAGGTCTAATTTAAGTTTCATCTTACAAGTTGCGCAATTTCTAATTTTCTTTCGCTTTCATTCGCTAATAATATTAATTTTCTTGTGGCATAAATGTTACCAACTCAGGGTTTTTTTAAACTTCGAAATTCCCAACTTTTAAGGTTTCCAGATTATTGGGGGAGGAGGGGGGGGGGTCATACTCCCCCCTGGTGTGACGGGCCTGTCACCAGGTTAGAGATCTTATTAAAAACACGCTGCCATGGTAATTTTGAAGAAAATCAAAGGAGTTTAAAGATGGTGAACATGTCCTCACGCTTTTTATCAGTAGACGCCGCGCGCATGACGTCCGAGACACAGGATTGATAGGTTTTCCCACTGTCACGGCTGGAAGCCAGACAATCCATCAGTGTCTCGGACGCCAAGCGCGGCGCCTATTGATAAAAAGCACGAGGACAAGTTATCCGGCATTGACAAACAAAATCGAATAATGGCAACCACACAATTGAATGTGTGATGTTGCTATCCGCTTCATTATCGTACCACCAAAAAAAAAATCATAATTTGTTGAGATTTCCCTCATAAATGATGTACAAAATATTTCAAGATTAGTGGGACCAGGGATGTGAAAATACGTGGGAAGTCCCTTCGACACCCTGCACTACTGCCCGACACAAAACTAACAACTCCTTCTCGTACTTTTTTTATATAACTTTATACTGTTGTGTCCAACACTTTTGAACACCCTGTACAATCGCCGCCACTGCAGAACCAGCCTCGCAAATACATTGTTTGAGAGTACAGATTAAAATAAGTGTTGCCTGACGAAAAGAGGTTGCACGCCAAATATCGGACACTGTTCTCTATTCGAAAGAGCGATTTCCGGATCTTTATCAGTAGCGCTATTAATAAGCCGTTTTGCAGCATCGAAGAACGAAACGGAATTCGGGTGTTTCCTATTCCGAGAAATCGCAGGAAGTTCCGAAATCTAAGAAGAAAGAATACCACTGTATCACGATTTTTCTACAGCATATGTTGGGTAGCATAACTAATTGTGTAGCTAAGCGATACTATAAAAGGGGATAGAGGACGTGTTCACATGAACAATTTGCAGTGGTAAAATACAGTAAAGTATAAAATATATATATATATATATATATATATATATATATATATACGAGTAAATTTTTGTTTATCCTTATTTATACACAAGTGTGACACGAGGTCAATTAACCCCGTGTAGTAAATATCGGCAAGTGCGTCACGTAGTCAAAGAACCCCGTTCTTTTTCCTTAATTAAAACGTATCCAGTATGCTGGCTGAAAATTGATAATTTGGGGGAAATCACGTTTTCCCACTCCATAGTTGTAAACCAGCATTCAACAGAGACAGGCCATGAAACGATTCATCTAAAAATTCATTAACACAAGACGCGTTTTAGTGCGGTACGGGGTCACTGGACCCAGGCACGTCGCGCCGGGGGGGTTTGGGGGGGAGTCCGACCCCCCCAATAATTTGGAAACCCTAAAAGTTGGGAATTTCAAGGTCTAAAAATACCCGAGTTGGGAAAATTTATGTCTGAAGAAAATTAATATATTTAACAAATGAAAGCGAAAAGGGGGGATAATATATAAAAGTGAAAAGGTGGGGGGGGGGGGGGGGTAAACTTCTTCCATTGAACGCCAAGCGAAAAAAAAATTAAACCGAATGTGATTTTTAAACAGAATGTATTATCGTTTCTTTAAAAAAAATTTCCCCATTTTAAATATATAATAAATTATTTATCTAAATTGAGGAAAATGTCTTTACATTTCTAGACAGACTGTTACTAATATATTCAATCCATTATCGCCTAAAAAAATTCTGGCATCTGCTAATTCTGTTTTTATTTTTGGAAAAACGAACTGTATATAAAAATTCAACTGTATGACCTTCAATTCTAAAAATAGATCAGTACCCCTTCTGTTATCTTCCGTCCTGTGTCAATGGAACTTTTTATATTAAAATGTAGCGTTGCGTAACATATATACTCCGAATGTCTGAGTATTTTCGACATTAAATCTTGTTTTATTACTTTTTGTGGTTTGCGTTTTTGTTCCGGTCGTCAGGCAGTCGCGCCGGGAATGTTTGGGTGGGCGGAGGGGGATGGGACGAGGGACCCCCAATAATCTGGAAACCTTAAAAGTTGGGAATTTCGAGTTTTAAAAATCCCTGATTTGGGAAAATTTAAGCCCAAAGAAATTTAATATTATTATCAAATGAAAGCGAGGGAAGATTACAAATTGTCCAACTTGTGAGATTAAACTTAAATTAGACCCTCTGGATGTCGCACTAGAGCTGCATATTGGGCTATTGGTGACGGTTCGGGGCCCATCTCGAAGGAAAGACCCGGAGACAATGCCTCGTATTTTTGAATCATGGTCAGATAACGAGGACAACACCCGAGGCATCTGGCGCCGTAAGTTAGGAATTTTCTTTCAAAAAGTTGTATCTTTAAGAAGTATTTCAAATGACGCATTTGTTTATTAAATTAGTAAAACTTTTTCCGATTGTTTACGTATTTTATTGGATATCATTATTATTTATAAAGAACGTGTCCTCATGTTTAGAAAAATGCCCAATTTAGAGTTTATATTGCAGACTTACTTTTTAAATTTGTCCACTGCCATTTAAAATGCACATTACTCGTCGTTTATATTTATTGACGGAGGCCGACGTCATCTAAATTATATTATTTTACCGGCCAAGGAGTTCGTTTATCTGCAATGTAATCTCCGCCCCACTTCAGACCTTTTTAAATATTTGTTAAATTTAATACGATTGTGAAATTTGTAACCAAAATCTAATAAAAACTGTTTAATAACTTTCACATCGTATGAATTACCAAGGGACTTTTCTCTACTAAGCCATGATTCCTTCTCTGCCTAAAAAATTTCAGTATTCTACAATGAATAAAGAATAAGTTAAAAGTCAAATCCGTTTTGAGTGTCAAAGTTATATTATATGCTTTAACTCATTTAAACAATTTTTAAATACTTTGAATTTAATTTAATAATTATAATAAGATAAATTTAGTTATTCAATCTTTTAAAACTTTGAATTAAAAGGACCTTTACAATTCAAATTGAATTTATAGAAGTTAATATTTATTGGTCAAAAGTAAAGAAATTCCTTTGAATGGGTTGCACAATGCCGAATCTTCAAATCCAACTCTTTAGACCACGTTGCCTTTATATTATTCTTTACCAGTTTTGGTCAACTAAAATGCTTATTAGATCTTTAAATTGCCATAACTATACATTTTTTAACTAATTTATTTCACAATTAGGGAGTGATTTACTAATTTTTAAAATAGTTATTGACAATTATTAAAAGTAGCTGTGGTGTTGCTCTTATAAGTCAACTACCCCCTCACATCTAATATTCCCAATTATTGAATCAATGCTTTTTTATTTTGCAAAGCAAATGCTTTTCGATCCCCCCCCCCCTTTTTTTTTTTTCAGTGCACACTTTATGCATCCTGTCGGGGGATTGCAATGATTGGTCATTACGTCACATATGCTATTGTTTTTTTTTTTAATCCCTGGGGATTGAATTTTTCTGCTATACTTTTTCTTCTATTTCTTTTTTTTTTGTTGAGTAACTGGCGTCTTATTGTCCAAGCTTTCTCCAGTATTTTGTTTTGTTTCAAAGAGACTGATTTGAATATCAGAGGTTAATTTGTTAATAGGTATCAGTGTTTTTACTATGCAGAGCTCTTCTCTCTTGTGAATTTTAAGGTAAATTTCTTTTTTACGAGTGTTGGAATATTCATGTATTTACGTTGTTGCCATCAAAGATACCCCTAAATTGTATTCAATGTGGATTAGTTCGTCGCCATGGATTAATCGCATTGAAAATGTTTTTAAAAGTTCATTGACTATTAATTGTATCTCCGACACATTTTTGATTAAAAATGATTAAATGTACCGGTCGGTAATCACATGTTTACATATAACAAATATGAAAATAGAAACCTGATACATCAACGCCCCATTCTATTTTAAAGTTTGGCATCTACTTGAACAATCATATTTTTAATGTTATTAAGGTCCGGTACTCACTTCATTATTAATCTTGAAACATTTTTCTGTTTCTTATTAATTGACAATTAATATAATTGTAATTAACTTTTACTGTATTTATATATAGCTATATTCTGCATCTGTATTTGATCCACACAGTTTTCACATTTTTTAGTTAAGAGTTAAAGTTTATTTAAATATAATTTATATAGGCTTTTGCATTAATTTTCTTAATTAATGTAAGGTTTTCTATCAAGAAAATTACAAATTATCTACACACATGAATTATTTTCAAATAAAGTATTCTGCAATATATGAAATGAATTAAAGCAATATAAAAACATGTATCGTAGTTTTCTATAGTTTATTTTAAGCCTTTAATCCTACTTAATCTATAAAAAAAGACGAAAAATGTCGGTCAGTTGGAATTGGAAATTTCATATCTTAAGTTGGGAATTTCATATCTTTAAATTGGTAATTTCATATCTTTAAGTTGGGAATTTCATATCTTTAAGTTGGGAATTTCATATCTTTAAGTTGGGAAATTCCTTGTTTCAGCCCCCCCCCCCAAAAAAATTGCTTGTGACGGCCCTGACTGGACCTCGTGCTATTTTTTATTGAATCGAAGTTCGGTAGGTAAAATGCGCACAGCTTATATATTAGTAGAGATTGTAAATGCACGTCAGTATTTAAATTGACCTAAATATATATAATTTTTTTAAAATTTTTCTAATTGAAGAAACGACACGGGCCCTTCAACTCAAGACAACTCATCAGACAGTCCAGAAGGAGCGTCGGCATCTCGTCAGGTGTGTCGACGAGACATTAACCGTCCCGGGTCACAGGCCCCCGAGTCATAACTCCCGCGCCGCTTCCTTTTTTTTCCCGATCGCACATTCACACAGTAACGATCTGATTCGAGGGGAAACAAAACACAGTGAGTCATCCAGGCGACCCCTACTGCCCATACTAATTGCTGGGCTCTGTGTTGCCGGAATAATATCATTTCCCTCGCTTGTGGTTTGTCTAACCAAGGTGACGCTTTGTGCTGGTTTTTCCGTCGCACGATTTCGCGGAATTCAAGGTGAAGACGTTTAGTTAGTCTACTTTTTATATTTTTGTTTAGGGAGCGTTCTTTGTTACGCCACGCCATTTTTATACTTTCTTTTTTACCCTCCCTATCCTTATGTATTATCTACAATGGTGCATCTGATGTAGGCTTCGGATTTGCAAAATTTCAGAGAAAAATTATCATATCAATCGCCTTTAAGCCTTTGAACCCCAATTTTTTTTTGTCGTAATAAAAAAACATTTTTTCTTCTTTTTAAAGTATGTTTTTATAATAAAAAAAAATCTCATTTAGGTTACCTCATTAAAATCTCATGTAAATTACTCATTTAAAAAAATTAAAAGCGTGGATTATCCCGAACGATCAATTTCTATTTTGAACCATCAGGCTTAATGAAGGCAGGAAATATATTTACATTAGCAAAGAAAGTCAAATATTGGCAGATTTTAACAAAAATCTTAATCAGGTAAAATTTGAAACGTTCTTCCGACTTCTATTTTAATCTCATTGATCTTTGCCTGTGCAGATGCTGATGACTGACGATCAACGGGAAGCTCTCGAAGTTTAGCATTCTTCTGAAACAAAGTTCGTATTCACTCAAAAGCTTTTTTCTCTCAGTAATTATTGGAGTACTTCCCTTTCGATAAAATGGAATGATCTTCTTCAAAACTTGACATGCTCATATTTTGCTCGGTTTACCAGTAGTCCTTCACACTAATGGAACAGGTAGCATCGTAAAAATTGATTGTTTGTTGGAAACCTGGATCCTGTAATCCGTGCATCAGCATGAGTAATTATAGCTCCAATATAACAAAACCTACAGCACGAAGACGAGACTCTTTGCGGTAACAATTTTTACCTGACTTGGCCATGGAAAAGAATGATGATCTCTTCAATCTTCAGGCGTAAAAACAGCCCTTGAACAGCAAATACTTTTTGTCTGGCACAAATGCATATGACATTAGACTACAAACTATAGACAAGAGAACAGCTCAAAGCTCTTGAAACAGAATGGTTTCACAATTCTCAAAAAATCTATTTTTTGATCACATAAGGGTTTTTGACTTTTTTTATTATGGTATGTTAGTATTATTTATTTTTAGTTTAGTAATTGTCTTTGTTATTTTAATTTTATTAGTATTTGCTATTAATGTAAGCACATTTTATACTGCGGGACGCATGTGGACCCCGTAGGGATCTTAAAAATTGTTTAATATTTACCAGTGTCACCTCAACCTAAGTAGAATACTTTAAGCACAGGGCCATCAAAAATTAAAACTATGAGGTTTTTCAGTATACAAAAATATATTTAGTGATTGGTTTACGACATTTGTCAAATGTTAAATATGTAACTGTTCCATTAAAATAACGTAAATATTAAAAATATTCCTGGAGTCCAAAGTGTTCATTCCACCGAGTTGTACAACTTTGAGAAGCTTCATCAACAAATCGACTTTCATTGACTTGGTCCACTTTAACCCTTAGCCCTGCAACTACCAAGAACGTGACCGAGGAAGAAATGGACACGGTCCAACGGGCACAGGACACAAACAAGCAGTTGATCCACGGCCTCGGAGGGTTAAAAGAAAGATTTAAAAGTCCACTTATAAAAGGAGGCACAACCATTTCGCCACACGACTGAAACAGGACTGTGCACCTAAAACCTTGATCGATCTTAATTTGTTTATTAATGAATTCAGAAATACCATTTTTTTTAATTATTTTTAGAATATCTTTTTCTGAACAATAATCAAAAACAAAAATATATTTTGAAAAAATATTTGTTATTTTTTGCGTTTTTTAAGTTTAAATAGAATTTTTTAAAAAAAACACTACTCTTCCTGCAATTTTTAATGTTTTTAATTGATTAAATAACGTCAAGGTATGTACTACAGACGTATGAATAGACTTTTGCAGATTTGGGTTTTAATAGTTTTTAAAAACTTATTTTAAGTTCAAAACCAAAAAAATATTCACATTTTTATGTTTAATAATTCGTAAAAAAATAATTTATAACTTAATTTTTAAAAAAACTATACATACGTTTATAAAACAAATATTAGAGCTTCAAAAACTATTAACAGTTTAGTGTTATGTTAATTAGTTACAAAGCCTTAGCATTTTAAACATGACCAAAATGTTAAAAAAAATATTTTGAGTGAATGCCGATTGTTTCAGACGAAAAGTGTGTAGAAAGATGATAAATGGTATATAAACATCTAAAAAAACATAAATGGTATATAAACATCTAAAAATAACATATGTTCTGTTTCTTTTATTGTTTTGAAATTTTGTACACACCTTTTTAAGTTTGTATAGCATCGTTTTATGAAGGAATTTTTTTTAAAAAATTTTTTCGGAATTTGGGGCTCGGGTCTCCCTTAAAACGAACCGAAGCTATTCAATTTGCACTGATCCAAATTGTTGCGGTCAGACGAGAGATGGAGAAATGCGTTGTGCTGTAAAAGTATGCCATGTTTCAAGTGAATACCACACAAGTTAAAAGAAGGTTTAATAAGTTGTAAGATTAAGACCAAAACCGGCAGAGTGAAATAAAAACGTGCAGTAGTATTAATAGGGACTCGTGCTAACGATGCCATGGAAATGGGAAATTATGTATCTAGCAGAACGATTTGAAATGGCGTATTGATGATAGGACCATATTAAATAAAAATTGTAAGTCAGTTTGGGGGTTAATGGGAAAGGGCCCTTTCAGTAGATCATGTCAGTATCAGTAGCGGACCGCAAGTTGCGAATGTGGCAGTGCTGAATGATGTTATCGTGATAAATTTGATACAATATTAAATTATTCGTAGCGATAAAAGTATTTTATGTAATAAAATCTTTTTAGTCAACTACGTGAAAGGTCACGATTTGTAACTTGTACAGACCCTTTTCAAACAATCTGATGGGATTTATCTCCGGGTTTACCTCATGCTGACGTAGTACTGAGCATGCCCAATAATCTTCCTTATGATTTTATTGAGCTGAAAACTCCATAGACTGGCCGACAGATAGCGTGGAATCGGGAGAAAGGAGAAGATGATACATCTTCGATGCATTTTGGGAAGTCAAAAAACATAGTCTTTTTCTACTCGCGTAAGGGCAATCATGAGTGATCCCTTTCAACTGAATAGTTTTTAAACAAAAATACTTTTTAATAAATCAGCTGCAGCTCTGCATCACTTACAGAAAGCCGCTACTGGTCAGTTATACACACATCGGATATTAGATACATAGCATAACCTTGATCGGCAAGAGGACGCCACTTGATGATATCTGTGTCATAACAATTATCTTAATGGCTGCGGGCGCTCAGTGGTGTTGGGTGGCAGCGGAAACCAGGGGCACACACCAAAACCCATGCAGACAACACACGGTGAACGTGGGCGTATAGGCCAGTTCGCTATTTGCCGAGGGAACGGGCCCTGAAGGTGTGCGTGAGATACAAGTGAGCGAATCAAAACCTGTAATGAATAGGGACATTGAGACATCGACGGGGCAAAAAAGCGTTTGTGTTTCGGCTGTGTAAGGGTAGAAAACATTGAAATGTTGCGTAGATTAAATTTCCAAATTTCATATGATAAAGAGCCAGAAAGTGTATGTACAACACAACTAATCAACTAACTTATCCATGCGTCAAGAAAGATTGTGTTTGGCGAATGTTTTCAAAACGACCTTGTTTGTTTATCTACACTGGTTCTATTCGCTGTTTATACTGTGTTGAATGTTTTATATGATTGGCAGATAATTTAATTTAAAAAAAAAGGTACCTTACATAGGAGAAAGTCGTTTTTTCAAATGTGTTGACACCCTTCGACAATTGAGAATCAAACATTCAAATTTGTGTTTAATCCAAATTTTCTGAACATGGAATTATTACATCACAGAATTCGCCTTCGAATATTCTATAGAACTAACCTATTTAATTCGTCCCAAACATGTTCTCGGTTCCTTTAAAATCAACTGTCAAAGATAAGATAAATTATTTGTGTTTCCCTGCAAATGTGACGTAACACGTTTTGAATGTTTGCTCCTCAATTGAAAAGCGAATTTCTACCTTCAGGCCCGAATTCTCGTATCACCGATAAACTCTCGCGCGTTTTACTCGTTCGTGTAGAATGGATCTTAAGGAACATGTTGACACAACGAGCCGTTTTCAAAAGATTCCCATAAAATTGAACAATTGAATATTCCTCCCTCCCCCCCGTTTTACTTTACAAAAAGTTCGGATTTTGACGTTAACCGTACTGTTCACAGACCCAGATACTTTTAAAAATAACTTATCTGACGTAAATATTTTTAAAACTCGATATAACCCCATAAAACCTGAAAACAATACCTTTGAACATCAAGAACGTCTTCGACCCCACTTTAAAAATAACCTTAATTAGAGAGATGTAAATGAATGCCGGTGACAAGCAATTAATGATTGTTTATTACTGTTAACTAAACACTAGAGTTAAAGTAATTTACAAAAGAAAAGTTTGACATCGCAGATCTCGCCAGTAGTTAGTCTAAATAATAATTACTGATTGTAAACTTCGAAAATATTTAACATTGACAGTACACGTAATATCTATCCAATTGTAAGGGCTATGAAACATTATGAAGAGTTCATTTGAATACTAGTTAAGGAAAGTAATTTACGAGTGAATTTCGTAGTGTCATATTAGTAGAGGCCACTAAACTGCTCAGACATTGATCATTTGAGATCCCATTTAGGAAAAGTTTACCGACTAAACCAATTACTTAAACGAAAATTTAAGTTTCGACAAATCCAACCGCAGCTTCTAAATGAGAATAGACTTGGCAATTCATTAATGGCTCTCTGGTTAATGGTTGCTTCAATAAACGTCTAGCTAGGGGCTATTGGCGACGGTTCGAGATCTATCCCGAAGGAAAGACCCGGGAACACTGTCCAGTCAGTTTAGACCGTAGGCAGATAAAGAAGTACGAATATAATCATTATACAATCATTTTCAGTACAGGCAAATAAAAATCAGATAAGAAAAATAAAAAATATACATATAAAATTGAAATTTTTACTGAAATTTAAAATTTTTGAAGGCTTGGCGGGGAAAGATATATTTCTATTTCCGTTTTTTTTAACTACATTAATACACAACTACCACAGGCGAATTCGATTTTTTTAAAAAAATATAATAATCGACCCATCCTATCTGAAATTATTTTGGAAAAAACCCTTTTGCAGACAAACTGAAGAAAGGGCCACATTCCCTCTTCCTGCATAAGGCGTGGTCCTGTGAAAGACGGAACATTACATCAAACAATATGTTGAAGTTGGTATTTTTTATGTGGTGACTATTTTTTACGCTATGGAATTTTAATATGGAAAAGATAATAGCGTCAATTTAAGTAGATATGTTTGGTACTCAATTGTTAATAAAAAAAAATTATGCCAAATTAAGTGAAATTACCATTTGCACCACAGAGCTTTAATTTCTATATTAGAAAACATTTGTGGATGTGTCGCAGCATGGCCAGATAGGATACGTGAAACGGAATTTCAGCAGATATAGAAAGTGGCATTAGTCGGCGAAAAAAACCTCGCCAAAGGTAAGATGATTTAAGTACTTCAGACCTTTTATAAATATAAAGAACACGATAAACATCAAATGAAAGTAATGAGTTCGTATGAGGCCGTAAATGTCAGGGACGAAAACTAGGTATTTTAAGAGCGAAAAAAAAGTTGACCACTTCCAAGAAGTTACAGAAAGAATTTAGAATTCCTCTTCATTGGACAATCAGAGTGTTCTAACAGTGTTATCTCCACAGCCACAGAGAGATGTCGACGCAACAGATGACGAGGTTCTGTATTGTTTCCTTCCCATTAAAGGAGAGACCGGAACCCTTCGGCTTCCTGTAAGCCATACGATGCAATGCAAGTAGTATTCTTAAACGATTGCAGCGATTAACCCTTTTTAACAATTCGTCAACAAATAAGATCATTTAATATCACAAAAAGCTTAGTTGAGTACACAAACTGGACATCGCTTAACTTGTCCAGCATATATACCGAATTTAAATGTCGTCATTAGTGACTGACCCAAAAAGCACTTTTCTTGGTGTGGATTCAAACTTCTTAAAAATAATCCGTGATAAATCAGTAGGACAAAAATAGATTAGTTCTTGATATAATTATAAAACATAATACTTGGGAAAATTCAATTTTCAAATTTTTAACACTGAAATGGCAACACTTCAGAATTAAAATGGAAGGTCAGAAATGAAAAATGCTTTAAATGCCACAGCTGAAATTTTACAGATAAAAAAAATCATAAGTCACGGATAAATGATAATGCGCATCTTTAAACCCATTTTAAAATATTTGAAATTGGGACAAGAGAGTGGCGCTGGAACCAGTATGGCAAATGCCATACCTACTATAACCCACATAACGTATTTAAATAGCTAAGTTCTGTTGATTGTATATGTAATAGCAACAGATATAATTTTATGTGTACGAAGTTAAAAAAAAAAGTTCATAAATAAAACTTTATGTGATGTTGCTGTTACATATGTACAAGCAACGTGACTTATTTACCTTAATTACTTTAGGTTTTATTGCGTGATCAAAGTTGTAAAGATAATTTTCATTTTCAGGAGAAAACTCAGTGCATTAACGGTGTATTGGTGCATTGAATGGCTCATTAATGATTTTAGAAGAAAATAACTTCATGTGTTGCACTTACATGTACAGCCGCGGAAAAAAAAAACGAACCACCGATGATTATTTCGTTAATTTTTATAGTAGAGCCAAACTTAATATACCATTTTGTAGGGAATAAAGTCTACTACACATTGATATACAAAAAATTTGCATAGGGGACTATCTTCATATTAAAATCAGCACCAACTTTAAAATTTCCAATAGCAACACCCAATTTTGATTCAATATTTAGAATCTACGACAAAATTTATCGTTGAATACCAATTTGCAAGTCATTTGGTTAAGTAGTTTTTTAATTATGAATATCGAAAGTTTAGAACTCGTAATGTTAAATGAATTTCTTAAACTTTTAATCATATCTTTCGAAATAATATTTTTAGTAAGCTGATATTTTTATATGTGTTACTTCTAAACAACCCAAATAAAATACACTAACTTTCATTACTTATATGTATATTTTTTAATTTTATTTAAATTAGGATATTAATATTCATAAAATTTATGAATAGCAACCATGCTATATTTTCATAGTGATGGATTCAGAAAAACGTTTTATATGCATATCTAAAATTTCATGATTTTCCTCTTTGTAGTTTTTCGGCTATATGAAAATGTGCCTCAAATGATCATTTAAGGGGTCATACACAATTTTAAAATCTGCAGAACTTAACAGAAATCTACTAATTTTGAGAATTAAAAGTGCTGTGATCGCGTTATAACAAAATTCTAAATTCTTATATAAAGGCGAGGGGTATACGGGTGTGGGGGAATGAATGACCAAGTGAAAATAAGAACCACGGCTAACGCCAAAACATTTTCTACCAGCGTACTTCATTTCGAAGTCTCACTAATACTTTGTCCAATGTGGAAGTAGCCCCTCAAATAACATAGATACATATCGTCTAATATCTCTGCATATAAATGTAGGAAATTAACGAAAATTTATATTTAGATTATTTTGAGGGAGGGGAACATTTCTGCGCTATCAAAAGTAGGTGTTGCTATTGAAGATTTTAAAGTTGGTGCGGATTCGAGTATGAAGATAGTCCCCTATGCAAATTTTTTGTATATCAATGTATAGTAGACTTTATTCCCTACAAAATGGTATATTAAGTTTAGTTCTACTATAAGAACTAACGAAATAATCATCGGTGGTTCGTTTTTTTTTTCCGCGGCTGTACAACCAACATAACATAACTTAGCTATCTAATTTCTTTTAGGTTTTATTGCATGTCGAAGTTGTAAAGATAATTTTCATTTTCAGGAGAAAACTCAGTGCATTAACGGTGTATTGGTGCATTGAATGGCTCATTAATGATTTTAGAAGAAAATAACTTCATGTGTTGCACTTACATGTACAACCAACATAACATAACTTAGCTATCTAATTTCTTTTAGGTTTTATTGCATGTCGAAGTTGCAAAGATAATTTTTAAACACCCTGTATAATTTTTTTACTTGCCATACCGTCTCTACTTGTGCAAGCACTTCAATTTTTTTTTTCCATGCTATTTATCAGCAAATAGAATGTTTTTTCGCCAATAAGCAAGTTTTGGATTTTTGGTACTTACAGTTTTTTACATTTTTGGTCTTTAATATTAGGGGTTTATATATTACGGTCTTGTATACAATATTAGGGGTATCTCACACAAAACTCTACTGGCCGTGATCTGACCTCGAATTTTATTCCCCGTGACCATTATTTGTATCGTAAGAACTCTTTGATACGCGCATGTAAAGCAATTTTCGTTCCGGCAGTGGCGGATTCGTAAATTTCATGTCTAAGGACTTCAAAAATTTTGCCACCCTCAATTTTTTCAGGAAAATTGAGTAAGAGGCAAAATAGGATTAGTGCGTATTTTAATGCATGTCAAAAGTTGTGTTGCAATTCACTCGATTTTTATGAAAAAATATAAAATATTTCCTTTTTAATTCATAGTATTCTTATCATCGAAATCAAATGTATGGAAAACTAAGAAAAAGTACATTTTCAAATTTGATTGCTTTTGAATATCAATTAATTAAATTTGCTGCCCTTTTATTTTGCAGCTACGGGATATAGCCCTTGAACACCCTCTTATGTAAATACATCTGTAGTTTGCGTCGGCGCCTCACAATCTCGATACATGATGAAAAGGATCACAACTTTTTATTGCTTCCTTTTGTGTGGAGACCGGAACCCTCTGCTTCCGTTGATTCAACACAATGTTAAGCAGGGACTTCCCTATCGACCCGTCTCCTTATTCTGCTTTTGTCTATCCCTCTGCTGTAGGAAAGGAAGAGGGGGGGGGGGGGGGGGGGGGCAGACTGGATGTCTGGTGCATTCCCCTCATCATGATCCCTCAAGACAACGAGGGGAGAGTTAACTCTCATTCAAATAGAAAAGGGTTGGGAAGAAGTTCTGCAATCTTAAATTGCAAAGCAACCCAAGTAGGAATTGGCCCAATACATTTGAAACAACTATAATAGGGTGCCAGAGACGTCTTGGACCTCTTACAAAATTATGAAAATAGCAAACTATGAACAATGGCTGTTTTTCCTGTCAAGTGCTACTAATTAACACGAGGATTCTAAATTTTTATTTTGCATAATTGTTATGTTTGGAATACAATGCGGCCCTATTGAGGAGTTCAGGACATTCGTAGTGCGTAATAATGTGAGTGTCACACAGCAAAAGGCGATGTTTCATTATGACTTGAAAGTTTCTTTAAAACATGTTCAACCACCGCCTACTTGAATTTCTTAAAGAGAATTACAGCCCTGTTCTAAACGATACGATCCTTTATTATTAACGATTAACTTTCATTCCGTATATCGCCTTCTACGGTACTCATTCGAAATTACTCATACATAATCGGTAAAAAAGGTATATTTTCACGATGTGAAGAAAATTTCAACGACATGGAACGGGAATATGACGGGGTGCATTCATTTCATTTGTTTTTAGAAAATTTCCCTGACTTTTCCAAAATATTTTTTTTTTAATAATTTTCCCTGAAAATTCTACGCTTTACAGCTGCGTGGACGCTAATATAAGTTAATAAACAAAAAAAATGTATATATAGACACACGTTCTAATTATATTTTGATCTAAAATACTAAAAACGTTGCTCAGATAACTAGGATTGGAATTTCTTGCGTATCCTAGATACTCAAGTTTATGTGGAAAACTTCCGTCCATGCAACAATTCTGTATGAAAGTTCCCCCTCACAAACCAGAGTATAAAATACTTCGGCAACATATAAACTTAAACAATTAAATAAAAATATCCAAGACAAATGTGAGCAAACCAATTTATTCAATTTAAACTATTAATTTTATAAAATAATCTTTAAAAAAAAAAACGTCTTTTAAGAAAATGTGCTAAAAAGTAAAAAATAAATTTTAATTTTTCGACCAAGCTGAAATTTTTTTTATTTAATATCAATTTTATACTTATTAAAACTTTTTGAAACCTTGGTAACCATGGCAAGCCACATCTATAATGTGTGTCCAAGTGTGGAAGCCAGAGATAGGAAAACGGAGCTCTTGAAAGAAATTCCATCAGTGAAATACTACAGATTCTCGATTCTATCCCACCCCCTCCCTCTCCCTTCAACACATACATCTCTCGATTTCTTAAGACACCCCCCGAACTAATCACACGACAGTCCCCAAAAACGAAAGCCACATTCCACAGCGAACTTCCAAAAAGATTCCGCTAACCAATCCCGATAATTTTTTTTTTCTTCATATAAAAAGATATTGGAGGGAAAGGTAGGGAAAGTTTTCCGACGGGCACTCAAGAGCAGGAGGAGGCGGAATGAAGGCGGGAAAAAAAAAGAACGTTTTCCTTTCATTTTTATCTCTCCTTACGCAAGGAGGAGGAGGAGAGCACCGTCGGCCGCTGTCAGATCCAATCGCTGTCACGGGAAGTTGAGAGGCGAAACTCGATAAAGAAAGACTCGGGAGAAGATGGAGCAGCCGAATGGGAAGGAGCAAGGCAGGTTCTTTGAAGGCAGAACGCTTTATTACCTTTGTTACTTATGTTTTAAACAATGCAGTAGCTGAAAGGGCATTTGCCTCCGTCTCTGAAACAAAAAAACTCAATTGCTTTTCCCGAAATGAAGAGTTCAGAAAAACGCTGGGAAAAAAACCTTTGGTAGAGTTATATGTTCGAGCGTCAGGCAGGGATCAGGGTGGGGAGAACATAGAATTATTATTATTTATTTTTGTCACCTCATGAGCAGTCTAAGAAAACACTTTAACTGTTTCTTCGACTGCTCGTTAACATAAAAAAACAGGAGCAATGTGGAAAACTATCAAAAAAACTGGTATACAGTATGACACCCCCTTAAGTACTACACCTCTATTCTTCACAGTAAAATGGTTGTTTGCATAGAGAAAAATTGAGTAGTCTACCTGAATAAATTCTACTTGAAATTCAATATTAAGACATATAAACATACCCGCATTGCAATTTAGAGCAGAGCATTAAAACAGTTTGCAACTAACATCTAAACAGCCAAAATGAAACAACGCCATTGGTTTTTCGAATGTTTCATTTTGCTCCACTCAGTGGTACAAAAGTGTATGCTCCTTTCCCCTCCAAATATATGCCCAGCTGTTATTTAGAAAAAGTATCAGCTAAAAGAGCATACTTTTACCAGAAACCTATTTGTTTTATATATTATGTAGATTGACAAAAAGTATTTTTTATTATAATTAATAAAGGATTGAGGACATCTTTCAAAAATAACAATAAAAATGTATAAACTAGCCTATATCTGATCTAAGTCTATGCTTAACGAAAAATTAAGTGCAGAAATAAATTTTAGTAAATTCGACGCTGGAGAATTAAAACCCTCTCCAGCATCCTCAAGACAAGGGGTGAGAATAGAAAGGGCGAGCCAACGAAGGCAAACGTCGTTCACACCCATCACACGGCTGCAAAATAACGAAAACAGAAAGACAGATGCGGCTCCCAACCAGCCGGTTGCCCCACTTCCCCTATTATAATCCCGGACTTCATATGTTTTGTTACGGTATCTCGTTTCCCGGAATACCGACAGATGGACCCATTGCAGGATGGCTGGTTGACTTGACGTCGCACCAGATCTTCACAATGAGCTATTGGCGATGGTTCGGGATCGATCCCGAAGAAAATAATATATATATATATATATATATATATATATATATATATATATATATATATATATATATATATATATATATATATATATATATATATATATATATATATATATATATATATATATATATATATATATATATATAAGAGGAAGGTGAAAAATAATTCCAATATCTTTCAGCCGCTCATAAACAACGCTTCCTTTATTATTTTTCATAAAAAAAAATAACATGGGATATCCCTTCTCAGAAGAATTTTTTATAACCTCTATAAAAATGCGCCTTCCACTCAAGAAGCCCTTATAAAACAGAAGCTGTGCTGCCAGCAGACGATGACTAATACACCCGACGATGATGTGAGCCCCATCTGTCGTGAGGAGCAGCTGCCTTCCAACTCAACTCCTCTCGACCACCAGTGATGAGGGAAATTCGGTAAGTTCACTTTCAATAGAAGAGAAGGGATGAATGAAAGTACAAAAATCTGAGAACGTGCCGTTTTCGAGCTAAACCATCAAGCACCCTCATGAGGGCAACTTGAACCGCCCTTGTCGCGTGGCCAACAATCAGGTCGATTATGAACGAGTCGGCTACTTTATGCCCACGGATGCAGTCCCCTATTCTATTTTTTTTTAACGAAAGAGGCTACCAATAGTGTCAAAAAGAATATCAGAAATTTGTCGAATTATAGCTTTATATATATATATATATATATATATATATATATATATATATATATATATATATATAAATGCGAAAACCCCACTCATTCACTCATCACTAATTCTCCAACTTCCCGTATACCTATGACGAAGAAATTTGGCAAATTTGTTACTTATACCTTAAATAGGAAAAGTAAGCTATTTTTGTTCCGATCGAGCATATTTAAGGGGGTGTAAAACCACTTTTTCGATGTTAGTAGTGTGGAGTTCACTTCATATACCCGATACTCCCGCTTAGGCTGGTGTGATCACTTTAGCCTGACGGGTAGAGTATCGGCGTAGCAGAAGTTTTTTGGTTCGATACCGAGTGTAGCCAAGTAGTTTATAGTGAGTGCTATGGTAGCAACGTTAGTTTGGGAATCTATTAAAATATGGATGTTAATCAACGGGAGTATCGTATGTATATCCACATTATTGTACATACAACTTTTCCATATTATCAACCTTGCGGGACCTTGCTAATAAAATTTCGTTACAAATTGTAACTTTTAATACTGTGGTTCCCTCTGATGGGTGACAAATTAAGAATATTATTTATTTTGATTATAAATATTGTAACTTATTTCCTTCCCGTGCGTAGAACGGGTATTTCAGCTAGTATATATATATAACGTATTTTTTTCGATATCGTTATTCGAATAGTGCGGAAAGGGCGACCAGTGTGAACAATTCACAGGTTGAAAAATATTTTTTTGATCGGACAATATCTTCTGCCTCCTCATCGCACTTGAATTTTCAAAATTTGGGTAAAAGTTATCTTTTTTTCACGTATTATAATAAAAAAAGTGTTTTTCGAAATAGTTATCCTAAAGAGTGTCTAATATGATCAATAAACATGATGTAAAATATATTATAGATCGGATAATATCTTCTGCCTCCAAATCGCATTTGCTATTTTTTTTCTACATTTCCGGCTGCCTATTTATGTTCTCATATTGAGACTCGTCACAGCCACATACGCATTCACACACACGTTTATACATATACCTGGTTATTTTAGAACCAAGGTCAGATGACGAGGAATAGACGACGGGACTTTGGACCCCGATCAGATTTATCGTGCACCAGTCCCGTATACACGCCGTTAATTTTTGTGGATGTTCTGGACGACTTTTCTAGTTTTTTGTAGTGAAGCTGGCAACCCTCCGGTCACAAGATCACTACTTTTTTTTGTCAAGTCCGTCGCACAGGATCGAACCAGGAACCCTCTGATTTCCAGCTGACTTTCCAGCGCCACTGGGCTATTCGGTCCCCGCAATTTTGTTAAATAGTGCACTGTTTAATGTGATAGAAATATGGTTCTCCCAATACTATTTAATGCATACACAAATACACTTACTTACAGATGACAAGATTACAGATATTTGAATTTCATCCTTATGGTCAAATTCATTGGTGGATCCAGGGGCCAGCGCACCCCCCCCCCCCCCCCTTTCCCTTATGTAATCGTGGGATATTGATGTAGGTAAAAAAAACTTAGCACAGTTTTTGTACTTAGTTTGTCATAGCTTCTACTGCAGCGCGTGATACTATGAACTATTTTCAATATTGTTATTCTCCCTCTCTTATTTATCTAATTATTTATAATTACCATATCATTTACATGTGTGTACGTGCGTTTAACAATTCTAAACATTCTCAAACTATAATTTTTTTTTACATTATTTGCGCAAATTTATATATGTGAATACGGGCATTCACTATTATATAGAGCGATAGAGATTGTTATTATTTCTTTTGACGAACAGTATAAAAAAAAATTCCGGTCTAGGCTCAGTACTCTTTTGTACACAGTAAGGTTTGCTTCGTAAGTACTTTGTGCGAGCCCCTACTCCTACTTGCGTCTTCGGTCAGCTCTAGATCTCTTTGAACTTGCCACAAGTTTAGGCTTAATGATATAATTTTGTTCGTCTTGAAGTGCTCTCTTAACCTGTTCAAGTTTCCTATGCCGCAATTGAACTTTAGAATGCTATTTTGGCTTTCGACAAATCTTCTCTTTCTACTCCACACACTTTTTACACAAATGGTTCAAACAGTCAACTAGTCAAATGGAATTCTATAACTCCCCTGTAATTTTTAATTTAAGCTCAAACTGAAGTTACAGCTATTCAACGGACTAGTGTATATACAAAATATGATTCAATTCCTTACCACGCGGTACGAGGTTAGAGAAGAAAGTGAATTAGTTGTCCGACCCGATTGACGCGGCATATTTTCTTCTACACGATGGTAGTTCATTTATCCCCCCGCCCCCACACATGGTATTATGGTACTTTGAAATATCAATACTTTTCGTGTAGCATAACTTTCTGACGATTTTAAATACGTAATGCAAATCAAAAATTAAAATAAACGGAATGCATCGCGATTCTATCGGAAACGGGGGGGGGAACCTTTAGCAGCGCCCCGACTCGCGGTCGACGTAATCGCGCAATGGATAAAGAGGACAATGGCAGTTCGAAAGGTAAGTGTGTCAAGAGCTCGCTCTGCAGTATTTCCAGTATTGGGGCACGCGTATCTCTCTCTCTCTCTCTCTCTGTTCTCATGCGGTTATCACACACCGGTGCCTCAAGGTTGGAGTAGATGGAAACTAGATACACGAGTTGGAAATTTTTATTTTAACGCTATTCATAAATCCACAGCAAGTTCAAAATATTTGCGTCAGTTTTTCACACTCAAGGATCTAATGAGGAAATTATGTAATATTTTCGATTTGTTCTAGCAACCTACTTTGGAGCCATATTGTCTGAAAGTACGAATGAACAATATTAGTATATATACGAAAAAGGGTTATAATTTGTTTCTTAAAAAAATATTTATATCTCTAAATATCGAATTTCAACGATCTGCTCGAACTGCTGTTATTCATTCTACACGGTAGCGGTGACCATCAAAGTTTAGAGTAAATAGGGCGTCAGTCAGTCCTTCCCAATAGGATAAATGACCACCTTGTATGTTTTTGGCGGTCCTCTTTGTTTGACTAATGACTTTCTAAATTGACAATTCCGGCAATTATTTCATAGAACAACGACAATTATTTCATCGGCAATGTTAGCCATACACAAATGCAAATTCTCAGTAAAGTTCAAATTTGAACTTTACTGAAAATTTGCAAAAGTGAGAAGTTCAAAAGTTTTGATATCAAATTACCAAGCCAACTGCAATAGGGCTCAAAACCCTGCACACACTCTCTCGCTAGCATTCCCCTTGAGAAGAGCAGCACTTTCTTTTCTTAGATCGGTAAAAAATTTATAAATGCTGCCGCATATCAACTTTTTTAGCCACAATTTCGGGGGGGGGAGGGGGGTTAAAGGGAGAGGGGGGGGGGGTTAGCGTTTTTTTTACTTTTCACAAGTTTCTTTCGATGGGATAATCCATTAAAAAAAAAACAATATTTTCAAAGGTTTTACAAATGTAATTTCTCAAATAATAAAACGTTTCAAAGCTTATCCTGAAACGACATTAAGTAGCGCAAAGCCCTCGGAACGTGTAATCAAAATCGTAACCTTTTATTTAGGGACGTAAACATGCTGTTTCTTCCCACGTGCAATGCCTGATGGTCGATTATCACGCAAGCCCACGTGATTTGCGCCGGTTACATAAGAGACAATGTTCCTTCCCTTGTCACTCTAGCAACCAATCGATCCCCTCCCCCGCATTTATTAAACTATCTACACTTTTATGCCTGAAATCGGTTGATTTAAAATCAACGTCGCACTGGAGCTTCACATTGGATCTATCCCGAATGAAATTTCGGGAACACTGCAGGGGCGGATCCAGGATTTCATCTCGGGGGCAATTAAGGAAATATAAAAAATATATATAAATATTAAATAACGGAAAACTTCCATTTAAGATAGTGTATGCTGGACCATGATCAGATGACGATGCAACCCCTGAGCTGGCACCCCACGCACCTGTCCGTATGTGTAAGACATTGACGGACGACGACAGATTTAAAGTGCGTCAGTCCCCTATACACGCCCCACCGGATGTTTTTTGGTGGGGGGGCGACTGATAAGACTCCCATTCAACCATGTGCACAGTTACGGCTAAACAGGCGACAGGTTTGCGAACTACAACTTCCCCCAAATGCTACATCGAGGTCATACTACATCAATACCTATATAATTCATTCTTAAAAAAAAAAAAATCCTACAATGTATGTGCGATACTTGCGCAAACTCAAAGATAATGTTGACAGTGTGGAAGCAGAACTCGCATATAGAGCTTACCGTAAGTAGCAACTCGAAAGTTTCATAATAGCCCACCAGCATAAATTCCACATTTCTACAACATTCTGCCAGTCGCTTAAAATTTAAAAGAGTAAAACAGTATTTACTCTTTGAATGTCAACAAATATAAAGTCCTCCCAATTAAGAAAAAATATCAAAGCGGAGGACTTTTCTTTTTGCAAAATGTGACTTAACTAACATAAAGTTAAATGCGTTCTAACACCGAATGTCGATAGAAGTTCGCGTGCTCAATACTCAAACAAGTCAAAAGAAAACCAGAAAAGAATGGCAATGCGAGTGGACGTGGAATCGGCAGAGAAGAAAAGAGATTCGGGAGTAGCAGTAATTAAAAGACGCTTCATGATGAGGAAAGTAGTCAAAAGAAACTGAAACGTGATTTCCGGCGTGCCCTCGTTTCTTTCCGATTTCATTTGTAAAAATAATTGTTTTGGACAATGAAATAAAATTACATATTTTATTTTTGTTTTGTCTCTGATACATACAAAGCAATCGGATATGTTAACCACCAAACAAATATTAGCACCGTTAAGGCAACATACTATATTTTTTAGCTGAGTTACAGTTAATAAATCCAATACCCAACAAAAGTATTGTTTTGTGCGAAATGTGGCACCAAAATCATGTTTGTTTTTGTCAGAAAAGTTCTTTGGTTGAATTGTTAGGGGGAAATGGAAAATGACCACTCGGGGACAAAGATAATGGACCATCTGCAAGAATATCCCTGGTTTCTAGTATTTTCTGCAGAAAGACTGCAAAGGAAGCATTCATTGATGATATCATTGCTATTTCTGTTTTCTTCGTATCCTTTTAGAATTACCCCTCGCATATAATAACACACAATATTTGCACAAATAGTGTTTACAATAATTATAAGCCATAATTTTTAAGTTATCAT
Organism: Troglohyphantes excavatus; assembly: GCA_963932185.1. NCBI lineage: Eukaryota > Metazoa > Arthropoda > Arachnida > Araneae > Linyphiidae > Troglohyphantes > Troglohyphantes excavatus. Next base: position 517,348 of record OZ010671.1, read on the forward strand.
AACTATCTTCTCTTAATGTTCTATGGTGTCAATCACAAAATGTTATATTAAATAAGGGTTTGTTTATAGGAAGACTATATAAAAAAAATTATTTTGAATTTTTTTTTATTTTTATTGATTTGGCATGAGACCAATTACTTTTCGAATATGTAATTTTGTATATTTGTAAAACATATTAAGAATCCCAGTGTAAAAAGATCGTCGTAAAATACATTATCAATACTTATATATAAGAATGGAGTGTCTGTCAGTGGAATCGAACAAAACCCCTTATTTTGAGTTTTCTTCACGAATTAGGATACACTGATTCCGAAAATCACATTAAAAATTTTTTTGTCTGTCTGTCTGTCTGTCCGGATTTACCTCAAAAACTACTGCACAGATTTTTATGAAACTTGCACCATTTGAACACACTTTTCTTAGTTTAAAATCTGCACTTTGTTTCATGTGGATATCTGCAACCATTCAAAAGTTATAGAACTTTTTCCATTTTCTCTAACATTACTCCTATGAGAAATTTACATCTCGATCTTCCCCTCATAACATTATTGTTATAAATCACCTTGGCGACCAAAAATATTTTTCGACAATACTGGGTTAAACGATTTATTTTGATTGGCTGATGATTAAATGTCGCCAAATAAATTTAAAATGTCGACAAACGAATTAAAAATGTCGCCAAATATTGCCAAATGAATTAAAAATGTCACCAAATAAATTTAATAATGTCGCCATATATTGCCAAATGAATTAAAAATGTCGCCAAATAAAATTTTAAATGTCGGCATATGAATTACAAATGTTGCAAAATTAATTAAAAATGTCGCCAAACGAATTAAAATTGTTGCCAAATGAATTAAAAATATCGCCAAATGAATTAAAAATATTTCCAAATAAATTAAAATGTTGCCAAATGAGCTAAAATAGAGGTCTTATATTTAAAAATATCATCACAATGGCGAAATTAGTGTCCAAATAACAAAATTAACGTCGTTAACAAAAACCTCGCCAACCGAAGGAGGAAGATAAACCAGCTCTTTCGACTGACGCCATGTGTATTCATGTTCTGAACAACTTAACTTTATGACAATAGTGCTTTTTGTTACGTAGTGGAATATTTCTATGGTGTTGAAATGGGCCACCCTAAAAGTTTAATTTAAGGTTTTCTATATTTATACTTCCACGTAGCTTATTTTTAAATTTTTACCTCAAGAACATATTATTGGAATTCAAAAATGAATATTTGATAATTAATTTTTATAAGAAATATTGTCCGTAAGTATTGACCCATATGAAATTATGTTGAAAGACGGATAAATAGACTCCGGTTACCAATTGCCACAAAAAAAAATCACCAAATACGATAAATTATTTCGATTTGGAACAATGCAATATTTTTCTTTGATATATTATTGCGTCGCCAATAATAAAACTAATGAATGTGAAATTTTTCTACAAGGGTTTATTTTTATTAAATGGTTATTTTTTATACAAAAAATATGCAATTAAAAAAAATTTAAGGAATTTTTATTTCACAAAAAGAAACATTTTACAAAAACATCAGTTTAAATAGTAGTCGCAATAGCATGTAAAGTCGTGAACATAAAAATAGATTTAGGTATCTCAAAAAATACTCAAAGTAATTCTGGGTAATATTCAAAGTAAATCTGGATTTTGATAAAGTTTATTTTTCACAGTGCAGAGAAAGTGATATGCGATGGCTACACTGACAAGACAAAATCGCTCAGCTCTTACTGTGCAAAGTGACCACGAGCAACGCCGGGCCATATTGCTAGTTGAGATATAGATATATAAGTATCCCTACATTCTTGAATTCATCATATTAGTTGGGAGATATGGCGCAAAGGTCAAATTCTTTGCAGATGATTTAACAAAAATATCAGCATAGGCTGTTAAATATTATGTCATCAGAAAATGTCAGGTTTTGAATAGCACATGGGAAGAATATAGGTTATAGTGAATGAATAGAAGGTTGCCTGTTACACAAGCTGCAATAATCCAAAATAGTGATATGGAGTATTAGTAAATAAGGATTTTAAAATGGGCCATCAGTGTACAGTAACTAGCAAAAAAGCTAATAGAATGTTGGGGTACATCAGGAAAAGTGTTTCATCGAAATCTAAGAATATATTCTTGCCATTGTATAGAGGTTTAGTCCTCATCTAGAATATGCTGTAAAGTTTTTGTCACTTTATCTAGACATCGATTTGTTAGAGAAAGTTCAGCACAGGGCCACTAAAATGGTCTAAGGTATTTCATGCCTGGATTATGGTGATAGATTAAGAAATGAATATGTATACCTTGGAAGAGAGAAAGGTTAGGGAAAATTTGATACAACTGTTCAAATACATTAAACAGGGAGATGTCGAGGATTTAGATTTTAATAAGAGTGATAGAACGAGAGGTCATGTGTTTAATTTGAACAAATCACATTTTAATTGAGAAGCGAGAAAGCACTATTTCTATAATAGGGTAATAGACAAATTGGAACAACTTGAAATTGCGTGAATATTGTTAATTCTACAGGAGTGATACTTTTAACGAAAACGATTAGATATTCATTCGGGAATAGTTAAGAGATAGGATACTAGCTTAACCAACCTTGTTGGGCTTTGAGCCTGTTATTGGTTATTAATATTTGTAAGAGTTTTATAAAGAATTACATCAATATTTATTTAACAAAATTCAAATTTTTGGAACAGTCATACATAAACCCTCTTGTCCCCAAACGATATGCAATAATATTAAATGAAGATCCTCATAGAAGTTGCGGGGAGATTGTGTAACAGTTCTAAATTCTCCATTGGCATTTCTTTATGTTTTGTGCCACTTGGTTGGTAAATTTTACTGCAAAGAAACAGATCTGGCACCACAATTTTTGGAATTGTTCATTGCAGCAGTTGGCTTCAGGTAAGACTGACTACACTCTTACTTCAAGCCTCATTGGTGGGTGGGTGCACGATAGCAAGCAGGGCCTATTCAAAAATTACGATTAGCACCCAAATGCTCAGAAAATTTAATACTGACCAATGGTGATCATAAATGTATGCCGTATAAAAATACTATTATAAAATTTCTAGTGTGTTTAGAAGTTTTAAGTATAAGCTGCTCCAAAAACTATCATTGATGTAAGTTCTTAATTTTTTGTAACATTTTCATTTTGGATTTAACTTGCGTGTTTTTTTGCCCTTAATCATGAAAACTTTCATTCTGTGTATTTTGCCAAACAGTTCATTAAAAAAATAGTGATTTCTAAAAAAATGACTTATACCAATGTGCATGAAAGAAATTAAATAAATTTTTTTACTAGGTCACACCACAGATACGCATGACAGAATCCCTCTTTCCCAAGCATGTGCGACATACCAAATGAACTGCCCCTTACCATAAGAGAAAATGCCTTTTTTAATCCTATGATCACCTTTAAATGTTTCAAATGAAGTACTGTTTAGACCTCCTTTGTCGTCCTGGTGTGTGGCTAATAGATTCTTCATTATTCATTTGGCCCCTGATAAAAAGTTTTTTTTAGTTTTTATGGGGTCAATTAAAAATTATATGAAGTGCGGGAAGTGTAATGGGGATATTAAGCGAGGGGGGGGGGGGGGTTCTGTTGTTACTGTTTAATTTTCCTGGATACTTTCCTGGTAAGAAAAATATTTTTTAGGAATTGTTTTATGGGTCATTTTTTTTTTTTTATATATGCACCCAACTGCTCGAGGGACTGCCTGTAAGCACCATAATCAACTTCCCGAAGGGGTACCAGCCTTGATACTGAGTAGTCGTAGGCCGGAAACCACAATTTTGTGCAGAGCCATAATCGAGGTACAAGTCTGTGACATTTGTGAACAGTGCGTGCGCGCGCTTAAGAGTGTCAGTCAATAATTAAAAACAACAGGAAAGTCTAATAAGCATTTCTGTTGCATAAAACTTAAAATTGTCGCAAATCGAAAAAACGTTTTGACAACTCTTTTTGGCGCCAAGTAAAAAAACGTGGCAAATGTTGTATAATACATCTGTTCCAGATTTTTAAGATCTGGTCATCTTGCGCACATGTTTGAGGAATCATTGCAAAGCCTTAAATACTCACACACTTTGGACAATCTCATTTGAGTAGCTCATAAACAAAAGCAGTTTCATCCAAGAAAGGAGATTTTATTATAATTGGCTACTTCATCGCATAGGCTATAATTTGTTCCTTAAAATAAATGAAGAGGAAAAAAGTTGTTTGCTTATAAAATCTTTCAGGAAAAACTTTCCCAAAGTCATGAAACCAGTATAGTTATCCAACAGTTTCATATAATTTTTTCAAAATTGTTTAAACTGGATACAACTACTTTTGCACCTGGACTGATCATGTACGAAGAAGTGTCACTTGCTCACCTGCCAGAAGGAAGATGAGGGAGCCTGAGGACTGTGCGGAGGAGTCAGCTGCGACATTATTCCACATTGTTCGATGAACGTAATCCGCTTTTTGGAGACGCTCGGCTGAAAAGACAATTTTATTAATGATGGGTTTAGTGCAAAACTAATAACTAATACTTAACATTTCATAAATTATATATATATGCTCGATTTTTATCACAACAAATCTGCATAAATTATTTAGTATATTTGCACAAAAGTTTGTTGTTTAAAACTTTGTACTCAAAAAACATGTTTGATATTTATGTTCTTTTAATGGAACATTTAAATTGCAATCCTGTTCTTTTGAAAGAGGTATTTTTTAATGTGTTCTTTTTAAAATTATGTTGGATATTTAAAAAAATTAAAAGTTATGCATGAATTTTAATCTCAGTATACCAAACATGTATTTAGTGGTTTAAGACGTTTATTAAATGTTTTAAAAAAACAGGGGCTGTGAGGCACTTTGAAAAAAACTTGAACAGGTAGAAAATAGGGTTTAGGCTGATCAGATATATACGGTGCTCATTACAAACCGGATACCAGATAGTATCCAAACTGGAATTTTTCGGATATTCAGCATCTTTTTTACGAAAAGATCTTTTCTTAACAGTTCTTTATTAAACTGTTCATATTCATACATATTTTGAAAAGGATGGAGATGTAATGTTCGATAGGTTACAAAATGTAATATTGAAATCCGAAATACACTTGGTCCGTATTTAACGAGACAGTTATCATTTCACTACTTACCCACCTGAATAGCCCGAGAAAAATTCGAGAATCTACGGACCGCAGAATACGTTGGAATTGTCAGGAAAATACTTAAGCAAGAACAAAAAATAAATGATTTCCACAAAAAAAATCTGCAGCGTTTTATTCATCCAGATATTCACCATGGTAATCAGAAATCCGGTACTTTGCTTCCAGATATCGGATAATTACTGAGTAGTTAAAAATTAGCCAGATACCGGATATCCGTTTCATCCCTAGTAGAAAGTTTTAGATCACAAGCTTAATTTATGCTTAAATAGATGATACAAATAATCTCTATTAAACTTTCCGAGAAAGTAACTATTTAAACTCAAGAATATGTCGGTCTCTTTCATTTTAAAGAACAAAAAAACAAATATCATGTCGTTATTTTGGAGGCTTAATGAAGACACTCAAGTGCAAAAGGTTAATAAAGTACATTGATATGGAAACATCCACCAAAAAATGAAACTTTTTACTGAAATTAAAAATTTAACCAAACTCTTAGTGTAGTATATCAATTTAATCCTATAAAGTTGAATTAGTATGAATTAGTGAGGTATTATTTCATAATAATAATGTCTGCAGTGAAATTGTTCTGAAAGTTAAGATATTTCTTCACTTATATTAGGGCCAAAAATGTCACTTCGATTATAGTATATTATTTCCTTAATTCTGTTCAATAATTGAAATCAGTTACTGTATTTAATAGTGATGGTATCTAATTATCTCATTGTATCTAATTATTCTGTTTGCAAGGCTCATGCTATACTCAAATTTTAAATGTGCATACACTTCAAAATTTTGTTCTCTGAAACCTAAGTAGCTTAGTTTGGCTAGTCCCATTGCCACACACTTGTGTGTATGCACAATACATCGAAATTTTATTTTATTGATTCACGGAGCAGGTATTAAAGAGGATTATAAAGTATATTGTTTTTAAAGAGCAGGAAAAGAATGTATGTTAAGACACTGCGACAAGTGCCCATCAAAAGATAATATTGTCCAGTTTTTACAGTCAAACTTTGAGAACTACAATGATGAAAACCCTGCCGAGTATAATCAGTGGTTTTCGATTGATGGAAGTGAAATTATATGCTGCTCCAGCTCAGTTGGTGTGTTTATTGATAACTTAGTAGAAAAACTGTACAAGTTAATATCTCACCCATACATTGCTAAAGTTTTCTCAAATACCGCTGTTAACTGAATGGATTTCAGTTAAAATTATGCTTTTACAATAAAAGAAATGGTTCAAGATTATGATTTGACCTCAGATTCATGCACTATTCATCCTGTCATGATTCACTGCAAGAATACAAAGCTGATTTTACCTCTTTGTATAATATTGGATCCCCTTAACGGTATAATATATGATATCCAAAAAACTGTAACAGCCTTTCTGAAAAATAATTGCTTGCATATAACAAACATTCATTACTTCAGTGATTGATGTGTTGGGCAGTATAAAATAAATACAATTTCATGAATCTGTGTCTGCATGAGATGAACTTTCAACTAACTCACAGCTCAGTGGTCATTTTTTGCAACCAGTCATGATAAAACTGAAAGTGACTGAAAGGAAGGAAAGTCAACAACATCTGGACAGACAAATTATGACAACAAATAAGCTATTTGAGTTTTACAAATCCAACATTACATATATTAACTTTCCACTTATTTCTAAAAATCTGCTTGATTCAATTTGTCTAGCTTTGGAAAGTCGTGCTAAAGATTCCAGGAACAAGATCGCTCCACAGTTTTCAGCCAACGGACAATTTGGGAACAATCAAGGTGAAAAGAATCAGCAGTAATGTAATACCAACTCTCATTTTTAACTTATGTAACAAGCAGAAAACTTTACTTGTGACAAGAAAAAATTTATATTTTGTAATCTTCTTTACTAATACCTGCCCTGTGAACTAATAAAATCACATTTTGATATATTTTACATACACACAAGTGTGTGACACTGGGACAAGCCAAACCACACTACTTAGGTTTCAGGGAAGAAATTTTGAAAGGTACTATGCATATTTAAAATTTGAGTATAGCTCACTAAGATTACATAAAACAAATTTTTTCTAATCGCATACTTTTTTTTATACTTACCACATCCTTCATCATGGAAAAATTCTGGGTTGTTCATCCCTTTGATAATCTGTTTTTACCAATTTGAATAGTTTTTGAGCCTTTATAAACAGAATAATCAGATGCATTGAAAGTCCCTGTCATTTTTCTTTTAAGCCAAATTAGGGAGGCTAAAATTGTCAGCATCTGAATCTGTTTGTTTCTTGTTGCAGCACTTAATTCATTTTAATTATATCTACAAGCTTGTCTAGATCTTCAGATTTTTGGATCACAGTTTTTACCAAGTAATTTTTTTCTTTGGAAAATCAACATCAAGAACATTTTCAATTTTTTTTAATAGATTTTTATGTACCCTTTGTAGTTTTTTTTTATTGTAAGGTGATCTGATATGTTCAATAATGCATGTAATTTCGTTAAGCAACAACCAATTTCATGTATCATGTCCAATTTTAATATAATTTTACTAAAATTGTAATTTTAATTTAACGATTTCAAGAAAATGAGCGAGTCAAGTGATTTCTATCTTTGAATTGCAAAAAAATAATAAAGGAGTGAAATACCCATTCATTTTATTTTTTCATGTGGTAGAGCAAGTCTTTTAGAACAAGAATACTAAAAAAAGGTTTTGATTATCCTTTTCCCTTTTAAAGATATTCCACTTAGCGTAGAACTCACTAATTTATTTAAAAATATCTATAAATAAAACTTTCGGATTTTTTTCTGACCATGTATATACACTTGCTAGTTTAATTTATTTTTTTCTGGATTCCTTACATATTGATGTATATTCATAAAAAAATTCATTAACATTGGTTGGTAAACAAGGGAGATACAATTTATTTTCTATGAAAGAACAAATTACGTTTCCTCAACCCAATCGACAAAAAACGGAAAATTCCAAAAACTTTAACATGCTGTAAAACCTGAACCGCTTGAGATAGAGCAAAAATATTTTATATTCTTACTTAAATCTATAAAAGGAACAAACATGCCAAGTTTCATCAAAATCTGAGACTATGGGTGTCGGACCCTGGTTGAGTTGACGTGGAATGACCCTACATTTAAATTAGACCTCAGAACAGACACTGCATTGGAATATGGATGCAACAAATCAATGCTTGTGAGAGAACGGTTTAATATTACTTAACATATATATATATATATATTAAAAAAAGATGAAAAATGCCAATAAATTGGAACTGGGAATTTTCAGCACTTTTGAGTTGGAAATTTTGAATCGTTAAGTTGGGAAATTTGTTGTATCAAATAAGGTGCTTTAATACACACAAAAGTAAAAGGAATTCAAAAGTTTGAACCTTATGATCATGCTATTTAATACAAAAGAAACCAAATTGTGGCTAATTTTGTTGCTCTCATAATTGTAAAATTTTTTAATATAATATCCTATCCCCATTAAAGTGTTTTATTAGACTCCTATCAATGTTTAAAACTATATAAAAAAAATCGTGAATTAGCTCATATATTAATGATTTTTTGAGGTTTTTAATAAGAAATTCAATTGTGGACAAAATGTCACAAGAGTAACGATTAGCCTTTTACTTAAAACAATGCCATTAATTCAGATTTTGTCAAAGAGATTAAATAGTTTTTCCCTTTGGAAGAGATATAATTACTCTATTATATTTGTAAATTTGAGTTTTGTATTCTCATATAATTCACAAAAATTCTACCTTAAAAACACTTTTTGTATTTTGCCTTTTCCAGTGGTCACAAGAGTAAGAAAATTTTTATTTTCCTAGACAACTAAAATATACTAAATTACATATTAGATATGTTTTATGAAGCGGAATGAAATGAACTTTTAAATAGGAATTTTGAATTTTATCCTAAATGTGTTTAGTTTTATCCTTAATCTGGTTTAGAAACTACAAAGTTCAGCTATTTTCAGGAATTTTAAATATCCTATTTATGTGACATTTTTTTTTTAACATCTAAAGTCATGTTTTACACATATATTGGAACTTTAGTTAGTACTGTAGTCGTAGATCTACAAATTCATCAAACTAGAAATATTCAAACAAAAACAGACAGCTACGAATTTAATAATACAAAAAACATTCAAAACATACATGACAAAGGTAATGCATGTTTTAGTATATCAAACTTGCATAAAATGCCTGTTTAAAACTGTTTTTAGTTCAAATTTTTTAATTCAAATGATAAAAGAAAATAAGGTTGCATTTTAATATATTTTAATCAGTATTACCTCCATCATGATATATTAGAAACAGGTTAGTTAGAAGATGTTCTTTACATTTTTTTTTTTCAAACAGGACTGTTCCAAGTTTGCAAGAATTTTTATATTCTAGTTAAACAAAAAATAATCAGCTACAGCCTTTTAGAACACCATCACTGAAAGAACTCATTTTAAATTTCAAATTGAAAATAGCTAGTGTGACGAACTAACTAATTTTGTTTGATACTTGCTAGCGCAGTTAGAATACACTTGGAAATGTTAAGAAACAGCTCGAGAAAAAAAAAAACCGGCATTGAAAACATACGCATTTTGCTTTACTCAAAAAAAAAATTCAATGTGAAAAAAAAAATCCTTGTTGATAAACAAGTTGTTAAAAAAGAAAGGAAAATGCCACTTACTTTATATATATCTGTGAATATAGAACTTTCACGACGAATATGAATACGAGAACACTGAATTATCCTAATATTTAGCAGAAATGTTACATGCTGAAACACACTAACTGGATAGTTCTTCAACAAACACCGCTGCGATTAGTAACAGTTTAGATGATCATATTTAATAACAGCTGGAGTTCAACGTTTGGAAACAAAAACACAAGATAGAATAATCCGTCAACAATAAGAACCGCACTTCAAATTGAAACTGAATGAAAATACCGTGGGGAAAAAGGAAGAGCGAAATAGTAATTGTGCCTATAGAGGTACCACAATATGAATAGCGATGGTAGCGCCTCTTAAAAAGATCATTTTGATTTGATCACTGAGCTAAATTATACAGAGACTGGAATGAAAACTACAATTCGGCGACAATGTACTTTGCCGTGCCGCAAATGAATACTATTCTTAAAAGAAGGATGATAAAACAATCTACCTTGGCAATTGCACTGTTAGCCTTGTTGTGTCGATCTTGAGTATTTGATTGAGCCGGTTAATCAGCGGGTGGAAAACTGGATTGTCTCGATAATTTGCGATCTCATCTCGAGTGCACGACTGACGGATTTTCCACTAAACCAATTTTTATCGGAAAGTTTTTCGTCTACCTGAGCTGACGATAACACTATCCGATAGCGGTTAGCTTAACAAACATGACAATTTTTCAATAACATTTCTACGTATAAAAACGCAGTGTAAAATTATTGTTATATATTTAATATGATATTGTTTCAGTTCAAATATTTTATTATCCTGTTTCTCAGATGTCATCTTTTCCTTTTGAAAAATAGTTCTATATCAGTGAAGTAACGTTTGTGGTCTGGGCCCTCCAGCAAAAAAATATTTTAGGACCCCCACAAAGCATTAAAATATAAAAATGAATGTTATTCTTGAACTTTTACATCGGTTAAATATTTAACTTGAAAAATTAATTAGAATATTAAATTCGAAAACTAATTTCAACAGGCAACCTAGCACTTGACAGATATTAATTACTTGTGAAATTTTATGTTTGTAATAGACTTTGTTATTATATGGAGATGCTGCTATGGGTAACCACTTTTTGATAAAAAAAATATAAATAATATTATTATTATTACTGACAGCGGCAGTGCACTTTTTGTTTCGTGTCAATTTATGTATTAAATATTTTGAAATAAAAAAACAATTAGAGCTATGTTTTGTTATATTTGCTCACACAACACAAATTCTTAATACCCGCCACCACCACCCCTCTAAACATTTATGATTTGCGTTTGGGTAAAAATATTTAGCTGTGGCTACTTTACTTCACAAATCAAGCATATGTTAAACAGATAAATTTAAGTGGAAAATGATAACAAAAAAAATTGAGCACATGTTCTAAAGGTTAACATTCAACAATAAAATCTTTCACACTGTAGAAACCAACATTTTTTTAAGTAAAAATGAATGTAAAAAAATATATTACTTGCTTTACAGAAAACGTTCTTAACGATTTTATAGAATCTCAAAAATTACTTATTTGATGTAGGTATGTGATGGTTGCGAGTTAAAAAGAAAAGTTTATAGAATCTGAAAACTTTGCAGACATACTTTATTTTTTATTTTTATGCCATGGGAATAATTTTGGAAAATTGTTATGCATATGATTTTTTTAAAAAATATGTATAGTCAATTAATGTGTTTGTATTTTAATTCTTAAAATTTGGTTCAAAACCTTAATAAAATATATTTTTTTATTATGTAAAAAATTGTGCATGAAATTTACCTTATAAAGATTTTCTTTTAAATATACAACATAAATTTGTAAAAAAAAAAATAAGATATATTGTAGTATATTACAAAAAACATATTTATATAAAAAATCTCATTTTTAGAAAACAGCGTTTAAAGGTACATAAAAAAAATTCTCTATAAGATATTTAAAATAAATGTTAAAATTACTTCTTTTACTCTGGAATCTTTTATTATATATCATTTTATAGGTAGTCAATAAAAAAACTACTTTTGTAATATTTGCCAAAAACAAACTTTTTGTATTTTCATTTAGAGTAATATTGATATTATACGTAACAAGAACTTCAACCCGCTTCCCAAGAATAATTATTTTTTTAATTTAATCACACCCTGGCTAAAAAAATATCAGCTAGGTATCTATTTCGAATACTACTCTTCTATTTTAAATACTACCTACAAAACAATTGATTTTTTAAACATTTGTATTAAAATTTATTAAAATAGTCCTTTATTAATTTAATCCTTTCATTTTGAAAAAAGTATTTTTTTTTTCATTTAAAACTCTAAATTTAAAGAAAAAAAAACTTATTTTTCGACTGTATATAAGCTATTTTCCACATCGTTGCTGTTTGGAAATGATTTTAATAGTATATACCACTGCGCATAACTGTGCCGTTGTTAAGATATTCAAATATACCGCAATATGATAGGTTGTCTGCCGGGTAAAAAAGAAAAAAATAGTTAAAATGCATTGAAAATCAGTCTTGGAGACTTTTCTGAAAAGGCTTATATACCCAACGCTAACCACTGCCTTCTATATTAGCTGCCTGTCAGATGGGCTCAAAGGGGAGTTTGGTGTAGGCAGAGACTGATTTTCGGGAGGGCATTTGGGGCACTTGCCCAGGGCCCCCATTTTAAAGGGGCCCCCAAAAGTGATTTAATGCTAAATATATATGAAAAAGTTAAAAATAAATTGACTAACGCATTTTTTAAAAATCAATTAAATTTATTTAAATCAATTTTTTTTAAATAAATCGTTAATTGTTTTGCAAAACTTATATTATTTTACCCAATTAAATCAATTTCATTTTTCAGCACGTTCATGATGTATGTCACCTTTTGCATCGCGTTTTTCAAGGATATTCGCTTTAGATCACTAGTAAAATTAAATTAATGACCAAGCTCCAAGACCATAAACAAGCTGTGTTTACTAATCCCAAGTAGCACAAGACGTCGTAACGACGTTGAAAACAGGTAGTGAACGTCGCAATTTGGTCGCCGTCGCAAAAAGACCGTGAAAACAACGCCTTTTAGCGGCAATAAATGCGACGTCGTTTTCTGGATGCCATTTTTAGGTGTAAAGACGTGGTTTCAGCGTCGTAAAAAAAACCCATATAAAATCCTGTCTTAGTAAAATATTCAAAGAGGTCGTTACTATAAGAAAGGTTTTTTGTAAAGAAAGTCATTTTCTTTTTATTCCACACATTTAAAAAAAAAAAATTATGATTTTTTTAATATTTTTTAAGCTAAAATTTATAGATATTTTTATTAAATGTAACATATAGAAATAATTATTAATATAAAACAATTAATTATTAATTAAAAAAGTTATTATTAATTAAAATTAAGTAATTATTAATTAAAATAATTTACCAACTATTTATATTATCATTATTTTAACTATCATTAGTTATAAATTTTAAAATAATTGATTATTATTAATTTTAAAATAATTTAGTTATACTTATTATAATAATAATTATTAGTTGGAAATAATGATTAATTATTAGTTTAAAATATGCTAACTGTTCATTATTAACGTTTATTCGAATAATTTTTTTTATAATTTTAAACTTTATATGGGTTTTTCTAAGTTGAATTGTTTTAATGTAACATCATACTTTGAATTGTTAATCCTTTGGTAACCACAAAGAAAATTAATATAAATCTATCAGACATTTGCATAAAGAATCAATATAAATATTAAAGGTACGATTTTTTGTAGAAATATAATCTTTAAAAGATTGTTTTCTACTCCTACAGGTAGATGGCGCTATAATTACACAAAGCCCCTGTGAGAGGTTGCTCTCGCAGAGTGGCGCTGGTGTACCGGAAGTGACGGAACGCGTGGGAGAGAGCGTGCGGTTGTTTTTGGAGGGAGAGAAAAAAAGAGCGAGGACCGGACGCGGATTGTGAAAGCAAAAGTAACAAGTGGGGTCAGGTTTACTGTACGGTCACCCTTGGCGCGATTTTTCCGCATTTGGCGATAATTTTTTTAAATGGCAACTCCCCTCCGAAACGACAAGGAATTGCAGCAACCTTATTGGACAAAAGTCGCCAAAATGGCGACTTTTGGCGATATTTTGAAAAAGTCGCCAAGGGTGACCGTACAGTAAACCTTTACCTTAAACAAGTGTCCGGTGTTATCAATTGTCCCGTGTTATCAAGTGTCCGGTATTATCAAGTGTCCGGTGGTATCAAGTGTCCGGTGGTATCAATTGTCCGGTGTTATCAATTGTCCGGTGGTATCAAGTGTCCGGTGGTATCCAGTGTCCGGTGGTATCAAGTGTCCGGTGTTATCAAGTGTCCGGTGGTGTTATCAATTGTCCGGTGGTATCCAGTGTCCGGTATTATCAAGTGTCCGGTGGTATCAAGTGTCCGGTGTTATCAATTGTCCGGTGTTATCAAGTGTCCGGTGGTGTTATCAAGTGTCCGGTGGTGTTATCAAGTGTCCGGTGGTGTTCTGAATTGTCCGGGGGTCTCAAGAGTATCAACGAACCAAGATTTGCGCTGGGACAAATCTTACAGTGGCGCCGACGACAGCGGTTGTCTGGGATTGTCTGAGAAATACATACGGCATATTTCCAGAAAAGTAGGTCTTCAACGCTTTGAACCGGTGATATGAGGTGCTGCAACAATAATCAACGGTAATAGATATGCCTTACTATTCTTAAAATACAGGGGGGGACAAACATATTTTTTTTGTTTTGTTTTAATATGGTTGATGTAGTTTCGGTTTGATATATGTAAAATATATGGTTGATGTAGTTTCGGTTTGATATATGTAAAATATATGGTTGAGGTGTATTTTGAGGAGAAAAATAGTGGAAAAAAAATCCCTTAAGAAAAATTATGCTGTTATTTTACCAGCATTAAGTAATTTAGTATGCTGTATCATGTTACTGGTTTGTTCAAATATCTGACAATTGGTATTTTATAACTCTTATTTTTATAAGTTAAAGGTATTTTGGTTGACTTTTATTATATAACTGTATTTGTCGTGTAATTAAGATGGCATTTTTCGGGAAAGCAAGGAGAGAGGATTTAATTGTGCTAGCCACGGAATTAGGTGAGAACATTCCTACAGGTAGTAGAATGGTAGATTTAAAAAAAATTATCACAGCTAGTGCTGAATTTGAGGAGGAATATGTAAAGAATATGTTGGGTAATATAATAGAAGATAGGATTAAGCAGGAGCAGCAGGGGAAGGAAGAAAAAGAGAAACAATTAGAGAGAGAACATGAACTTAAGCTTAAAGAATTAGAAATGCAGGGGCTCTCGGGAAAAGGCGGCACTGCTTTCGGTTCAGGAGACATTTCGGAAAGAAACGGGTCTAATTTTATGGGATATTTAAATATAATGAAAGGTTCAATCTTGGACCCTCCCGAAAAACCAGAGGATTGGCCTTTTTATTTTCATCATATCGAAATTATGTTTAAATTGTATGAAGTTCCTGATCGCTTTCAGGGCAAAATTGTACTGTACAGCTTAAAAGAACGGGTAAGGGGTATAAGTTCTATATTGGGGGAGGACGAATTGGATAATTATAGTCGTATCAAAGATACCATGTTAAAAAGGTTTAAAATCACCCCCCTACAACATAAAATTAATTTTGACAAATGTGGCAAACAATACGATGAATCTTATACTCAGTATGCAACAAAATTAGAGACTGCATTAGAACTATATATAAAATCGAGGGATGTCACGACTTTCGAAAAATTAAAACAATTAATAATAGCGGATAAGATAAAAGATAGTCTACCTCAAAATGTGAAATCTCACGTTTACCTCAAAGAGACAGAATGTTGGTTAGCGGTTAGGGAATTAACACAAGAAATTGATAATTTTGTGATTGCAATGTCGAGGAACTATTGTAATCAAGGTTATAGAGGCAGAGGCAATTTTCTTGGGGAAGGTAGACAGAAGTATGAGACGCGGGAAGGTAAAAATGAAAACAGAAACTGGTCTAGTACACAGGTTGGAGGTGAAAACTACAAAGACAAATTTGATCCTGAGAAAAAACTCGTTCAATGTTACGCATGTAAGGAAGAGGGACATATAAAACGATTTTGTCCTAGGGTTAATAAGGTCCCGAAGCAGACAAGTGACATGGGAAATTCGGAATTGGAGGAAATGGGCATAAATAAGGTTTGTGTAGATTTCTCCGGTTTCGATCGGAATGGTTACTGCTTAGAGGATATACCTTTGGGGTTAACGGAGTCGGACCTTCCGAGGATGGATTTCGTGATCGATGGATCTTTGTTTCAAGGGGTTATAGATACGGGCGCACAGATAAGTGTGCTGAGAAAATCAGTGGTGCCAAGTAAATATTTAGAATCTGGGGGGAAATTATTCCTGCGTTCGGCATGTGGCACCCTGATTGAGGCTGCGATGATTTCCGTTCCTCTGAGCATTGGGACGGAGAAAGGTGGGGTTACACCTTACGTAAATGTTCAAGTAGCAGTTGTAGAGAGGTTAAGTGAGGATGCATTGATCACCCCCATAGTGTTTAAACTACTAAGAGACCAAATGAGAAAATATTTGGGGGAGGATATAGAGGCTGCAATCTTGGGAATGCAGGTAGAAACTGAAAATGTCACTGGGAAAGAAGGGAGTGAAAAACAAAATGATATGGAGGATTTACCTGACGATGAGCAGGCTGGGAAAAGCATCCCTATGAACATAGTGCAAAACCAACAAGATAGAGATAGTCATGAACGGGATATCGATCCACCGCTATCGCAAGCACAGAAATTTCGCAAAGACCAAGCAAATTGCGAATCATTAAAAAGGGCTTTTATGGAAGCAAGGAACAATAAGAATGGTTATTGGTTAGAATCGGGAATCCTTTACCACACTGGTAAGTTTAATGGGCAGAAATGCAGTCAATTGGTTATACCTCAGAGTAGGAGAGAAGACATTTTAAAATTGGCTCATGAAACTTTAACTGGAGGGCATATGGCGTCAAAGAAGACTGGAGAGCGCATTAGACTTTCTTTTTGGTGGGAGGGGTTGACAAAAGATGTCAAACGATTTTGCGAATCTTGTCATGATTGTCAACTTCGACGCCAAAAGAGGGTTCACGATAGGGCGCCAATTGAAGCAGTAGGGAGACCAGAACTTCCATTTCAGGTTATGAATGCTGATCTATTTGGACCAATTGAGCCCAAATCTTCACGGGGACATAAATATGTATTGTGTGTAATGGACCAACACAGTAGATGGCCAGAAGCAGTTCCAATTAAATCATTAACTGCGAAAGCTACTTGTGAAGCGTTTATGGAAATATTTATGAGGACAGGTATACCAAGAATGATATGGATGGATAATGGGACAAATTTTGCTGCAAAGCTGACAGAGGAGTTTTTAAAACGCTTAGGATCGTCTCCAAAATTTTCAACTCCGGGTTATCCTCAGGCCAATGGACTTTGCGAAAGATTCATTGGTACAATGAAAAGAATGTTGCATCATTGCGTGAAATCTCAAGGCAAAGGATGGGATAAGCAATTGCCATATTTGTTGTGGGCTTATCGAGAAGTTCCAAACGCTACAACTGGTGTCCCTCCATTTTTACTGGTATACGGCCGAATACCAGTGGGACCTTTAGCTATCTTGAAATCCAGCTGGGAAGATGATGCAGTTTTACCGCAAGGGGTGGGAGAATCTGTAAGTGAATATTTGAGGGCACTCCGCGACCGGTTGAAAGATGCTGAAATATTTGCTACTCAGCATGGAAACATCCAGCAGCAAAAATATGTCCATTACCACAATCTAAGGTCAAAGGAACAACAATTCAGTGTTGGTGACGAAGTCGTGGTGCTGATACCTGATTCTACTAACAAACTTTGTTCCAAATGGATGGGGCCGGGTGAAGTAGTGGAAGTTAAATTCCCGCATTCTTATTTGGTAAAGTTGCCAGATCAAAGCGTTCGTCATCTACATAGTAACAAATTAAGGAAATACATACAACCAGTTAATACTATAGGAATTATATACGAGGCGGACAGAGACTTTGGTGAAATTCAACATGCACCGATTGAAAAATTTTCAGCAGTAAAAGTATGGCTGAGTAAGCTTACCAGTTCAAAAGACTGGGACCATTTAGACGGTGTTCAACGGGAACAATTAACTAGAGTAATAGGGGATTATCATATGTTTTTTGATGGAGAAATTAAATGCGCCAAAGTTGGGTCACATAGAATAATTTTGAAACCAGACATTCAAAGAAAACAACCCTACATTTACAAAGTCCCTGAATTATTAAAATCGCAAGTGGAGAAACAAATTT
Source organism: Troglohyphantes excavatus (assembly GCA_963932185.1). NCBI lineage: Eukaryota > Metazoa > Arthropoda > Arachnida > Araneae > Linyphiidae > Troglohyphantes > Troglohyphantes excavatus. Next base: position 535,553 of record OZ010671.1, read on the forward strand.
CAGAATTATTGCAAAGGGGGTTGATAGAGCCTTCGGTGGCTGAAATAGCATACCCTATAGTGTGTGTAGCAAAAAAGGACGGTACCATTAGACTTTGTGTGGACTATCGCGGCTTAAATGCGGAAAGTCAGATAATGTCGTTTCCAATGCAGAATGCAGAGGAATTACGCTATAGAGCGGGAGCTGCCTATTTTTTGACCACACTAGACATTTTGAAAGGCTATTGGGAAATTCCAATGGAAGAGGGCAGTAAAATACTGACTAGCTTTGTTTCACCGAAAGGTCAATATCAATGGAAAGTGATGCCTTTTGGATTAGCTGGGGCTCCGGCAACTTTTCAGAGGGCAATGAACCAAGCTCTAAAATCGCATAGTGGTTATGCAGAAAGTTTTATTGACGACATAGTAATCTATTCGGTAAACTGGGAGGATCACTTAAAACACATTACAGCCGTTCTTAAGACGCTGCAATCCTTAAATTTTACTGCAAACTTGGATAAGTGTTCCTTCGGCAAATCAGAGGTAAAATATTTAGGTCACATTGTAGGTTCGGGAAAGCATGGGCCCGATCCGGACAAAATTAAGACTATCAAAAACTTAAAAGTACCTAAAACAAAAAAATCTTTGAGGTCAGCATTGGGACTATTTAACTACTACAGGGAATATGTACCAGGATATGCTAGAATAGCTAAACCATTAACTGATTTGACAAAGAAATCCATTCCTAACGATGTCCCCTGGACCGAAGAAGCAGAATGTGCATTTAATGAATTAAAAGATGCTTTATGTAGAGCGGTTTCGCTGTACACACCTGATTTAGCACGACCGTTTGAAATTCATACAGATGCCTCATTGACGGGAATAGGCGCATGTTTAATTCAGAGAGATTCTACGGGAAGAGCTAGGCCGATAACGTTTGCTAGTCAGAAACTGACAAATACGCAGACAAACTGGAGTACAATAGAACGTGAAGCTTTTGCTGTAATGTGGGCGCTAAACAAGTTTGGACTTATGGGAAACCAATTTTACTTCATACTGATCATAATCCCTTAAAATTTCTTACTGAGGGAATCCCGAAGAATGCTCGATTACAGAGATGGGCATTAGCCCTTGCAAGGTTTAATGTTGAAGTTGCCCATAGACCAGGTGCTGTTAACACGGACGCTGATGCTCTGTCTCGCATCGAGTATGAGGATTAATGCAATGTTTATGTAGTAAATGTAAATTTTGAAGAAAAAAAAAATGTAAATGTATGTGTTTATGTACTTCAGTAAATTAATATGTTTATTATTTTATTGATTTGTTTATATGTAATAATGGATATGTTGAATGTTTAATTGTAAGCTCATGCATGAGAAGCAATTATGGGACACAAACACTAACACACACTGAAGGTACTTTCTATAATTGGACATTGAAGTGTACGCGGACAAAGCTAGTAATAGTTTCACTGCAGGACTATAGTCATGCAGTGGAAACTGGAGGGAAGGTGTGAGAGGTTGCTCTCGCAGAGTGGCGCTGGTGTACCGGAAGTGACGGAACGCGTGGGAGAGAGCGTGCGGTTGTTTTTGGAGGGAGAGAAAAAAAGAGCGAGGACCGGACGCGGATTGTGAAAGCAAAAGTAACAAGTGTCCGGTGTTATCAATTGTCCCGTGTTATCAAGTGTCCGGTATTATCAAGTGTCCGGTGGTATCAAGTGTCCGGTGGTATCAATTGTACGGTGTTATCAATTGTCCGGTGGTATCAAGTGTCCGGTGGTATCCAGTGTCCGGTATTATCAAGTGTCCGGTGGTATCAAGTGTCCGGTGGTATCAAGTGTCCGGTGGTATCAAGTGTCCGGTGGTGTTATCAATTGTCCGGTGGTATCCAGTGTCCGGTATTATCAAGTGTCCGGTGGTATCAAGTGTCCGGTGTTATCAATTGTCCGGTGTTATCAAGTGTCCGGTGGTGTTATCAAGTGTCCGGTGGTGTTATCAAGTGTCCGGTGGTGTTCTGAATTGTCCGGGGGGTCTCAAGAGTATCAACGAACCAAGATTTGCGCTGGGACAAATCTTACAGCCCCCCCCCCCCTCTCTCCTACAAAAGGGGGTAGTCTTCCGTTCCCTCTGTTCCCCCAAATCACTTCCCCCCCCCCCCCCCCCATTGCCTCCTTAGTCTTAGTCCTTCCTTCAAAAGATAGCCTAAAGGTTCTTTCGAAGGGTGGACTTTTTTTTTTTTAGACCACAGCCTGAAAAAATAAGGAACACGGGAGGACCGCGGAACTAATTTTCTTTTACAATGATGGCTAATTTTTGTGCTTTTATTTATTTTTTAATTATCCTCTATTAGAAGTGAGTTGTCTCATTTAAATAAAATTTTCTTTCATAATTTTCCCCTTCGCAAATCAAGTATTTACGCTGAATTGTGTCTTGCAGGACATTCTTAATATGGGTGGATTTTAACTTTGAGAAACCTTTTAGTATATTCCAATGAAAACATTAGAAATATGTCTGCTTTGTTTATCTTTTTTCTTCAAAGTGGGGAAAATGGAATTTCGAATTATGAATGCTAAAGAATAGAAATTTGAAAAAAATAACGTTATTCGACAAAAGTCTAATTATTCTACAAAAATATGAATTTCAAAGCTTATTAAGTGACATTAACTGCAATATATTTATTACTATTTATAATATAATACTATTAATAATAACACTAAAAAATAGATACGATTATGTTTTTAATATACAAATGAATGTTTTTATAAAACAATTGTAATTGAAAAAAACTATTGGGAAAAATTGGACTTCAACTGTTAAAATTCGAATTTTATAACTCATTTTTCCCACCTTACCCTACTCTACCAACACTTTTATAAAAAATCTCATATTTAAAATCATTTACGTTTATTTTGAAATCCCTGCGTTTGGGGCCTGATAGAACGGCTTGTTTATCGCCTTTTGTTTTTTACGTTTTAATTTTTGACCAAAACCCGGTTTCCGTAATCTGCTGACATGACGTTTTACGTAAAAACTTTTTGACCGTGCACCGGCACCCGAATATTTAAAAAATTGTTTTAGTTCTCTTTTTTTTTTAATTGTCGACTTATGATAAGGTGAATCCTCTTTCTCCGTAGGGTGCAAACAGAGGCAGCTTTAAGTCCAAGCGGCATATATAACCTCATGGGACGCCTGATTAAGAAGAGTGCTAAATTTGTATAAAAAAATATTTTAGTTGTAAAATTGTATTAAAAGTGCCATTTTATTTTTTTATAGTTGAATTATATTTTACATTTAAATTGATTTCTTATAGATTCATTTACTACGTTATTTCTACCTGTATAATACGTTACAGAAGTTAAATTTTATTGCATATGTGGAAAGGAACTCTTGATAATTCAGATAAGGGAATTTCCCAAAATTATTGAATTTGATATTTGAATGAAAATAATATACGTTCAGCTGACAAAGTTTCAGATAAATAAAAAATATGAACCAAGTTGCAAAATCGCCTTAAAAGGTTATTTGTGAAAATAAGGGTGCCAAAATAATGTTTAATTTTATCACAAAAAATCCTAGAACCGTCCCTCGGTGCTGCCCGTATAGGATTTTAAAGGTTCAAACCTCTCATATTTTCACCCTTCTGAAAAAATCTGATGAAAGTCCAGAAAAACAAAAAACTAAACTTAATTTAGTATCGATAAATGACATGGAAAAGATTAAAAAAATATGAAGGATATAGGGTATCACGATAGAGGTCGGAAGAAAGGCGTGGTGGTATGATACAAATATGGAAATTTTACGATTGCTAAGAATAGTGAATTTTCAATACTCAAAATCTACCCCCAAAACATAATTCTGGTTAAACCCAAATTTGCATGAAACCTTACACTAAGTAATAACATTTATTATCCGCAATTTTGCTCTATATTCTCCACATTACAAAGCAAAGTTTACATTTTAGCGCTTAATATGGAAGTTCAATCATAAAAGTTTTTTTTTTTTTTAATATTTCTACCTTGATATCTAGAATATCAAAATTTGTATTCTTATCAAGTTTAATATGTAGTTTTCAGGCATATACCTTATTTTGACGTTAAGCTAATTATTGTTATCTCAGAGTAACAGATTTAAAATGAAAAAAAAAAAACACTAGTTGCATTCTTCCCACTGCACTTTCCCTAAATATTAATTTTATAATTCCATTTTTTATAGTTGTGTTTTTTAGTTTCTCCTGATTTTTTTCACCCAGAACACAAAATATTTAATTCAATTAGTAACACCGCAGACACAAACCCGGGTTGAACCAAGGTTGAACCCCTTATACATGCTCCGAGGCAGAACCGTAACATTCTCCAATTGCAACAAGAGTGTACAGATAAGCTCCCCCTTCTTAGAAATATCCATTGCTCTAGGGTGCAAAGATAATGGAACATTGAAAGGACCGAGAAATTGTGGAGTTGGACTTGGAATGTAGACGTAGTGACGTAGACAGCAGACTAGTTAGACCACCTCCAGATCTTTGGTCCGACCACTCTTTTAGTGCGGTGTAGCGAATTTCTGCATTTGGATCAAAAGCAAATGGAAGAAATATAGTAGGTTTTGAGTAAAAATACTAGGATCCTCTTTTTGTCTGAAAAATAATAATGACATAACATTATATACTGTCCCCCAATATTTTGAAAAACTGTCTCCATTTCCGTAAGGTCAGACATACTGCCCCCCATTATTTTGAAAAACAGTCTCCATTTCCGTAAGGTTTATGTCTTTTATTAATAATTAGTGATCTATAGAATATGGGGTAAAATGGGGGGGAAATGAGTCATGGGGTAAAGTGAGGTATTATGAAATTAAATGAAGGGTCCCGGTACAAAACCACTTTACAGCCCAAAAGTAGATTTTGAGAATAATACATTTGACAGTGGACTAGGGTGGTATTTCCCCATACATGCCGAAACTTAATCGGTTTTTTACGGCTTTAAAAGGGTCCTACCCAAAAAAAAGAATTCATTGGTGATAGTACTCCTTGAAGCTGCACTTCTATATAAAAACTAGAATAATCGAATTATTTACGAATATTCCTGTGTTTTGTATAAAAGAGAAACTTTTTAATACATTCCAATTAAAAAAATAGAAAAATTGCTCCTTTATTTAGCACTTTTTCAATATTTTGCAAAGTGGGAAAAATGTGTTTTCGAATTATTAATGCTAAAGAATAGGAAGATCGTAAAAAGTTAACGATATTCGGCAAAAGTATAATTATTGTACGAAAATATGAATTTCCAAACTTATAAATGACAAGAATTAACTGCAATATATTTAAGAGTGTTTATATGAATTAATATAATGAAGTTACATATATATTTTTTGGTGTTTTTCTCAAATAAACTGTCCGCATTTTGATAAAAAAAAATAGACACCATTTATTTTAATAATTTTTGAGTTTTTGAAAGAATTTACCAACTAATAATAAAAATAAAAATTCATTTTTAGCAAAGGCATGCACAGATTGAGACTCAGTAAAAGATTAACGGAGGAAATAATTCCGGAAACAATTAAAAAAAATTCAACTTCATTTTTTTTTGTTATTTGTATATGTAAGTTTTACATTAATAATTATCTTTACAATGCTACAAAATTAAATATTTTAAGGTAATTGATTTATGGTTAAATTAGTTGTTTGTTTTCAATTCATATTCGCAAATACCCTAATAAAAAATCTATTAATTCAAATATTCTTCTATCAAGAACGGCATGTATATTTATTATTGAAAATTTTCATCATTTGGAAACATATTGGGTATTCTTTAATTAAACCAACTCTACTCTGTTTGACTGGATATTTTAATGCATTTGAATGAATTAAACAGCATTTATTAAAAAAATGGAAATTTTGCTAAATTTCTCTGAAAAATTACAAGTTATCAATATGAATAAAATATATATTAGATTTATCCATATTAAACATGTAAAAGGAAAAAAAAACGAATACATAATTGGATTGATTAGGAAAACCTGAACCTTTGTCATTTTACTAAATTTTCTAAATTCATTAACAGAGATGGGTTAAACAAAAGTCAACGCTTGCCATCTATTAAGGTTCTATGCATAATACAGACGATTCCAGCGTCTATTGTTTGAGCACCACACCATTTTGAATTTTTAAAGGGGTTATCAAAATATTCGAAATTGAATGAAGTTACCATAGAAGTTTTTTAAAAATCGTTTACAGTGAAAAAACGCATTGTTGCTAATATAGAATTTTATAGAGTGTAAAGTTTGTAAAAAAGATTTAAAAAAAATTGTACATGGCACTTTCCATTTTGTTTGGGATTGCTGACTTTGAAATTTGTGATCATATTGCGCAGTTGTAATTTTTTTTTTTGGAATTGTGTAGAGACGTAAATTTTGTTTAGAATAGTCTCATCAGTTTCATTCAAATAAATGGCCATTGTTTTTTTTTTAAATAATAGTTTAACTATGTGATGCTGAGTACTGAATATAGAAATATGACTTTTTATAGGAAAAAGTAATAGAAACACAAAAAATCTTTCAGTCATGCCCTATATTAATTTAAATCGAATTACAGAAAATCGATATGTACACTTTCGTTTTCTATGCACTTTTTCCAAGAGTTCTGCTACTTTTTGATTATTAAATAGAATGAAATGTGAACAAAATGTACTTTTGTAAAGCCTTTTTACTCGTTGATGGGTTTTCCAGAATAATGAGTTCACCGGATAGTTTGTTTTAAATACATCATTTTTTGTAAAGATTTTTTCGTGAAACATGCTATTTTAGAAAATGGCAATTAAAGCAGTGTATGATAATTAATTCAATAAAAGGAAGAAATAATTCAATAAACATTAAAACAATATGCAAATATTTCAAGATTTGTAAATTAATATTTATTCAGTTTGTAGTTAACGAGACGACTTTCTTCTAACTATATGCATCAAGGATATAAATAAAAATATCTACCAATTTAAAAAACGAAAATTTAAATTTAACACGCATATGTCAAAATCTGATTATTCAGAAACGTTAAAAAAATATATTTTGAGTTAACATGTTTGCAGGATATGTAGTAATAATATATATTTTTTAAATTCCACAATCTTGACATAATGTTTGGGGATTTACTTATTTAATTTATGTTCATCTCGACAATTTTTATTTAACTCAATGTTGTACTTTAGGTTTTTTTTAATATATTAAATATAGTTATTGGTGATCGAAACAAAAAGAAGTATACGCGTTTGCAGTGGCGGCGATTCGGGGGGGCAAGGGGGGGCGGTTGCCCCCGCACTTTTTTCGGATGTTGCCCCCGCACTTTTTTGTATGGTGCCCCCGCAACTTTTTTATATTGGACTTTTTAAAACTAAATTACAAGTTAATTGTTATACTGCATTGCCAAACAAAGGAAAAATTTTGAACCCCAACTTCATCACACTACCATAGAAACGTAAATAAGGGAGGGGGGGGGGGGTTCAGGAGATTCAAACCCCTCTCATTGACAGATTTAACGTGCACTAGTCGCCTCCAAACGTTTGGACGATGGGAGAACGGGCTTGCAACCTCCCGGTAAGGAACTTGGCGCTTTAAAGAGCGCCAAATTGCGAGTGCAAATATTAAATCAAGTAGTATATTTTAATAAATTTTGCTTCTAAAGTACCAGTAATTGTTAAATTAAATCAAAACAAAACATACATTTGCGAAGTCTAATCAAAACGATTAATTTTTTTGACCAACCATATAATTTCTATAGTTTTTCTGAAAGAAATAGTTTATAATAATTTTACTTATGATTACTTAAAAATAGTTTGGTTATGAAATAGTTTATTTTAGTCAGAAAATCTCCGATTTTAACATTTTTAAAACACAATCCACAAAAGTATATTTGTTTACTTTACTTATCAGCGAATGTTCTCAAAGATGATGGCAGAAAAGATTTAATAGCTTTTTTTTTAATTCTCAATGCTTTGATTTCGAAAAAATCGGGAAAATAGTTTATTGTAACTACGTATTAAATCTACAAAATACCCAGAATCTAGCAGAATGACTCATTCCCAAGTTTTCTCAGTTTTACATATAAGCAGTATTGAAAAAAGGCGAAACGGCGCCGAATATGACTTATGACTCTCGTTTGTAAAGTCATTTTGGAGTCTACAGAGCAAACTGTATATGACTTATGACTACTCGGCTAGATATTTATTTGTTTTTAAATCAGCCGTTGATTTTTTTTATTCAATCAGGGCCATAGCTCAGTCTTTTTATACATCGTAGCCTTCGCTTACGGGTCTAGTTAAATTGTCTTCGACTATAGCTAAAACAGCCAAGTGATATAAAGGTGTTTTGAACAGTTCATACTTTTTATACTCCTGAAAATTGGACTTTAGTTTTTGTGGCCCTTTTATATAGTATTTCTGAAAGTTATCGTGCTTTGTTTTGCCTTTTTAAGTCAGAATAACGAAAAAAGAAAGCTTTTAACTTGTCTCAAATCAGCTTTATGGTATGTAAACTTCTTTTCTTAAATTTATGTTATTAAGTTTTTTTTACTGTGTATTTTAGTTGATATACTTCAAATAACACAAAATAGTGAGTAAATACAAGTGTGCAATACCATAGCTTTTTTTATAGCAATTTAATAGCACATTTTTTTTAGTCCCCCCTCCGGGGGACTTCTTGTTTCCCCTTTATCTTGCCCCCCCACTTTCAGCACCCAATCGCCGCCACTGCGCGTTTGTTCTCACGTCCTTCCCTTGCCTCCTTCCTTCCCTTGGCAACAAAAACCATCGCCCAAACTTCCTAGCCCCCCCCCTAGATTGAGACATTGAGAACTCATGTTACTAGACATCATGCTTATTGCAGTCCGATTGGAGGTAATGGTTCCTTCGGCCCAGGGTACTCGGCAGCATTTGAAATCTTTGTTTTGAGTACTTTACTTTGGATTCGGAAAAGGCCTGTAGAAGAGACAAGCGGTATGTTTGCATTTTATTTTTGTATTCTAACGAAAATGCTTCAGGGGCATCCGGGCATTGTGTGTGCAATATATCAGTAGACACGATTTTTCCCACAGAAATGTCATGAAATGCTGATTTTTACTTTTAAAAATACGTGAATATGCAGAATCGTCCTCTCAGAATAAAAAGTTTTTTTGTATAGAATTATTTAAATGTTTAGTAAAAATTTAAGTTATTGATTTTTTAAGCATTTGGGAACATGTAAATATTATTTCTATAGTTAAGAAAGTTGAATAAAAAGTTATATATTTAGTTGAATAAAAAGTTCTATATTTTTACTGCTTTAATTAAAATTACTGCGATATTTTTCTGAAGAAAATGCCCAAATAATTAATTTTAGCGTCTACCAAATTTTGAAAATTCTGAAATTAGAAACACGGCAGCTCTTTTCGCATTTTTAAAACGTTCAAGGAATGTTCAAACCTTTTAAGTGCAATTAACACGTACAAATTTATCAATTGATAAACTGTATTTTTAGATTGCATATTTCTTACATTAAGAAAGTTTACTAGAAATCTTATTCGCATTACACATAATTATATGAATTTAGAGTATAATGAATAAGGCATTATTATTATTTTTTGTTGAAAAAAGCTCTTTAAACATCTACCGTGAAGGTGGGGATGGGAAGAGGAGCGGAGGGAAGGCGACCGTGCATGTTAAATCTGTCGTAGTACACATGTCTTCACGTTAGTATTGGTATGAAAGTTTGGAGAGTGGAATAATGTGAATGAAAAGCTTATTTTCTTAGAAATTGGATTTTCTTCTTCCACTTGCCCCTTTAATTGCTATAAAAAAATCGGGAAATATTGTCACCAAATTAACTTAAATTCACATTCAGTTGCTAATTCTATATATTCGCTATTAAATTATAATTAACGTTTATTTTCAGCTTGGAATGCCGGAAGGTCAAATTGGGGATGTCAGAAATCTGTTGGACCTTGCACCAAAAGAAAAGGTTTGTTAATTTTTGTCCTATATATTTCTGTTCAAACAAACAGTAAAAATTCGGATTGGACTGCAAAGCATGAGAGGGAGAAAAAAATTGGGGTTAAGTCAAGTTCCACAATATCACAGTTATTTAAATCAAAATTCTGAACATTCTTATTACATTGTTAAATAAACTGGAACTGATAACCCCAATTTGAATTGAAATTATTACGGGGTAATACTTCATAATACGAATTTGACAACTTCCAGAAGCATTTGTGCTGGATCGGTATACCATTTTTTGTTTTGCTAATTATGTGTTCAAAGTAAATTGAGTTTAGGGTGGAGTGGGGTAAACGCAACTACGGACAAGTGTGGCCACGGCTTGTTATTTTTGAAAAATGTGATATTTCACTAAATAACTCACTAGGTATACAATATCGAAATTTTCTCTGTTAATTATTCACCAAAAAGTATGGCAATTTTTATTTTGATAGTGTTTTATTTTTCGAAAAGTACTTATATTTTAGCGTTCAATGGAAATTGGTTTCGAAAGTTTGTCACTTTTTTATCTTTTGTCCTATTCCCTAGAATACTAAATCTTTGTATTCTTATCAAGTTCAATGTGTGTCACCAAACAATATATTACGAAGTTTTCTTATTTCACTAAGAAAAGGCTTCTCTAAATTATTTAAAAAAACAAAAACAGTTTTCTATATAAAAAATTAACTTATAATACTCATTAAAAAGAATTTAGTTTGAAATTATTTGGAGAGTTTTGAATTTTCATATTTCATTTGGGGAATTCATATTTCTCAAGTTAAAACATATTCAATATAATTTTTTAATTATTATATATTTAACTAGAGTTAAATTACATAACTCCTTATTTTTTTTAAAGGTAGGATACTTGCAAGACAATGCAGCTTATTAGTCACTGTAGTCGGTCACTGCAAATTGAAAAGGTTAGTATTTTTTTTTTTTTTTTTTTGTAATATTCTTAACACCATTTTCAATGTATTTTTTCTAGTGGTTTGGTACTTTATTTTGGATAAAATTTAATTTTTGGTTGATAAATTTTCGATTACTGAAGAATTAAAAACTATTTTCTATTTATTTAAACACTATATACAATGTATTTGTTGCATTTTGTTTTCCATCTAATTTTATCCTAATTAGTTGGTTTAAATCCATATTCATTGAATTTTCTATTTATTATGTGATGTAAATTAATCACAAATAAAGAAAAACTGTAGAAATCTGTTAGATTGTTATTGATGGATGGCAAAACGCTTTTGTTTAATTTCCGTATCGTTAATCCAAATGACATGTATTATTTTTAAATACAATGAAAAGAGGATTCTTAACCATCCAAGAAAAAAAAAACCTCGACTTTCGAGTTACTAAAAACTAGAAAAGAGCTTAACTAAGCCACGAAACTGCAGCATCAGCATGCCAGGTTTTTATTAATAATTTTCTGACATTAAAGTTTATGGTGAAAGAAAGCTATTGCTTACTGTAAAACAAGGGTATCAAATTCGAAAGCAGATTTTTGTTTTAATATTTGTCATTAACATGTTGATAAAACTATTTTTTTATTCTCTTCACGCTTGTTACCTGATAATATATTAATAGTTTACTACCCACAGTATATTTTAGGTGTTCTAGGAAACTGTGATATAGATTGGACCAAAGTTACGGGCAAAACACCCCATTCTTGATGTTCAAAATGTCATTAATCTTAAATTTAAATATTTTATTTTTTCTAAGTGATTTTAACTTTTAACAAAATAATATCAATTGTGCCTGCTAATTTTATTTATTTGACAGTAACATATAATTTATGTATTTAAATTTTTATTATTAACATTGAAGATTTTTTTATGGTAATTATTAACATAGCAATTTTATTATTTCGATGAAATTTATTTATTTAACAAACTTTTTTCTTGTCAACCCAAATATTAAAAAAATATATAGAAATATTTAAATAAGCATTTGTCAACTTGTATGGATTTTCGTGAACAAAATAAATAAGCTTAAAAACTTATTTATATTTCATCTATCTTTAATTTTAATTAATGCAATTAGCCATAGTTTTTAAATTTTTTTTACAAACTTTTGTATTAGTCGGTTTTGGTTTAATAATACTATTTTTTACCTACAGACCAACATCCTTACCGAGGAGAAAGAGTATCTATGAAACAATTACCAGTCCACTACTTTGTCGGATGAACTGGAGATGGCACACCCAAAAGAATGCATTTTCAAAGTTTAAATTCAGTAAGCACTCTTATTTGTATAATTACGTTTATTCTATTATTTACGAGTAGAATTAAAACAGTATTTGGTTGTAACAGAGCTACAATTGGTATTGCTTGCTATCTATGATAAAAAAATTATAGATTGAAAATTATATTTTATTTTACCATGAATTTGTGTAGGGCGATTTTGTATATATAGTAATAGTTAAAAAATTATGGTAATAATATTTATTAGTGACATTTGTCAGATTGTCTTTTTTAGTTTCGAAACATAAAATTTATTACATTACATAATTTTAAAAATTACTTTAGCACACAATATTGAAACTTGTTTCAAATATATTTTCCTTTATTTTGTGTGTACTATGTATTTCCATTTAACTGTAATTAATGACATTTATATTAAATGCTAAGATATCCCCTGTCAGAAAATACTGGGTCAGTCGGTCATTGGGATATGGTAATATCTGTACCTCAGAGACAAACGATCCTACTCTCAATGAAAATCATTGGACATGGGATTTTATAATTCTTGCTAAAGGCTTAAAAATAATTTTTGAGTGAAAATGTTTCAAATTTTCTATTCAAGCTTCTAACACTATTTTTTAGCTAATTAATTTTCTTATATAAGCAGTAACAGCTTGCAGAATATATAAGGAATCAATCACAAAACGCGTTATTTTAATAAGTGAATATTTATAACAGTTCCTTTTATTTATTGCAACCAATGTTTTTTTTTATTTTTTTTCAGATTCTAATCATCAAAAATTTGTACGGATGCAGCGTATAGGAAAAAGAAAATGAAATATATTTGTGAAGTCCGTCGAATATCAACACTAAACTTATTAATTTTTTTGTTATAAATATAATATATATTTTTATAAAAACGTTAATGTTTTTGTTTAAATACTAATTAGCATATTAATATATTTACATATTAATAAAAATGCATTTTCTGCTTGTATTGTTTGTAAGTTTTTATTCATATTTGTATTGTTTTAAAATATAAATCTTGGTTTAAAAATAATATTTGTAATTTCAACTCACATATTTAATATATATATATATATACATTTTTCCAAAGCTATGTATTAAAGATAAGATTTATTTTCTAATACAATTTCTATGAAAAATCCAAGAATATTGTTATATAAAATGCAAAAATTATAAAAAAATACTTTAATATTGTATTTAAAAAAATACTACCAGTTTTTTAAAAACTATTAAATAAAAGAAGTTATCTTTGATAAACATACCAGATTTTTTTAGTAATTTAAAAACTATTAAATAAAAGAAGTATTATATAAATGTGATTGTTTTCCATCACGATTAACAGAAAAAGAAACGACAGTTAATAAGCATACCAACTGTCTTTCATCAATTTTTGGAGGATAAACTGGAAATTAATTGTTCCCCAAAAAATGTAAATGATGAATTAAATACTTTCGAAACAAGAAATTGTTTCTTAAAGCAATCAAACTTATTTTTACAAGAAACAATTTTATTTTTCAAAAGTATACAATTATTTATTTAAATTTGTGTGGGTATAAACTTAATTTCTAATTTTGTATCTAATATTTAGTGAAGAAACAGTTGAATTAACAGTGGCTGTTTTCCGTTAATCGTAACGTTAAAACAGCCATAATTATAAATTACACAAAAAAGACGCAATTGCAACGTTTATATTAAGTAAGTTCGGTTTATTGCGACGAGAAAATCGCGTAACTGCGACGCCTTCATATGTCGCTTACTTTTTTGCAACGAAAGAAAGACGCAATCGCTACGATTTTTTTACGACGCCTCTTATTTACGACGCAAAAATTGCGTAACTGCGACGCCATTAAATGACACTTCCCTTTTTGCGACACAAGAAAGACGCAATTGCGACGTTCTTTCTACAATAGTTATTTTTTAAACGAAAAAAAGACGCTATCGCGACGGCTTTCTACGACACTTCTTATTTACGACGGAAAAATTGCGTAACTGCGACGCCATTAAATGACACTTCCCTTTTTGCGACACAAGAAAGACGCAATTGCGACGTTTTTTCTACAATAGTTATTTTTTAAACGAAAAAAAGACGCTATCGCGACGGCTTTCTACGACACTTCTTATTTACGACGGAAAAATTGCGATATTTCGACGTATATCTATTTCCCTATATATTTTAGCGACGTCTATACGACCCGAATTGCAACCAGTTCTCGACGTCAAAAAGACGGCAACCAGTTGGGACACATTTGCGTCTTTTTTGACGCTTTTTTCTGACGTCTTTTCGACGACATGCCGTTGCGGCGAAGACGTTGTTACCATAGGCGTAAAGTTGTCAAAATTTTTGGGGGGGCCCAAAATTTAACTTTTAACTGAAGAAAATTGCGTATTTTTTTTTTGGGGGGGGGGGGTAAATATAATTGAAATCCGAAAATTTATGGTACTGTAATTTTCCATTCAATTAGATTTATGGCCAAATTCAGTGGCGTAGGAACTTTTTTTTTTCAGGGGGGCTGAATTTTTTTTTTTTTCAATATAAATATTGTTATACAATATAAAATAGTAAGGAGTTGTGAGCTATTAAACAATTAAAAAACAATCAATGGTTTAAATTTTTACTTGTTAAATGTTTTAACTTGAATCCGTTTTTGTTTTGACAGCTTTAGAACATATAGATAGATAGATAGATAGATATGTTTATTGTAGTGGGCCGTAGCCCATTTACAAAGGTTGGCAACAAATTTTAACAAAAGCGGTTACAAAGTTTGATAACACAAAATACAATATAATACATTTTCAAAAAAAACAACTAAAACACAATTTGAGACAAATATACAAAAAAAAGACAAAAATAAATTACATGAACAATTAGAATTGGGTTTTAAATCTGTTATTCCTGCACAAGTTCACTGATCAAGTCCTCCCGGAATTTTAAAACAGATATTGCATAATTATAAAAACAAAAATATTCTTTATTGTAAAATTTTAGGATGGTTGAAATGTTACTGGATTCAATTGATAAGTATTTTTGTCTGAATGCATCGTAAATAGGACAGACTAAAAAAACATGATCCCAGGTTTCATTTTCTGTTGTGTTACAAAACTTACAGGACTCGTTAGGAAAAATTTCGAAAGCAACTCCTTTAAAAAATATACGCGATTGACTGCAACGAATTTGTATAATAATTCTTTTTATAGTGATATCTATATTTGAAATTAAATAGTCTTCGATTAAATGTGAGTTTTTGATATATTTATACTGTGAGTGGTTGATATTATTGTTCATTGAAGCAAGATCATTTTGGGTGTATTGGTCATGGTATACTTGTACAATCGTTGAAATGTAATGTTCAGCAACTTTATAGTCTTGCGAAAGCCAAACAAAATAAAAACCAGCGTTTTGTAAAATATTTCTTATCGAGATGGCCCAATTAAATTTATTGTTTGTGCAGTCAAAGGATAAATTATACATGTTTAAGTAGCAAATTTTAGCAAACCTATCATCTGACATTTTGAGAAGGTGTATCCAGTATTTTAAAATTAAACGAATAAAAACTAAAGAGATCCTAGGATGACCTAATTCGAGTCTTAAAATATATCCAGGTATATAACGGGAAACTGTAAGGAGCTTTCTAACAAAAATACAAAAACATTTTTCTAGATCATTGTAGTTATTTATCGCCCAAACTACAGCACCGTATGTTAAAACTGATAAAATCAAAGCATCAAATAATTTAAACCATGCGTTAACCGAATTAATTTTTGCACCTGTCAATATGGACCAAGAAGTGTTTACTGCACTATTTGTTTTAGAAATAAAATAATTTTTGGCAAGATTAAAACAGCCAGATGAAGAAAATGGAATACCTAGATAAACATAACTAGAAACTATTTCCAATTCGTTATTGTTGTAGAAAAATTTGTCATGCTTAGATAATTTACCGCCCTTACGAAATATAACTATTTTAGTTTTATTAATGTTAACAGTTAAAGAGAAGTTATCACAGAATTTTTCAAGAATATTAAGTTTTCTTTGGAGATTTATTGGGCAATCAGCGAGAATCACAGCATCATCGGCATAAAGCAAAATATGTATAAAAATATCGGAATTGATATATATACCAGGGATTGATGATTCGTTTAACCAAATTATTAAATTATTCAAAAACAGGATAAATAATAAAGGACTTAGAATTTCGCCTTGTAAAACACCAGTAGCAATATTAAAGGATTCGGTAGATCCGTCACCTACTCTAACTCGGGCCGTAGCTTTTTTATACATGTCTTTTATAATAGAAATACATTTTGGGCTGACTGATATCCCGTTTAAAGCTGACCACAGAAGATCATGATTAACGCTGTCAAATGCCCCTTTTAGATCTATAAATGCAGCATAGAGTTTACCACGTTTTTTCCGTAGCTTGTTTTGTACTATTGAGTTTAAAATAAACGATTGATCCACACAACTATATCCCTTTCTAAACCCAGCCTGTTCTTCAAATAATAAGTTTTTTTTATCAAGCCAGCTTACCAGTCTATTGTTCAAAATAGATGTAAATAATTTACCTATTACTGGAACCAAAGATATGGGTCTGTAGTTACTCGGGTTGATTGGATCACCTTTCTTAAAAATTGGGCATATTAAAATATCAATCCAGCTAGCTGGATAGGAACCAGAGTTGAAAACTTTATTAAAAACTGTTGCAATGATCTGAATGGACTCGTGGCCTAAATATTTAAAAAATTCTGGTCTCAAACCATCTACACCAGGGGATTTGCCATTTTTTAATTTATGTAGTACAGATTCCAATTCATAAGATGTGATATCTGGGTCAAGAATAGAATCGAAGTGTGAGAAGGAACGTGTTACACATAAATCAATTGAGGGATTTGGGGATAATTGATTGTTTGAAATAGAGAAAACACCAGAATAGTAATCAAACCAATCTTTTCGTGATATGTTGGGGGTCGTAGATTTAATTCTTTTAAATTTGCGTATAGTTTTCCAAAACGATTGCGAGTTATTGCAATTTGCTAATTGAATTTGGATAGAAGAGTAGTAACTTTTCTTTTTGCCAGTACATAATTGTTTATATTCTTTTTGTAGGAGCCGATAGTTTTGAATGTTTTCGATGTAATTTTTTGTTATGCGTTTCAGAGCTGACCTAAGGTTAGATCTTAAAATATAACAGTCTTTATCAAACCAACTGTCTGCAAATAAATTATTCTTTTTTGGTTTATGAGGTGAGATAGATTTCATCATGTCATGTTTTTCCGCAACGCATTCAAAGATGGGTACAATATTTTTCGCATCAATATCGGTTATATTCTGCAATTTAAGGTCTATGTCTGTTATGAAATTAGTGATTAAATTTGGATTCCAGGAAGACTTCTTCAGGTGAACATCTGAGGTATTAAGCGTGTTTAATTTCTGTGATTCAAGAGTATTGAAAATAAAAGTTGCTAATATGGGCAAGTGGTCGGATCCTATTTTAGGCAAAACAAAAAAGTCTGTTACATAAATATTAAATATAGGACTGGATACTATAATATAATCAATTGTACTTGCACCGTTAACAGATAAATAAGTAAAGTTTCCCTCTATATCTCCTGGTAACATACCGTTGAGACGTATAAAGTCATTTTCAACACAAAAGTGATGCAAAAATTTACCTCTTGAATTAATAATTTGGTCTTTTGGTTTTAATAAAATATAGTCATTGGAATAAAGATGATCGTGTGTATTAACTATGGGTAAGAGATTTAAAGAATTACAGCGTGCATTAAAGTCACCTAAGAGTATAACATTACAGTAGTTGAGATATTGAATCAATTGAAAGACTTTAGAACATATATTAACCAGGAAAAGTTTTATATTAATTTCAAATGTCCGTATTGTACGCTAAAATGTGAATTTTTTCAGATTTGAGGAATTTGTTTCTATTTAACTTTCTTTAACAAACTTTATTTTTCTAAAAGAAGAAATTTCAACTATATAAGCTGTTTAGAAAATAGTGCATGAATCTGATGGTTTACTATTTCAAAAGGAACAAATTATGGGAAGTACGATTATAATTTATGAAATGTCCATAAATAATATTTTTTTTATTTAAAAACGTATTTTTTACATTATTCTTAAAATTACTCTTTAAAGCTTTAGCGTTGTAGACATTTATATAAATACTTGAAATTACGTTTATTTTAGCTGCTTAAATTGATAAATTTATAGGTAGTTTTCAAACTAAACTATTATATTTATGCTTTTCAGACATTTAAAAAAGACGTAATATAAAAAAAAAATGTACGTGAGCCAGAGTACTGAGTACAAAAATAAAATTAGATATTATATTGGGAAAACCTATAAATTTGTCATTTTAAATATTACCGAAATGAAATAAACTATAACAAGTATTCTATTGATGCAATAAAATAATTAGCAATTTAGACTTTATGTAAAAACACATTTTCCTTACACTAATTCTACAATGACATTTCATTTATTATATGTAATTCAAGATTAAAATGAACTTCAACTTGTTTTTAAACATAAGCATATGCTTAGTGTTATTCACTTAATAGTGTATAACAAAACTAGAGTTACTGCCAATTGATAAGCATAATTACAAAACATTTATCTTTAGAAAAGATGGTATAACTTTTAATTGACTTTTAGAATACAGAAATAATTACTTAACTGACAAAACAGAGGAATATGCTGACAGGAGAAATCTACTACCATTCGTTTGCAAAAAGAAATGCTTTCTAAGATTGCTGTCTTTACACTAAAAAACAACAACTGTAATGCGGTTTTTAGATCTCACCAGGGATTTCCTATTTGTTGCTGTAGCCCTCCCATGACTTCGGCCCCTAGAGGCAAGTTTCAGAAAAAGCGTACATACAAAAACTGTCTACACAAGCATACATGGGTCATTCACAATGGATTTGGGGGGGGGGGGGGTCATCAATAAAATCTACTGTAAGGGCGAGGGCCAGTAAATTACAAACAAATGGGGGACGAACTATACAATTCGCAGCTTTGGTGGCCATTCACATGCTTTGAAGATGAGCGTACTACCCCCTGGTACTGCCCGACATGGCTGGTCGAGTAACCAGATGGCGGTAAGCATTTTACAAACGAAGTACAGCTGTTGACATGTAATTTTCTGGTGTTTCTCACAAAAGGTGACATATGACTAATGATGTCGTCTTCGATTGGAAACAGTTGAGAAAGGAACTCATTGTCCTCCTGTACCTTTCAAAGCAAATTCCCCCCACTTTAAAACACGTTTAGAATAAATAAGGGGTGCTTCGCCTTTCGAATGCCTCTTTGTAGGAATTCTCTATTCTACGACGGTTTTTTAAGTAATTTTTTTAAAAAAGAATAGTATGGGGGGGGGGGGCAGTGGCGGCTCGTGCAGTACAGCCGGGCTGTACCTAATTTTATTAGAGTATTTTAAAACTAAAATTATATATTTTACTAATTTTATAGTAAGATTAGAATTGGAAAGGAAGACGAAATTTCAAATCTAAGTAAAAAAAAATCTCCGATAAATAGCAAAACGTGTTTCCGTAATGCACAAATTCAGGAGAGGAAAAACCCCATTCAATCAAAATTGCAGCCAAAAAGCGAAGTTCGAAATCGGCTGCATCGTTTCCATGGCAACTTTACGTAATATGACTTCCCCTACACGCTAAAATGGAGGATGTGACGACACAAACGTAGCGCAAAAGGATTTTTTCAAATTAGCTGTACAAGGGATTTCGATTAAATGATTGGTTCGTTGCTGAATCGGCGGGGCGGGGTGGAGGAAAACGATAATTTCGAAGAATCTCTCCAAACGGAAATATTTTTTTCGATAAGTTTGCACGTGTGTTGTTATTTCTTTACTTAAATTAATATTAAAATTGACCGATTCGCAAGTTTGATAGGAGGATTGATTTAATTTTCAAAAAATAAGTAAGTGTTTTTTCCATTATTTTTACATATTATCTTTCATAAAAGTTGAAAGGAAACTTTGGTTTGAGTAATAAATTTTAAAGAATGTTCGTTCGTGTATGGTTGTGAAAAAGGCGAGGGGGGGGGGGGGGGGGGGCGTTACATGTTTTCGGCTGCACTAACATTTTTGACCACGGGCCGCCACTGAGGGGGGGCTGTGCCCCTTTAAAATAATTCCTAGGGGGGGGGTCGAGCACCCCCAGGAATTATTTTGAAGGGGCTCAGGGTATTGCATTTCAATTAACACAAAAAGCTGAAGTTTTTAAGAGTAATTAATGAAATGCAAGTTACCTGTTAATAAACTTGCTATAGTTGCATTGCGGCAAAGCATTTAAACGAACCAGTAATTTCAACAAGCATCCAAATGAAGATTTTGACATTTACACTGCAGTACAACAAGTACAATAGGAAAAGTCATAGACGGGAATCCACTATTAGCCGACACTCACGTCTACTGAAGAAGCCCAGCAGGCCTTTCTGAAGAGTATCCCTAAAGTCTGTTTCAAATAGTTGCATAAATGTCGACCCCTGGCCCCCAAAGTTGGCCACTGTTACTAAAAAAAAGGGGTGTGGCCAGTATTCACTAGAGGGCATACTACCCTCCCCCCCCCCCCCTAATACACCGCCTATTCTTCCCATTCTTCCACGTAGACACTGGTTCTAGCCTATGCTTCTGTTGAAAACAGAGATAAGAGAAATCTGTAGGATTTTTTTTTTTTGCAAAATATAAGTTAGAACTTTTGAATTATTGGGGGGGCTTAGCCGGGTTTTCAAATTATTGGGGGGGGGCTCGGGCCCATGGGCCCAATACAAGTTTACGCCTATGGTTGTTACGACATCTTTTCGACGCGTTTGTGCTACTTGGGAATCTCACGTAGATTTGTCGTTTACGGATACTTTTTTCCTATACCAAGTTTCCTAATATTGTAATCATTACGCGTTTGCTAGCTATAAAATGGATAGAACATACGAATCTGACTCAACTAAAAAAAGCTAAAAAGGAACAACGAACAGAACTAGAAACGTATGAAATAACTCTGTTTCAGAATTGACCATTAACGTTAATTCAAATTCTCAAAAGAAGAAAATTAGTAGTTTAAAAAAAAATTATATTTGCATTAAAGCTGACTGATTACGTCATTTTGTATTGTGTGCTTGTGCATAAATTTAGCAGTTTTATTTTTCGTTACGTCCAGGGGCCCCCTAATGTTCTTTTGCCCTGGGCCCCTAAGCTTAAGTCGGTCCCTGGGTGTAGGGACAGTTTCGTCCGCAAGAGGGGCTAGTCAACAACAACTTCCCGCTCGACATTTCGTATTGGGCAGTGTGTTTTGGTCGCTGTGAAATAACGTATAAATCAATTCCACAGTGGGACATTTAGCTTAGGAATTTATGGGGAAGAGAGGGGAGGGTCAAGCCTTTTCCCCTTCACACATCTGGTCCAAAATACACTTAAAATCATTCTGTTTGTGCAAGGGTGTGGTGGGTGGTTACAAATAGATTGCTGAGACGTAGGTACAGTAAAAAAGTAAACTTTATTAACTAATTTAAAAGAACATTGTTTAATCTAACGCAAAAACAACAAATCATGAAAGCACAACATTTTGTGCTGGTCAGACAGCGTACCACGGCTTTGGTGGTTTAAGAAAATAAGAACAAAATATAGATGAACATGGTGGCTTATATAGCGAGCGGAAATGCAGGCCTAATCTGATGTTGCGGACCTTGCTTCCGGTTGGTGCGGTCCTTCATTTGTGCTCGAACACTGTTGTCTAAATCCAACACAAAATTTCGCCCGGGAGTAAATACAAGTCGTAAACTTGTCAAAGAGGGGATGTTTTTGATGAATTAACTGCTCCCCACCCCACACACCCATCTGTCGATTATCAAAGGACAAACACATTCTCATTCTTGAATCTTATCTGATCTTTGAACACTTTGAATGGAAATACCCATACCACACTAAAATACCCATTCATACCCTATTGAAAAGTAAATTCCCCATCGTTAAAACTTCTTGTGCTTGCTTGCAAAATGAGAGTAGATTTTCAGAATGAATGTATTTTACTGTAATTGGATGGTTTTGGAACTATTTAAAAGTAGTGATTAAACAAAGAGTCTAAACTTGCATTTTACAGGGAGATTGACGACGGTCAGAATACGTCAAGTCCACATGGTTTATAAACGATCTCTCCTTCAAGGTGGCTGACTTAAATTATTAGAGGGTTGTTATGCTAAAATTTGATAAATTACAAAATTAAAAAAAAATGAGAGATAATAAGATAATGGTGTAACGTAGGTATGCAGCATTATTAAAGTTTTATTAAGAAACACTTTTATTGTTCCAATCTGAATGGTAAATCTCTACAATAAAAAGTAAGTAAATTATTTTATATTGATATAGGTATTTTGGTATAAACTTTTTTGCAAGTTGTTTGAAATTTTATAAACTAATGCAGTTAACAATCTAACAATGCGAAAAAATTATTTTTAGGAAAATGATTTTATATATAAAAAAAATGGCGGTAACGATTTATATGCTTTAACGGTTTCATCAATGCGAGCCACATAATACGTAACTAGTGTTCCATATATAGCAAAGAGACAAAGGTTTCACAAATCTGCTACTTAGAAACTTTAAATGTTTTCCAAATTTCAGTGTTCACCCTAAGCGTTTTTTGAAGGCGGGTACGTCTTGTCCGTCCTGTATACTTGAAAATTGCGCCCTCCTGCCCTTTTATGCTCGAATCACCATCCTTTCCGAAATCTCACTATTCACCTGACCATTTTTGGAATATTTTCGTTCTCATTCTTTTCAATTTAGTAGAAAATGTTTTTTTTCCTTTCTTTTTTTCAGAATGGGACGATTTTATGACTGAAAAATAATGTTTTGCAAATTTATAGTTAGATGCTTTTTTTCAGTTTTAATTGCATTTATTAGATAATTGATTATCATCAGCTAACTAGAAGTGTTGTTTTTTAGGGATTTTTAGCACGACAATTTTAAAGATGAAAACATACTATTTTTTCCAAATTTAAAATGAATTTGCAAGTTTTTCTTCGGCTTTATTTTGGTTCTGCAGTCATTTTGCTATATATTAAGAGCCATTCAGTTAGGCCATAAAAAAACGGCAAAAGAGAAAAAAAATTGCAATTTGACACCGATTTTTCAAAAATCGATTTTGCGTCTTCATTGCACATAGAAAATAAAAATGCACCTATTCTCATATTAGCGCTCTACATCTTTTCATTTTTAGGGTGAACACTAGAATTTATTGTACTTTTAATCGATATAGTAGAATTACTGTCTTGTCTTGTATATATGTGTTGAAATTTCCTAAAGTTATAAAGTTAATTGCATGCCTTATTAATATGTTTGAAACCTACCGAGACGCTCTAAAATTGTATTTCAATGTCACTAATAGAAATTTCAAAATTGTTAACAGTGAAACGTTAGACGAAGTTTAGTTTCTATATCAATCAGTGTTCAGATTCAGTAATTATTTATTGTTTGGATATTAAAACTATAGATTAATTATAAGTATTTGCTTTCTACTTGATCTAATAGATATATAATTTTTTTTATGAATATTTCATAGTTATTTTCGTAAGCTTTCACACTCAAGGATGTGATTTAGCTTTTTACATGGATATGAGTGAGATGTATACGAATTAACAGTATTAAATAAATTCTGTATGTAATTACTTAATTGGTATAAATCTATTTAGATGGGTTTTTGCTGCGTTCCTGATTGTAGAGAGATGAGGCAGTAGAATGTCATTACATATACCTTCAAATGCTTTGAATTTTTTATTGTAGAAATAAAAAACAGAATTGGCATAATCAGTATTTTTATAAAGAGAAGCTTCCTCTGTGGAATTTATTATGTTAAGGGTAACTTTAGTTTTGCACGCATATTGTAATATTTTAAATGTACCATTAAGTAACGTAATACTTCCAAAAACGTTTAAAAAATGCAGTTGTTTTATTTAAATTCCAAATAAAAATAAAAATAATATTCACACTAAAATTACTTTAAAATTCTAACATTCCTCCACCGAAAAAAAAATTTTAAGTTGAAAATTGTAATTCCCTGGATCAAAAAACCACAGATTTCTATAATGAACCAACACTAAAAAAGTAATAGTAGCGAGCGCCTCTAGTGGGAACGGGGGAAAGTTCTCGCGAAACCGGAGATTAAAGGGCCGACCCTCGACCTGGCAGCCAGCTAATATAGAAGGCAGTGCGCTAACACGTCCTTCGCAAGTAATATCAGTTTTTGTTGCCAATCATAGAACTCCTTCAATTGCCAGATGCTAAAGTTGCTGAAAAAATATATATACTGTCGTCTTACCGCCAGCAGAAAACATCAGGATTCTGTTGCCTGGTGGCTGCTATAGAAACGAGCGACTTTACATAACTCTGGGGTAGGAATGTAAAAGTGGGATGGATTAATAAAAAATCTAAATTCGTGTTTTGAGGTTTAATGTACCCCGAAAAATAATTAAAATCGTTCTACGGCTAATAGCCATAAAAATGAACGGCCATAGAATATTCTATTCCGTCAGCTGTTCCGTCAGACTGATGCGGGGTTTTCTGCTTAGATTTGATTTGACTAAATCTCGAATTTTAAAAATTTAAATTTCTATAATAAATCATAATGGATCAGTTGTAAAAAAGTGCTCCACTTAAAAGGTACGTATGAGTGACTTAAAAGAGGATAAAACGCTGAACGATGTGAAGGAAGTTCGAGTAAATATACTGATAAACCATAGTTCCTCAAACTCTAACCACGAAATTGTACATTCGAAGAGTAATACGCCAGAACAAAAGTGAGGAAGTATACAGGAACGTAGGTAAGGGGGTGGCTCAGGGGGTTGAAACCTCTCCCATTGAAAGTCTAGAAAAAAATAAAAAATTAACTTACTTTAAAAATTATAAAAATAGAGAAAATCTGGTATATGATTTGAGGGCATTTTTATCTCAAACTAAGCGTAACATGTCATTGTGTTTCATTATATAGCATTTGAATTTCGGGCGGGGGGGGGGGGGGGGGAAGCGGGATAAGCTACCTAAAGAAATCCCTTGCTTCAGTTACTGAACCACCCCCATGAAAAATCTATACGTGCCTGGAAGTATATAACAGTAAATATTTGCAGTTAGGATTCACATTTGCAGGGTCTGAAGATCTTGTCCAACGAGATTAGAAATTTGAATATGTATACTCTGGAAGAAAGAAGGGTTAGGGGAGATTTGATTCAACTATTCAAATTTATCAAACAAGGAGATGAGGAGGGTTTAGATTTTAATATGAGTGATAGAACGAGAGGTCATGGGTTTAAGTTAAACAAATCCCATTTTAATCGGGAAGGTATTTCTATTACACTATTTACTTTCACTTTCTATTAAACACTATTTCTATAATAGGGTAATAGACAAATGGAACGACTTGTCAGTGAATATTGTTAATTGTAAAGGAGTAACGGATTTTAAGAAGAAGTTAGATATGCATTGGGGGATAGTTAAGAGGTACTAGATGGACTAACCTTGTTGGGCCTTGAGCCTGTTGTTGGTCGTCAATATTTGTATTTGTATTTGAGAGTATGAAATCTTCCAAACTACGGCGTCATTTTGGGACTAAACTATGAATATACAATACCCATGGGGAGCGGGTGAATGGTTTTTTTTTGGGAACGAGTTTTGGTCCGACCCAAACCCATTTTTTTTTATTAATAATTAATTTGAAATTTTTTTATCTAATAATTTTAATTAATAATTTTAATTAAATTTAATAAATAACTCGAATAAAATTTAATTAATAATTTTAAATTAATAATTTTAAATTAATAATTTTAAATTAATAATTTTAAATTAATAATTTTAAATTAATAATTTTAAATTAATAATTTTAAATTAATAATTTTAAATTAATAATTTTAAATTAATAATTTTAAATTAATAATTTTAAATTAATAATTTTAAATTAATAATTTTAAATTAATAATTTTAAATTAATAATTTTAAATTAATAATTTTAAATTAATAATTTTAAATTAATAATTTTAAATTAATAATTTTAAATTAATAATTTTAAATTAATAATTTTAAATTAATAATTTTAAATTAATAATTTTAAATTAGCAATTTTAATTAATAATTTTAAATTAGTATTCTTAATTAATCATAATATATTTTAAGTAGTAATTTTAAATTAGTAAATTTAATTTATGATATTTTTTAATTTAAGCAGTAGTTTTAAATTAAAATTCTAATTAATAATTTTAAATTAGTATTCTTAATTAATCATAATATATTTTAAGTAGAAATTTTAAATTAGTAAATTTAATATATGATATTTTTTAATTTAAGCAGTAGTTTTAAATTAAAATTCTAATTAATAATTTTAATTAATTATATATATATATATATATATATATATATATATATATATATATATATATATATATATATATATATATATATATATATATGTATGACAGTGGCGTGACATGGGGGAGGAGGTTTAATTGGTTGCGTGATGCAGCAAAACGGCGCATTGCGGCAAAATCATAACGAAAATTGACGTTGCTCGTAAAAAAATCAAATAACTGAATAAAAAATATATTATTATAAAAAACCATTGATTTGTAGAATCTGTGAAGCTAGACAATGGAAAAATTCTTGCCTAATCATCAGCACGAGATGCAGCGCCAAACAAAGAAAAATCCAGAAAAAGGTTATGAACACAGATTTAAACGAGAATCTGTTGACCCTACCCTTCGTAAATGGAGCCAACTTTTCCATTATGTGCCCTTCGTATTTATAATAGTTGAATATAACTTTTTAATAATCCCCCATAAAATCCTTATCCCATCCCTTATTAACCTTTATCGCCCCATGCAGCCACTTAGGTTGTTGAGTAAGTGCTGAGTAACCAAAACACAGAAGACTTGTCTGCTACAGAGAACAAGTCTAACCTGAAAGTAGGATTCCCATGTTACTACGTCACGTAGAACTCTTGTATTATAGTAATACTGTTGGGACTAAAATATGCTAAATTTATAAAGTTGGAAACCAGTAAGTGTTTTTCTGCAAATATTTCGGCTTTGGCTGTAGTAGTAAAAAGTTAGTCAGCAAAGTTTCCAAAATAAAATCAATTGCAGCATACTCAAACTTCGATTTAAAATTTCGTTATATAATTAGAATGGTTTTTTTTTACGCTGACATATCTGTATAGTAATTCAACCAATATGAATAATTAAAATGTTTAAACACGTTGACAATGTAAATATTACGAAATGGAAGTATTAAATTCATTTGTATGAGCATTAAGTTTGTAAAATATATACATGGCTTTGTTAGAAGACACGTTGATAGTGTTTGTAACACAGGTATAAATTTTACATTTGGTTATGTATTTTAATAAAGACAACTTTTTAAAAAGTACTTTAAAATAGTTTTTTTTTTCAGGTTCTGTTTTTTGCAGGAGGATGGGTTTTTTTCATGAAACAGCTATTTCGAGATTATGAAGTAAGTATTTTCATTAAAAAAAAGTAAAAAAGCTATAAGCAATACTCCTTGACAATTTTTGTTAAATTTCTAGTACACAGTACCTTTTGGTATGATTCTGAAAATTGCTGCACTCTCGCCAACAGTTTTAAGCGCTTTTACTTACCTTTCTCTAATTTCAGAGACTCCTCTATGTTGATTTATGGCCTTTAGCAATTTTTGGCCTCTGATTACTAAGCAGTGGCGGCGATTCGGGGGAGCAAGGGGGGGGCGGTTGCCCCCGCACTTTTTTCGAATATTGCCCCCGCAACTTTTTTATATTGGACTTTTTAAAACTATATTACAAGTCAATTGTTTTACTGCATTGCCTAACAAAGGAAAAGTTTTGAGCCCCTACTTCCTCACACTACCATAGGAACGTAGGTAAGGGGGGGGGGGGGGGAGGAGGTTCAAACCCCTCTCATTGACAGATTTAATGTGCACTAGTCGTCTCCAAATGTCAAACTTTTGGACGATGGGAGAACGGGCTTGCAACCTCCCGGTAAGGAACTTGGCGCTTTAAAGAGCGCCAAATTGCGAGTTCGAATATTAAATCAAGTAGTATATTTTAATAAATTTTGCTTCTAAAGTACCATTAATTTTTAATATAAATCAAAACAAAACATACATTTGCATAGTCTAATCAAAGCGATTAACTTTTTTAACCATATAATTTCTATAGATTTTCCGAAAGAAATAGTTTATAATAATTTTACTTATGATTACTTATTAAATAGTTTGGTTTTGAAATAGTTTATTTTAGTCAGAAAATCTCCGATTTTAACATTTTTAAAGCACAATCCACAAAAGTATATTTGTTTACTTTACTTATCAGTGAATGTTCTCAAAGATGATGGCAAAAAAGATTTAATAGCTTTTTTTTTAATTCTCAATGCTTTGATTTCGAAAACATCAAGAAAATAGTTTATTGTAACTACATATTAAATCTACCCAAATTGGGTGTGGCTCTCAGCAGAATGACTCATTCCCAAGTTTTCTCAGTCTTGCATCCTATAAGCAGTAGGGAAAAAAGGCGAAAACGGCGCCGAGTATGACTTATGACTCTCGTTTGTACAGTCATTTTGGTGTCTACAGAGCAAACTGTATATGACTTATGACTACTCCGATAGACATTTATTTGTTTTTAAATCAGTCGTTGATTTTTTTTTTATTCAATCAGGGCCGTAGCTCAGTCTTTTTACACATCGTAGCCTTCGCTTAAAGGTCTAGTTAAATTGTCTTCGACTATAGCTAAACTAGCCAAGTGATATAAAGGTGTTTTGAACAGTTCATACCTTTTATACTCCTGAAAATTGGACTTTAGTTTTTGTGGCCTTTTATATAGTATTTCTGAAAGTTATCGTGCTTTGTTTCGCCTTTTTAAGTAAGAACAACGAAAAAAGAAAGCTTTTGAATCTTCTCAAATCAGCTTTATGGTATGAAAACTTCTATATTTTTAAATTTGTTATT
Organism: Troglohyphantes excavatus; assembly: GCA_963932185.1. Taxonomy (NCBI): domain Eukaryota; kingdom Metazoa; phylum Arthropoda; class Arachnida; order Araneae; family Linyphiidae; genus Troglohyphantes; species Troglohyphantes excavatus. The sequence continues at coordinate 564,747 of OZ010671.1, forward strand.
AAATTTTTTTACTGTGTATTTTAAGTTGGTATACTTCAAATAACACAAAATAGTGAGTAAATACAAGTGTGCAATACCATAGCTTTTTTTATAGCAATATAATAGCACATTTTTTTTAGTCACCCCCCCCCTCCTATTTGGGGGGACTTCTTGTTTCCCCTTTATCTTGCCCCCCCACTTTTAGCACCCAATCGCCGCCACTGTTACTAAGGATAGTAGGTGGTACCCTCTTTGAAAAGTTAATTATAGTGCTTACAGGCAATGCTTCAAGCAGTTGAACACCTTAGGATTACCATAAATCGTACCATTGCTAGGTGCTTCATTAGTTAGGATTTCCAAAATATAAGCATTATCACCAGTGGCGTAGCGTCCAGTCATTGGTAGATTTGCCGATAACCACAGAAAAATAAAAAAACATTAAAAACTTTTTTCAAATTTATTTTTTATATTTTATTAATTTAAAAAAGTTTTTTAGTGCATTTGTTTATTTAATTTTTCTTTTTCTAAAACATTTAAAAATACCAAAAAATGAACCCATTCAATCAATTCAAATTGAAAACACTCGGAAACAAAACCTGCCATTTCTAATCCCACTAAGAGTCAAAAATCTTGCGATTAAAGAGACTATAGTCTCTAAACTGACCTGGCTATCTAGTCATCGGTAAATGTTACCGATTCCTCAAGCAACATTAGACATTCGTTTTGTGAACAGTATGATTGCCAGATTAGCTTTTTAAGGTCGTATTTGGCAAAAAATATTGCCTTTTTTTTGTGATATTTAATCTGTATTTTTTCATTAAATAGGCTAGCTTGTCATTTCATTTTAAGTTTGTTTTTGTGTTTAGGTTTTTTCGTCTGAATTTTTATTTTTAAAAAAAAAAATTCCCAAAACAATTTTTTATTACATTATAGAAAATGGTTTTTCTGTATAATAAAAGTTACAATCAACTAATTTCCCCAAATAAAAACATTAAATTTTTTTTCCAAAAATATTCTGTGTAATGAAAAAAAGATTTCAGAAATTAACCAAATTCAAGGAATATTTCGAAAAAGTTCCTTATAGATTAACAGAAAAGCAAGATAACTCTTTATTACATTGTTCGCTATTCAACTAACAATTTTGTTTTGAATGTACATTATTTCTATGTTTAAAAAACTCATAAACTAATGCTAGTTTAAATATGTATTCAGTAATACAATACATTTTTTTTATTTATCAATTTCGCAAATATAAATAAAAACATCTGCATACTCAAACGATACAATTTGGATGCTTACAATTGAATATTTATTAACAGAATGTTTTGGGATATGAAGACTTAAAAAAATGTAATTTGTTGTTTTACAAAAATTTATTTAAAATAGACTTTTTAAAAACATATGTTCATTTCTTATTTCATTTTGAGCTACTTTCACTCAAATACAGTCCGTTATCAGTTTTAGTAATTTTCCTGTGATCAAATAATTTTCCTGTGAAAATATCTCAATAATGAACGTTAGAAAGATCCCCAGTTAAATGAAAAGAGACAAAAATGAATGCATGTGAAAAATATATCCGCAATTTTTTCCTCCCTCAAAGGGGGGTGGGGATGCAAAAAAAAGGGACGGTCTCAAAGCTATTACCTCAGGGTGGGGGAAGTTGCCGCTCGGACCGATGACTATCGCAAAAAAATCACACCTTGCCAATGGTTACCAATATTTGTCAAATATCGGGGATACCATGTTCTAGGAATTCACCCAATTGTTAAATCTAAAATGTCCCCTGGATGCCATTTAGAAATCATGTCCAGCCAAAATACCTGTAAAAAAATAATGTTAATAAAATGTTTTATTTTTTAAAATTCAAATCAGTTTTGGGCAAATATAAATTATACGAGGGTGGTTCGATATGTCCGAGACTTTTTAAATTTCCGGCGTACTAACTTTAATGGCAACACTGCTCCCGTCAACTGCCATCTATCGGTAGACTAATGTAAAATTTTGAGCAAGCCAGGTCGTTTAGTTAATGTTTGACGGCCATTGAAAGCAGCTAACCTCGTTAATTTCTACAGAAATGGAAAAAAGAGAATTTCGTGTGCTCATTAAGCATTACGTTTTGCGCAAAAAAACTATTACCAAAACCAAGGAGAGGCTTGATAAATACTATGGGGACTCTGCACCGTCAATTTCAATGGTTAAAAAGTGGTTTACTGAGTTCCGTTGGGGCCGCAGCAGTACAAGTGACGCTGAACGTTCAGGTCGCCCGAAAGAAGTCGTTATGCCAGAAATGGTCGTTGAAATCCATGGAATGATATTGGATGATCAAAGATTGAAAGTGCGTGAGTTGGCTGAGACTGTAGGCATCTCAACTGAGCGGGTGCATCACATTTTGCATGAATATTTGAATATGAAAAAGCTGTCCGCACGATCGGTGCCGCGATTGCTCACGTTCGACCATAAACACAACCGTGTGACCACTTCAAAGAAGTGTTTGGAGATGTTCAGCCGCAATCCAAATAAGTTTTTGCGTCGTTTCATTACCGTAGATGAGAAATGGATCCATCACACCACACCAGAGACCAAGCAACAATCTAAACAGTGGGTTTCTATGGATGAACGTGCACCGAAGAAGGCTAAGGTGGGTCTGTCGGCCAATAAAGTCATGGCCACAATTTTCTGGGATTCGCGAGGTGTCATCCACCTTGAAAAGTGTAAAATGATCACAGGCGAATATTATTCACAGCTGTTCGACATATTTGACACAATTTTGAAGCAGAAACGACCGCATTTAGCGAAGAAGCGAATATTGTTTCAAAAGGACAATACACGGGTGCATACGTGTGTAATCACCATGGCAAAAATTCATCAATTGGGCTACGAATTGCTACCTCATCCACCATATTCTCCAGATTTAGCCCCGTCCGACTATTTCCTGTTTCCAAACTTGAAGAAATGGCTGGGTGGTAGGAGATTTGGGTCGAATGAAGAGGTAATCATTGAAACAAACGCTTATTTTGAGGGCCTTGAGGAATCATATTATTTAGAAGGAATAAAAAAATTAGAAACACGTTGGACTAAATGTATCGAGCTAAAAGGAGATTATGTAGAAAAATAAAAAAAAAAATTGCCCAATTTTTTTTTTCCTTTAAAAGTCACGGGCTTATCAAACCACCCTCGTAAATAAATGAAATATCTAGAAAGGCATTCCCTTCCATTTAAGGGATTTGTATTGATCTCCAATTTGTAATTTTTACTGCCAAACAGGAAATCATTTTATGTGGGAGATTGTTTGGAGATGATACTACCATTGGGGGTAGGGAATTCTATTGACTGGAATAAGAATTTATGACATTACATTTTAGTTAAATATAAGAAAGTACAAGTCATTTCATTGTTTTTATTTTTGGTAATACATAAATTTCTATTACAAATTGAACTAAAATATCGACATAATGCCTTCAAATTCTAACAAAAATTCCTAACTTTTGACCCAGCTTTGCAAAATGTGGGATATTTGATCTTTTATGCGGGTGAGCGGCAGTAAATGTTAGAATAATGTAGAAGAGTTTGTAGATGTGTTCTTGCACTCATTTTATAATACTCATTGTGAAATTTGTTTGTGTTCTGATATCACATGCAGTTCATTTTAAAAGTTTTTTACTTCAAAACTTATTCTGTTCTTTGGTATCCAGTTTTCAAACTTTATCTTGAAAGTTGAAGTTTTTGTTATGAGGACTAACTACTGTTGTAAATTACAACATAAGTGATAACAATCTGTTTAATCTGTGTATCTAACGCATAAGTTTTCCTCTTTGATGACCTGCCACTTTTTCCCCTAGGTTCATCATGTTCTTGTCCAGCTGATATTTTCCATTACATTCTCTCTGTCCTGTACAATGTTTGAGTTGATTATATTTGAAATTTTAGGGGTTCTCCATTCCAAGTAAGTATTTCTTTTTGAAGTAACATATTAAGAGATCATTTGTATTGTAAAGTAGAATTTTTATTCACATCTATTAAGTTTACTATGTTAAATGAAATTAAAAATTACAAAAATAGTATAACTTTTTTTCTTAAATGTATTTAATTTGATTAGATGTAATTGCATAAAGAAATGGATGAGTAGAACAACCCTGCTTGCAGTGACATCACATCCATTTTGTTTTGTGTGGTCTTGTTAGAATTCCCTCAAAACTACCAAAATATAGCAAAGCGTGAAGATAATTTCTTAGAATATGGTGTTAAAACCAACATTAAATTTAGTTAATACAAAATCTGAACACAAAAGAACAATTTTCGCATAGAACAATGGAACAGACTTTATAGGACATTTGGCACGTTTTTTTCTTTTCAACAAAGAAAGTCACCAAAATAATTTTTTGATTTGTGCCAATGAATTTTAAAATTTATAATCAAGTTTTATGCAACATAAGATGTTATTAGTCTTTCCTGGTGTTTAATTATTGACCGACACTCTTAAGCAAAGGCAGGCACCATGCTCTAATGCCATACACTTGTACCTTGATCATGACTCCGTGCAAAATCGTGGTCTCCGGCCTTCGCCCTATGACTACTCTGGATCTAAGCTGGTACCCCCTTTGGGCAGATGATTATGGTGCTTACAGGCAATCCTTCGAGCAGTGCATCCTAAAAAAACTGACCCATAAAACAATTCCAAAAAAGTACTTTTCGTACAACTCTAGTATCCAGTAAAATTAAACAGTAACAACAGAAACAATCCTCCTCAGTTCAATTTCTGCATACCCGAATCTATCCATCTGACTTATTTGCCCTCGGTGTTAGTTTCGTATCCTCATTTCACTTCCCACACTTCATATCACTTTTAATCAACCCCATACAAACTAAAAAAACAACAACTTTTTACCATGGGCTAAATGAATGACGAAGAATCTATTAGCCACACCAGAACGACAAAGGAGGGCTTTTATTCGAAAATCGCAATTCAAAACTGCTTCTTATTTTATTCTAGAACTTCTCAATCACACTTAATACAGGAGGCATAACTAACAATGCACAAGATATCCAGGTGTGCTGCAATAAGTAATCTATCAAAACACTAACCTGATGACTTGACACTTCTTCTGGTTTAAGCAGTTCCGTAAAACACTGGTGATTCGAAAACTCATTGTTGTACTAGTGTATTTATCCATTCCTATATGAAATTCACACTAAAAATAGTCCCGGAAACTGCACAAAGGAATATGTAGCACGATGATGTCATAGGGTTACCAGATTGTAGGACATCGCAAGAATCGGAAAATGCCAACAAAATCAGATGGGTTGCCATAATAGAAATTTATTGCCCAAAAAAACATGCAAAAAAAAGCTTGCGGCAAATGTTCTATAATAGATCTATTCCAGAACAATAATCCCTTATAGGACAATACAATTTTTTTTTTATAATGAGGGGTCACAATATTGCTTGTGTACATGAACAAGCATGCCCGAGATGCCACATTATGAACACAGCCTGAACTTTGCCCTGTTGTAGTCGTTCATACTACAAAACTAAAAAAAAAAATTATTATAATTTTTTTCATTAAAGTTTCCCAATACTATAATCTATTATTTGTTATTTCTACTTTTGTTTTTCAATCTGCATTCATATTAGTGTCGCAAGGAATCATTCATTAATAGGTCTAGATTTTTTTTAAAGAACGCAAGCAAATAGGAAAGTTTCCATAATGTAGTGTTCCTGTTATGCATTTTTCAAAGGGCGCCGCGCCCTGCCCTTTTTTTGTAAGTGCCGATGCGCCCTGCCCTTTTTAGAAGTAAAAAATGTGCCCTGCCTTTTTTCAATATCTTCTTTGCGCCCTGTAATTAAAAAAAAAATTCCACAAAAACATAGGTCTGTAGGATTGCCTTGGTATCCCAATCGTACCCTTTGCCCTTTTACATAACAAAATGTTCCCTTTTACGTAACAAAAAGTGCCCTTTTACTTAACAAAAAGTGCCCTTTTCGACAAATCCCCCCTGACCTTTTTTAAAACTATGTGAACACTACCATAATGCATTCCTTATGATAAGATTGTTTTTATTCCGCTATAGTGAAAACAATCTTCCCCATTTTTTTTAATAAATATAAAAACAGTTTTCTCTTTTTTTTGCTACAAAAATTGTGGTATTGCCATTATTCAATGTCTCTTAATATATACTAAGATAAGACTAAATGGCAAATTAAAAATTTTGGTTACTTTCCAAATTGTTATACAGTAGATTCTGGATATACAGACCCCTTAAAATTATTAACCCCTTTTAAGGATCCCTTGTAGGACAAATAAGAGAACTTCTTTATAATGAGGGGTCATTGTAACAAGCTGTAAACCATCAACAAATGCAACTCTTTGTGATGTTAGTCATAAGAAAGGGGATGTTGTTAGTAATGTCTACTGTATTTTTTAACTTATAACTTATAATTCACTTTACCACACTATTCCCGACTCACAATAATCTTAAGTTTTTTCTTTCTTTTAAAGTTCGAGATATATTCATTGGAAGCTAGGATTGTATGCCATTCTTTTTATGTTAATAGTGATTCTTCCATTTTACATTGGGTACTTCATCTTAAGCAACATTCGTTTTGGTAAGTGATATTTCATACTATTTTACATGTTGATTGATTAAAAATGTGTACTTTGTTAATTTTGAAATTCACAGTATAATTTGGCATTCATATAAATGCACTATTTGTAATTCAAATGAAAATTATTGCTTTTCAATATTTGCTCCTAAACGTTCTTTTGAGGTTTAAGATATTTTAACATGTACTTAAATAAAAGTAGAGGATAAAATAACCTAATTATTTTTATTAGTTTATGTATATATACACACATAATTTTAGATGTAATGTTTGTGCTAATTTCGTATCTATTGTATGCCACATGTCTAGTTGCCTATTTCTAACCTCATTTAAGAATCTTAACAAAGTCAGAATACACCTCGTCATTTGGAACCTAGGTCAGATGAAAGGTCAACACCCCACACAACCTGACATAGGCGCGAAGACACATCTATTATATACTAGTTATCATGTGCAGTTATTAAAAGACAAGCATTATCTGTATACTTAGTTTAGCAACAAATTTTAATTTTTTTTTTAACATTTTTTCATTTTGTTTATTCTGTAAGATTTAGGTACTTTATTTTAAGACATGTTTTTGTAATCCATACCTAATACAGGGTGCGGCAAGTTAACTTCCTTTTTTGAAGTGAGTGTTCTGAAGCTTACAGGAGTCCCAGGCAGGTGGGCATGTTCTTGTTCGAGAGAGAAGATCATAAAGTTTTGTGACCTTGGGGTTCAGGCGGCATCATGCATTTTAGTTAACGAATAGCGTGCATTTGCCGTAGAGGCCTATTTTTCCAACGGAAGTTTGGTGGTTTCCACCCAGCACGCTTTCCGAAATCGCTTCAATATTGCGCTTTTGGGACCTGTCTTGGTCCGGAAATCTATTCTTTTGGGGGTGACAACGTTCAGGGAAACTGGTTCTGTGCAGAAAAAAAGAAGCGAGACGCACGTCCTATCAGAAAATGAACAGACTGTCACAGTCACTTCAGACTGTTATGTGAACATGCTCGAAGAGTTTTTTTTGCCACGACTTGATGAAATGGACTTAGGAGAAGTATGGTTTCAGCAGGGCGGAGCAACAGCCCATACTTCCAAGGGCATCGATGGCTGTGTTACGAAATCACTTCCCAGGGCGCCTCATCTCACTGAGAGGCGATTTTGGAGCATTCTCCCGATTTGGCCCCATGTGATTTCTTTTGTGGGGGTATTTAAAATCCTGTGTTTATGCTGACTGCCCACAAACTCTGGAAGATCTGAAAATAAATATTCAGGGGGAAACGGCCAATATACCGATCAATATGCTGGAGAGAGTGATGAAAAACAGCAGTATTCGGTTCATCCAGTGTATCGATAATGGCGGGCGTCACTTACCTGATATGATTTTTAAAACTATGTAAGCCACAACTTTAAATGTGTAATTTTTGCATAAAAAAATAAACAAAAAGATATTTTTACTACTTTTTGTTTTATTGCAATACAAAATAAGGAAGTTAGCTTGCCGCACTCTGTATATTTGTACTTATAATTTGGAATAAAAGTTTTTGCAAAGTAATAGAAAATTACAAAAGCAATACCATAACATTCTTGAAAATGTAATAGAGTAATTGGGTGTTTTGTAACATTCTTATTTACATACAAATAGAAATAATTACAACCAACTACAAGCTTTAAGGTTGGTTCTGTTTAATACACCCTAACAAATCCCTCAATGTCGATCTAATTGTCTTAAATCTACCTACTTCTGACAAATTAACTACCTCTTCAGGCAAACTATTCCATTGACCTTTTTTTCTATTATAAAAATAATGCTTTCTACTTACCCAATTAAGTTGGAATTTTTATAACTTGTACCCATGACTTCTAGTCATAAAGACTATTACAAATTATGATATAATCCTACCTTACAGCAGGCATATGTTCATGAAAAAAAAAGGATTACTTCTATACCCTAGAGAAGTTATTAAACATTTACAGGGAATGACAATACCCTGTTTATTTTAAATGTATGTTTTTTATTAGGGATGTAACGGATATCTGGCAACTATCCGGTATCCGTCTGATTTTTAACTATCCGATATTCGGAAGTAATGTGCTGGATATCCGATTTACCATTCCGGATATCCGGATGAATAAAACATCAAAGATTTTTTTTGTGGCGATCTTTGTTCTGGCTTTAAGTATTTTCCTGAAAATTATACCAATGCATTCACAGTGTGCAGATTCTCCCTTGAATTTTTCTCGGGCTATTCAGGTGGGTAAGGAGTGCGTTTCAGACGCAGTGGGTCACGGAGAATAGATAGCAAGGAAGATATGCTTCAGACATTCGGAACATGCCACTATAGCTATCGTGGAGTATCTTTGAGTTTGAACAATTAACATAGGAGGTGTTGTGTAGTGTGCATAGCTACATCTCTGTTTGGTATATATTAGAAATTGTTTTATTCCCTAGTCTAAAAGCTAGTTTTAGCATTTAAATATGGTGCAATAGATCAGCAATTTGAAAATATTTCAAAATTCCATTTTCAAACGCATTGTACAGTACAGATCTGGCCGTTGCAAAATCAGTATTACTATGGACAGTTTATTAAAGAACTGTGTGAGTATACACTTGAAATTTTTTTAAAAATTATAAATTTAAAACTAGTTTCTTCATGTATAAAAACACTTTAAAAATAAGGATTATTCATTATAAAAAAACTGAATAAAGTCAAATGCTAATTAGCTAATTATCATGTTTTTTTAAACATGATTATGCAAGTTGTAATTCATCTAGAAGTATAATTTTTGTTGGAAATTACTCAAAGTATCTTTCTTAACGTTGTGACCCTCCAAAAAGTTTATTGCATTCATAGTTTTTTTTTATATAATTCTTTACCTCAAGAGTACTTAAAACCCCTCTTTTTTAAATTTTTAACTTTAAAACTCTAGCAGCACCCTAGAATAACCCTTTGTAAATAAAAAAGTTTTTTTAATGTTTATTTAATCTTAGTATCACCTTAAAGATAAGGAACTGGGGAATATTATAGAATAAAAAAATATTTTGTAATTTTTGACCGATTTTCGTTTTTTCTAGTTGTATAAGAGGATATTTTCATAAAAAAAGAAACTGCCGGATATCCGGTAAAATCTAGTTCGGATATCCGGTAAAATCTAGTTCAGATATCCGGTATTCAGTTTGTTATGAGCTTCTGGTGTCCGGCAAAACCACTACCCTGTTCATCCCTATTTATTATAAATACTTAAATTTCAATAAAGTGCTTTAAATGCTTGACATTTGTTATTTTATTATTTATTCCACAAATTTGTACCTTTTCATTTTATTGTTTTAATTTTCCTTTATTTTTAGTTCAAAAGCAGTTGATCAAACCGTTGACAATCGCCTCATGGTTGGGGTTCATGTACCTCTTTTGGAAGATAGGAGATCCGTTTCCTATTTTAAGCCCCAAGCATGGTAAACTCATTTTTTCTTCTGGACAGTGTGAATGTTCCCCGTGTTAGAAATATAGAGTTTATCATAAAATGATATCATACGTCAATCTATTAGTAACAAAACAAACTTGTATAACTTTAAACAAATGGAAATTAAATGAACTAAACACTACACATTTTCAAGTTCTTCTTTTCAATTTCGTTAAATAATAGTAGTCATCTATTTTTTTTAAATTTCTTATTATATTAAAATAGTGTAATTTTTAAAAAAAAAGTTTTTATATTGATTTAAAATGCCTGCCTCCAACAGTTTTGTTAAAAATTGCTATTCCGATTCATTTTTTCTGTTCTTAACAATATTTATGCTAGCTTCTGTGGACCATTTAGCAACTTAGATAAAAGTCATAAATTTATTTTAGGTTCTTAAAAAATATTTTATCACTAACACTGCATTAGTTACATCCTGATGGATACTTGCATTGAAATAAACTTATCAGTGAGACCAGTGCTGTCACAAAAAAAATATTTGGGGGGTTTGGAAACAGAAATTTTCGATTTAATTTTTCGAAATTCCCAACTTATCAATTCGAAATTCCTGACTTAACGATTTGAAATTTCCGACTTAACGATTCGAAATTCTTAACTTAACTATTCAAAATTCAACTATCAACAGTGCTGAAAATTCCCAGTTCCAACTTATTGACATTTTTTTATCTCTTTAAACGGTTCTATTACAAGCATTGATTTGTTGCACCAATAAAATTCCAATGCAGTGTTCATTCTAAGGTCTAATGTCTAATTTAAATGTAATCCTACAAGTTGGGCAATTTGTAATCTTCATTTTTCTAGCTTTCGTTGGTTAATAATATTAATTTTCCCATGCATAATTTTCCCGACTCAGGGATTTTTAGAAGTTGAAATTCCCAATTTTCAGTTTTCAGATTATTGGGGGGGGGGGGGGGGGGGGGATGTTACTGGCCTGAGTGAGCCTAAGGTATAGTGTTAAAAATGTAAATTTTTACATATCTTTTCATGTAAATTAATTTACTATATTATATCTTGTTTTTATTACAAGTTACTTTTATTGTTCGCTATTTGTACTTCCCTCTTTGTTCTCTATCTTCCTGTTCTCTATTTTAACTCTATATTTAAAAGCAGTATAAAAGTGACAATTTCTTAAAGTGGTATCTATTTATTATTAATTATTTAGGAAAAAAAGGATTATTGAAATTGATTATTACATTAGAAAAAACTCTTTTTTAGATAAAATAATTATTTATTAAAATTTTACATTTTATCGAAATCAAATATGTTTCAGAAAATGAGATTTCTTTAAGAATTTTCCAGAGAAAACTTTCTTTGCTCAAACTTCAGTACTCAAGATAACTTTAAAAAAACTAGCAAAATCAAATTTTTGTGTACATTATGGAAGTAATTTGCTGTTTTCTGTCCATCTGGTGTTTGAATGTTTTATTAATTTCAAAATTTTAAATAAAGAAAATGTTGTTAGAAATTAGACTTGAAAGGCTATCAAACTCTTTTTTAAAAAAATGAGTGTGTTTCAGGCATCTTCTCCATCGAACAGGGGGTGAGCAGAGTCGGGGTGATTGGAGTGACGCTTATGGCTCTCCTCTCGGGTTTTGGTGCAGTCAACTACCCCTACACGTCCATGACCTACTTCATGAGGTACTTAACACAGGTGCCTCCACCTGGCAAAGAAAGGGACCAATCTCCTTCAGATAAAAATTTCATTTATGTCTTTGAAATAGTAAAAATTATAAACTGAGGGAGCATTTTTTCATTATTATAAGAAAAGAGCTAAATAACATTAAATTTACTGTTATTCATTTTCTACCAGGTAGTGCACTAAGCAGTGACGGCCCTAGAACATTTTCTAGGTGGTGCGAAATCTCCTAGATGCAGCCCCACACCATAAATTTCAGAGTACCTTCCGTGTCAGTTAATCGATTTATAAAGTGACATATAGTCTACATTTTGTTTATTAGCAGGAATTATGAACAGAGTTTTGATTAAAAAAAACCTTTATTCAATAAGTATGTTTTTATTAAGCATCAGATTTCAATTGCATGAAGGAAATTCAATACTGTCTATGGACACCTTTTCGATTTAGCACTGGCAAATTTCTGAATTAGGTAAGAATAATTTATGCTCTGTGTACTATAATTTTCAATGGATATAATTGCAAGATCCAAAAGCTTTTCCAAACACATAGTGGAACTCCAATAAGTTTTAATGTACTAAAACTTCGTTCATTTTTACCAGACATTGAACTGTGTTATCAGAGTGACTGAACGGGTGGAAAGGCACCCGTTCAGTCACTTTGATAAAATCAGGCTCTCTGCCTGGTTAACACAGGCGTAGGCAACACAGGGTTTTAAAAAACTTAAATAAATCACATATTCACCTATGTAATTTAGTAATGTTTTGTAAAAATTACATCAACTGAATGTATAAACATCTATAGTTTTCTATGTGCAGTATTTAATTTAGGTGCCCTCTGGAGACAGCACATCAGTGCAGTCTCACTGATGCTGCTGCTTCTCTAGTGCTGTTGCTTGTACTAAGTATGTCAATCTACATGTTTATTTTAGCTTGGGCCTGTTTTATTCTGTGGTGTATCGATAAATATTTTTCATAAATTTTATGTTTTCGAAAATGCCAAATTATAAAAGGGTACAACACAAAACATTGTTTAAAATAGATATTTCATCATATATTAGATAAATAATTTTAATTGCCATGTCGTTATTCAAACTTATTGATGCTAAATGCTGGATTTACTCTTAAAAATATATCCAAAATGAACTAACTTACTATGTTAAATTACAATGTCTTTTTTATGATAGAATTTATTTTTATTCTTCTCACTGAGTTTGTGCAACGTTTATATGAATGATCGCAATTTATGATAGTAGAGTCTTTCTTTCAGAAATGTTTCCCCATCTGATATTCAGATGCAAGAGAAGAAAGTGATGCAAACTTTGGACATGATTATCATGAAGAAAAAACGGTGAGTGGAAACCGATTTAATGACTATAAATTTATATAGGAATGCTCAAAATGTTTTTTAATTTTATCATATGCAATTAACTTCACTTCAATTACATAAATTATATTTGAATATTCTCTGTACATGTTTCATCTATTTTTATCTTAATAACTTTCAAAATGACTTGGAGAATTTTTGTTAATAGTACTTAAAAATCAATATCACATTGAAAATAATAGATGATGCAAAAGTCTGATTTATGCATAACTTTTGCTATTGCATTTCTTAGTCAAATGATATATACATTTATTTATCATTTAACTTCCGGTAAAGGGAATATTATATTCAATGTACAACAGACCATATTTTAACTTAGGAACTGAGCAACACTTATGCCACCCAGTGAGAATTCTTGTCTTCCAGTGAAACCATTTATGTTGTCTAGTGAAAAATCATATGATATATAAAAAATACATTCTAATTACTACAACACATGCATTGTAAGTTGAAACTGATCCAACATTTTTATTTAAAAATATCTCACAATATATATGCACAATTCCTTTCACTATATATATATTGCCTTTTGTTTTTGAAAAGTTTTGAAAAAATGGTTATAAGTAATTTTTCTGTATTTTCAAACAAAAAGAGCTGTAGACTTTTTGTATGTATTTCATATCATCACATGTACTTATTAAAGGTTAAGGGCCATTATTTGCCACTGAAACATGTGGGAACTCAATGAAATGAGTGATGGATATTTTATTAATTTTATGAAGTAGCTCATGGACATATTAGATATTATATGAACAATTCAAAATTTAAGTATTTTGCAAAATGGCTAGTTATTCTATGAGTGCATTTGTATTGCATTAGATGACTTGCATTGATTTCTTGTCACTCAGTCACAACTTCTTAAAATATGAACTGATGCACAACAACTGCAGCATTTTCTTACCTTGATTTTAGAAACTTCAAAAGAACTTGTATTTCCTACTTGCAACCAATATATTCAACTGAAAATTGTATGAATTTGTACTGCAGTGTCATACACCAGCCAACTTGCAGTGAATATCCGTGCTGCGTACAGATTTAAAATAATTTTTACAGTTGAACAATGAGCTTATAAAATTATGTATTTCAATGGATTCGTGTTTAAAATATATGAATCATCAAAGAAGCCGCAAGAAAAAGTTTCAAACTAGAGATTTTTCTAAATTTTTATATTATGTGTATTGCTGAGAAAACTGGTTATACCTGAACAGATATACAACTCCATATCCGTTAGGTGGTTAAATAAATTTGTATTTAAATTTAAATTTGGTATTTACATTTTAATAAATTTTTATTTACAATTAAATGATTTTGAATTTATATTTAAATGGTTTTGTATTTACATTAAAATAAATGTATTTTTATATTTAAATAAATTTGTTTTTACACTAAAATAAATTTGTATTTATATTTAATTATTTTTTTAGTTTCAAATTTGACATTTACTTTCATAAAAAAAATTATAAAAAATGTCTTATTTTGAAAAAAATTTCAATTAAAAAAAAATTGGTAAAGAAGAAATGTGATGGAAAAATAATTAAAATTCTTCTGAAGTGAAAACAAAACTACAGTTTTGATATTTTGCTCATCCGCCTATGGGTTAATAAGTTGGGAATATTATAAAATCGAAGTAAAGCTTCGAACAACTTAAATAATTAGAGATCACATTTTAGTTAAAGTAAAAACAAATAGTTTTTATGTAATATCATCGCGCCAACCATCATCATCATCACTGTATTTAGTTTAGATATACTTAGTTAAGAATGGCAACACTAATAAATAAGATGTGACACCATTTTCATACTGTGTAGCATTCTCTAATAAAATCATCACTCTCATCTTGACGTGAATTGTCTTGTCTCTGAATGGTATCTGAAATATATCTCTTAATACACAACATTTTAAAATTCAATATAAAGGAAAATCCAAAACCTTGTAAACTGAAACAAAATAAGTTAATAATAATTTTTATACAAATTTGTTATTTGGATACATTGTAGGAGTTTGATTTTTCAAATGATGATATATTGAGTGGTTTAAAAATTGTAAAATAAATTCTTTAAAAAAAATATTCGCAAATTTTGATAAAAAAATTTATTGGAGTTGCATGTGTGTGCAGGATCTCCCTGGGCGCGAGGGAGCAGCAGCAGCAGACGTCCGGCCTCTGGGGGATGCTGAAGAGTGTCACTGCCACGAGCTCCTCGGTGGAGAGTATCCTTCCTCTGTTTCTTATTCTCCAAGCTTACAGTGATTGCATGCTAAAGCTTACTCACAATTAAATAAATGAATATATACATTGCATACTGTGAAGGTTTAGTTTTAAGCTGTCGTTCATTCCAAGAAATCAATTCAAACAATATACTGTCAAAAAATAGTTTTTCAATCATCTTTTGATGGATCCACAAAACAATTCTTACGTAAAATGTAATGTGTAATTTTGTGTGTAATAATTCATTTATTGAGATTTGATTTTCTTGAAATTGTACAATTGTCATTAGAAAATGATGCTGCTTATGAAATATAGTGTGTATATAACATGCTAAAATATTTTTATGCCTTGCAACTTGTACAAGAATTCCATCTTATAAAACATTTAAATATATATATATATATATATATATATAAATAAAAATAAACATAGTTCTAACAGTTAGGTTCTCTAAATGTCCCGAAACTATAAATTTGCATGATCACAAACATAACATAAATTGGCGTCCTTCTTTGTGCCAAAGTAGAAGAGAACAGGCATTGTTGCGCATTGTTCTATTGCTAGTGGGTTTTCTTAGAACACCTGTTAAATGTTATATAACCATTCGTATAGGGTAGTAATTCACTAATACTACTAACAATTAGAATATAGTTGTAGCTAGAGTATTAAATGTTTTGTAGAGCGTTCAGCTTTTTCGATGGACAAAATTATTTGTATAGAAACTTGAATTAGCTTCCCCCCATCCACCAAATGCACAGGGAACCTTTGACTAAGCAAAGGTGCGATGGTAAATGAAAAGGAAGGAAGCTACAGTCAAGGCAATTGCATTACAGTAGATTTTTAAGGCCACAGTTAATAAAACAATGACATAATAATGAGAGAATAGTCCATGCATGAAATATTTTGCACAAATAAGTAAATATATACCTTGAATGTATAGGTTGTGTATGTAATAATTTATTTATTGAGACTATGTCAATGTTTTAAAAAATTTCGTTTGAAATTGCGATATTACGTGTTTTTCACTTCGTTACAGAGTTTATAAAACACTACCTTCTGTATATCTTACTATTGGATATGTTATTTTTAAAGAACTCTATGTTCATAGACACGTGCAGGTATATCAAACTTTGATAAACTCTCCTGTGAAATAAGCAAAATGGACATAGTGTTGTATACCTCTGAGGTGTGTATATATATATATATATACAGTCAAACCTCGGTATAACGAACCCGGGATATAACAATCCCTCGGTTGGAACGAACTTTTCAATTGGTCCCAACCGAACTCCTATGTCACTAATGTAATATCAAATGCTTATAACGATCTTCAAAAGTAAGGAATTCGGATGTAGCGAACTAAAATTCACACTTTTCCAGTTTAGTTTCAGGTTTTTCCCAAAAATTTTACTCGCCCCGACCACATTCCTACCCTTTGTTCCTTTGACAGAAGCCAGGTTCCTCAAAAGTGACAATAGAATTCTTTGCTCAGCTCCTCCCCTTCCCCCGTTCAACTTGTTTAGCATACATTCTTTGCCTATTCCTTTCACTCTATTGCTGAAGATTATCGTTTAACTTGCGGACTTAGCGTAGGTTTAAAATCGCTCCTGTTTGCTAATGCCTTTTCCTTTGAGGATAAAGCGAAAATTATTAAGAGAATAGAAAACGGTGATTATCGTTTACCTACAGATATTGCATACGAAGGGGGTGTTAGTTCAGGTCCTTCAATTTCTGATGCTAAGGGTAAGGCAGCTGTGAACATTTTGCATAATTTCTTTGCAACAGAAACTGTGGATAAGAATGTAATGGACTCTTTTGATGCTTTCAACAAAAAATCAAAACTTCTTTTCATACTTTAGATAAATAAATTTAAGTAGTAAAAATAGTTTAATTGTTTTTAAGAACAAATATTTCTTTTACTTTATTATTGCCCATTACTAATTGCAATTCAGTGTTCAGTGTAAGTAATTTGTTTCGAACAAAACGTGTTTAAGGACTTTAGGAAGTTTTTATATCGTCAATATTTGAAAATTCGGATATAGTGAACCCTCGGCTATAGCGAACTTCTGAACCAGTCCGTTGAGGGTTCGTTATAACGGGGTTTGACTGTATATATATAATTATACTGTGATCTGTGATGCTTATGTTTTGCTTAAGCAGTAGTTCGTTCTAAGAAATCATTTTAAACAATCACTGTCATGAATTATTTAATTATCTTTTGATGGATCTACCAAAAAATTCTTACATGAAATGTAATGTGTAATTTTTTAAATAATTGTGTGTGTAATAATTTATTTATTGAGATTTGTTTTCCTTGAAATTGTAGAACTGCCATTAGAAAATGATACTTCTTATTAAATAAGGTGTATGCATGACAAGCTAAAATATTTTCCCACTTTGTAACTGGTTTGTGAGTTTCAAATTCGTGCAAATCGTACTTCATAAACACTTGTAAGTTAAGGTTTTGGTAAAACACTATAAGGTACACGAATTCCATTCAATAACATGTATTTGTATTTCTTTTTCATTATCAGTGAGTTTTAGGTGCTTTTTTAAAAATATATTTTTAGATAAAAGGAACGTAGTTCTAAAAGTTAGTTTCCCTAAATGTACCCAAATTTAGTTTGTTTATGTGTATATTTTAGAATTTTAATATTGGTTTAAAAATCTAGTGTTTGGCGCAGCTTGGCCATATTTGGCCCTTGTGCCAATAAACCCCATACAACCAACCCTAAATGTACCCAAATTATAAATTTGCATGATCACAAAATTTGTGTTTGGCATTACATATACAAAGTTTTTATTCTACATAGTTTTTAATTTCTGGACTTTTTAAATTAATGAGCTTTTGAAATTGGTGCATATGTATAGGAGTGAAAATAACTACACTTGAAATATCGAATGTTAGCAAACCAAGTTGGGCATTCAAACTTACATTGGTGCTAGTTTAATTATTGCATAATTTTTTAATTCCTGATTTATGTTCCCATTTTTAAAAAAAAATATTTAAAAATTGATATTTAATAAATATGATTCCGTTGCTTATTTATTAGTTGTTTTATTTTTAGAAATTTAAAAATATTATGCAGCAATTCTGACTAAAACTGTGGTAACTTTTGCATCCTATTAGATGTTACATTTCCAATTTTCATTGTTTTTGTTGCTAACCTATTAATTTGAGCCATGCTAATATATCTATGTGTGAAGAAGGTGGTGAAAATGTGTGTGGCCAATTTTTGTTGTGAGTTTTATGTGTGCTTTTGTGAGATGCCCTTTACTCCGATCTCCAGATATCCACCAGTTGAAACAGGACGTGAGGGCTCTGGAGGAACTCAGCAGGCAGCTCTTCCTGGAAGCCGTCAATGTCCACAACATGCAGGTTGGGTTCTATAACTCATGTTGCACATTGTACATGCATAACTTTCATAAGCATGCTCACAGTAAATGTTTGGGCACCACTAAATGAAACTAATATAACCATATTTTTATATATGAATATTTAATAATAATTTATTACTATGAATATTTATTAATAATATGTACTTTATTTAATGTTTTTGTAATATTTTGCTACAATTAAATAGTGCTTGGTCTTGAGATTGTTCCACACTCTAGATAAACTTGCCCAAAATTTATTAAAAATCGAACCTAATCAACTTAGACTTTGAAACATTTAAAAAGCATGACACTGAGATATATATATAGCGATCCAATATTTTTACTGAAAATAGAACATTTAAGTTACAATATTATATACAAAATTATTTACAGTTTGAATATTAGATTTGGAAGGAAACGTCAGTAAGCTGTCAGAGCCTATGAACAATTATGCAACACGACCGATCTTGTCTGTCTTTCGATCTCATTTCTTTTTGAAGCACGCCGGATTATATTTTTATTCAGTTGCGGTGTGTGCTCTATTTGCATAATGCTAGTTTGTAGAACCCGGTGGTAACTCCAATGCGGCATCCTTGAATCTGGTTTGGTTTGATTGACGTCGCACTAGATCCGCACAGTGAGTTATTGTTGACAGGCGGCTTGCTTCGAATTTTTGCGGCACTGGTGTTGTAGCGCCGCTACGCTTACATATAGGTTCAAATTTTAAAAATTATTATAAATGACAAAGTTAACGTTTTATTTACTTTTTCAATGTACATTAATAGAAGTTATCATTAGGAAAATTTATCCAATTTTAAATATTTTTTTAGCTAAATGCAGTGATCTCGATTGTTCAGTGATTTATTTAGATTTTTTTATTAATGGAAATAAGGTTAACAATTTTCAGGCTCTATTTGTAAAAGCAATTAAATTCCTAATTAAATTATTCACACTTTATAAATATCCTTACAGATTAATCTTAAAATTTACTTCTGTGTGCTTCTCAGAAATGCATGAATTATGCATTACATTTTCTTTTAATTAGAATATGATAACCCTTAAAATTCTTTTAGGATTTGCAGAAATTGGTTAGACTCAGCCAAAGATTTGTTTTAAAGGAATATAGATCAGTTTAAATTTGTGTCCAATATAAAACAAAGACAAGTAGATTCAAATGCCTTATAAATTTATTTTTAGTTGTATTTTCTAAGAGTTTTCAGTCATCTAATTTCAAGCTGTTGTGTATCTTATTCAGTTTACAAGTAGTGTGCATTGTTTGTAATTTTATTTTGCTCTTAGGAGAGAATTGAGTGGTCGAAGACCTTGAAAGGGAAATACTTCAACTGCTTGGGTTACTTCTTCTCTCTCTACTGTATGTGGAAAATTTTCATAGTAAGTAGCAAATTATTTATATCAACCTTCTCTTACCATTTTGGCCGTTTCAAATCGAAATAGATCAAATTGACTAAAATATTGGGCGTGGATGTGTCGGGGCATGGCTAAAAAGGCTTAATGTCACATGAATTTCAGATTATAAAAATGGTATTTCCAACAAAAGGAAGATATGAAAGCTGTTATGCTTGACTCTATGCTTTGTTTCGTGCTTTGCTTTATTTCAAGATTTTACATGCAATTTCACCCAATTTCCTATCTAACAAAAATACATATTAATATCAGTTAGGCCAATCCTTTATAGTGTTAAAATGGATCCTATTAAAAACCATGAAATCGTCTTTCTATCCCGGTTCTCTATGTAGCTGATTAAAAAAAAAGTTTCATACCAAAAATGGACTTTCGATGCTTTTAGATGCTATCTATATAATGATCCTTTAAAGTGAACTAAATACTCTTTTGTCTGATGTTCTATGAGAGCAATTTGTGTGAAAAATTAAGTGAGTGGTAACTGAAAATTAACTTTAACGTTAAAATCTTTATTTTGATTTTAGAGGAACTGTTCTATTTTTTTTAATTCAATTTTCCATTTGTTTTATTTATGTGTTCAAATTTAATTTACTATCTTAGGACATTTAATTTTGAGCTGGTAGTTAGACCAATGAGTTATGTAGTTTTATATTGACTTTAATAGCCTACTGGTAGTGTAGATTTTGGGTATAAAATAAAGTTTGGCAAAATCCACCTTAAACTGTTTACTGTAAATTATTTACTTGTTCCATTCAATAACATGTATATATTTCTTTTTCATTTTCAGTGAGTTTTAGATTTTTTTAAAAATATATTTTTAGATAAAAGATGCGCAAGTTGTTTAGTTGGATTTTTAACCTGTGTGCCAAACATGCTTTTATCTTATGGTCTTATTTTACACATGCATGTGTTGTTTTGTGGATAAGGATGTGAAATTATGAACCTTAGAATGTGTTCTTTTTATATTAAAAAAAACCTAATCCATATGTTTCTAATTTAACATGTAATTATAAGTTTTTTAATATAAAATTAGTATGTTTGCTAAATAATTTGCTACAAATAAAATTATTATTCCTTCTTTTATCAGTTTATGCAGAAAATTTGTGGTTTCTAGAAACTTAGTTAAAATGATTATAACAACTTATGTTTTAAGATTCATAACAAAAAAGTACTTCTAAATAGTTTTTTAAAATAAATATATATAAGATGTTATGAAATAGATTAATTTTAATGAGCACTTTTATTGAGTGATGTTTTCTAAAATATGTCTGTATCCTACAACAAGGAAATTACTCAAATCTTGATGAGTCTAGATATGGATGTCATTTTTGAATAAGAATTTTTGTTATCTTTTATATTTTGAGTATTTATGCTGATATTTCATTGCAGATATTTTTTTTATGTAACAATTAGATTAATGTTGTATTTAGTGTTTTTTTTTGTTGCAGTTTTTACTTGTGACTTGTGATTCTATTGATTTATTTACGTAGTTTTCTGAAATATTGACTGAATAAGAATAATGTCCTGTATACTACTTACATAATTGTTATGATTGGGTTTTGCAATTTGTCTTCAGAGTTATAATTGGAGGGCTGGGAATACAAATAGATCAATGGCCACCAGGTTGGTTTTTCTAGATATTCGTTCTAAGTTTTAATTTCCCATACATTGACATGTTGAACTGTTTGCATCATAATGTGTGTTATCGTTATCATATTCAATAGCCACAAGGTCTATATGTATTTTGATCAAGCACATCAAGCTGTATTCATAGACATTAAAAACTGAAAATGTAAAAAAAATTGAAATGGGTCTGATTGTTTCTCAGCCCTTCAATTATAATAATGTCAATGATATTATTAATCTGTTGGACTCAAGTGTGACTCTCAGTCACCAAAATAATGTTCTGTTCTTTTGTTCCCTGTTTTTAAAATTGAAAGAGAACTGCATGGTCTCGAACGTAAAAAATACTTTTCTTTCGCTATCTTGTTCTTTATCTAGCTCCATTTAAAAGAATGACATCACTTGGATATCAACGTATTTTATGAACCCTTTGCACTCGAGTGTCGCCTTTAAGTCAAAAAAATAATGACGCATTATTTCTTGTTTTATTCTTCAAAATGAAAAGAACAACATAATATTGAGTTTAAAAAGTTATTCTCTTTCAAATTTTAATAGAAAATATTTGTGTAATCTAGATGCACTAAGTATGTAGGTGTTCTAAAACTTTCTTCAGATTGAAATTCCTAACAATCCAATTTTTTTTAACGTTTGACAATTGTCATAAACCACTAAATATATGTTTGGTATACTGAAATTAATATTCGGCTTCACAGATAACTTTTTATTTGTATAACTATCCAACCTAAATGTAAAAAGAACATGCTAAAAAATACCTCTTAAAAAGAACAGGAAGTGGATGTTGCTTTTTTTTAATAAAAACAACGTAAATATCAAACCTGTTCCTTGAATGCAATGAATGTATCATTATTATTTTCCAGTGCACCATCAACATTTTGTTTGACAGAGTGGGCAAAGTGGACCCAGTGACGAGAGGAATCGAGATTGCGGTGAATTACATGGGAATCAATTTTGATGTAAGAATGTTCATACAATATTTATTGCAGTTTATTTAGGTTTTTCTTTTACAAACATTTACTTGACTTGTCGTTATTAGCAATGGTAGGTATACTATTATTTACTATCATCTAGTAACAGAATTCCATTGCTGAATTGAATACAAGAATTCATTTTCCAATGACTTTAAAGTTGGTATACGTACATACTTCTGATTGCACTAAATTATTATGCATTTTTAATCTTTTTATATTGAAATTATGTTTTAAACATATTTTTTAGCTTTGTTGTTGAATATTATAATGCTGGTTTTAAAATAATAAAATTTTGTACTTGCAATATTTTGCTCCAAAGTAACTAACACATTATGTTTGGACTTCGCAACAGCTACATTTGGACTTATTGAAGTCCAAATATAGTTGTTAACATGCATTACTAACTGGTTAGAAAGCACTTTTTAAACGCACCGTGCACTAATCATGCTAATTTTTTTTTATTTTCCCTCAAATACCTTTTAATACATCTTGGATATATTGTAATAGTTAAGCACAGGGTATGCATTTGAATAGCTAAATGGATTTCAGTATTTCATGTTGTGAGAGTGCCTCACTTTTTTTATTTGTATAAACTTAGTTTCTATATTAGACACCTTTTAACACATACTGCAGTGGCTGAATATATTTTTTTTATACCTTTGTTAAAGTATTTTAAAGTACACACTGTTTAAAAGCTTTATGTAATAACTTTACAAATAAATATGCTTATGTTATTAAAGTAAACAAAAAAAATTATTGATCCATTTGCCTAAGTGAAATTAGATTTTTTTGATTTTTTTTTAAATTCTAAAAAAGGGCACATACAATTGACATTATTCCTTATTGAGTATACAGCTATGTATAACACGTATTTACAGTTTGGTTCTAAAATATAATAAATGAAAGTTTTAAGAGATTTTCAATAATAAAGGGAAATTAAGATAAAAACTAGTCTTAGAGAACATTGTAATTAAGAATATTAAAATACAAATACAACGTTAAAATACCGGAGAAGTTGACAGGAATCTCCCTGCATTAAATTCCATAGATCCTAAAACTGCCTAATACGAATCCTAATTCACTGCCGAATACGAATCCAACAATACTCTTCCTTTCCTTGATGTTTTAATTACTCGTAAAGATGACCATTTATCCACCACCGTATACAGAAAACCCTTCGCTGTTTCTTTGCCCCCTCATTTTAAGTCCTGCCATCTTATACAACAAAAAATGGCTGCTTTTTACACTTTTGTTAACCGTGCTCTTAACATCTGTTCTACACCCGATTCACTCCAGGCTGAACTTGATTATTTGAGAGCCGTCGCCGTCGATCGAGGTTTCTCACCCAACATCGTTGATAAGGCCCTACATAAACTTAAAAATCCACTTAAAAATGCTAGTCTATCTGAGTGCTCTATTGCTTTGGTTGTTTTTGTTTTACCATATTATCCCCAGATCAGCCATTAAATTTCTAAAATTATCAGTAGGTTCGACATACGTTCAATTTTTTCACCTATCAATAAGATCACCTTCACACAACTTAAAGACCCTATTGACGATCTTAATAACTGGGGCATATACAGTATTTCATGTCAATGTGGCATGTCATATATTGGTCAAACAAAGAGAGCATTAAGATTTCGTATTAAGGAGCACCAAGGTACCGTATTATCCCCAAGGAGGTTAAACAAGAAATAAAGAAGTCCTCCATTGCCAAGCACTCTTGAGAACATGGTCATATATTTAATTTTTCTAACCCACATTTAATTTGCAAACCTAAATCTCTAGTTGAACTTGACTTCCTTGAGGCATTTAATATTTTTGGCAATATTGACTCGATTGTCAATGAAACGTTTGCGGTCCCAGTATTTCCCGCTTTTTGGCACACAATAGTTAACTCCAACCGATTGAAATATTTTTTTGTTCTTTGGCAACACTTTCAATTTCTGGGTTTATTTATATTTTATTACACACAGACTATACATTTTCCGCTGATGAAGGGAGATGTATCTCCCGAAACATGTCTGGATTATATGGATTTTTATTGCGTATTTTAACGTTGTATTTGTATTTTAATAAGAAAGGGAGAAATGTTATATTTGGTGGAATGTAACATTTACTGGCTCCTTCTTAGCTATGTTAAAGAGAATTCTTCATAGCCAGTTGATTCACTCCATAAGTATATTTAGAAAAAACAAATGAATGAGTATTGGATCATAATGTTCAATGAGTTTTTATATATTTAATTATTAATATATAAAATTGAGATAACTTGCAAAAATTAAATTTATAGTTAATAATATTTCTATTTCGCAAAATTGTAAGTTATCTACTAACACTGACGACTCTATTTTTAAAATCTGATTTGATTGAACTAAGTCATACTTCAGCTGAAATAATCTTTCCTGAAAAAACAACAACATAAGAATACATTTGCTCTATAGACAGTCTGCGTTAAATAGTTTTAAATATAAATTAATTATAAAGAATAATTTGTTTTATTAGTTAAAATATGTGTAAGAAATGTTGAGTATATAACTTTACAATATCAGAAAAATATTTACGAATCCTTTCCTGTTTCAAGAAATAATCCTAGATCTGCCCCTTATGTACTGTTATATGTACACATTTTATCTACAGAGCATTGCGCATGTTATCTCAATAAGTAAGTACTGTACTTAAATGTAATTATTCTAATCTATAAAAAACAATTCAATATTAATATCAAAAAGTATTTTATCCCTGTTTCTCTCTTTATATGAGTTGTAGCTTAAATTATAATTGTGTTGTGGACCTACACTTAACATAAATCCGTTATGGGTCCATAGATAAACAAATGTTTTTGTCTAATTAAACATCTTCACAATATGGAGGTAGTATAAACTTAATTAACATTTATCCACTTTTGTCCTTCAAAATTGGCCTCCACCTTCTCCTTTTCCCACTTTGTGTATTTGTCTGAAAGGCCCACAATTCAATGCAAAGTGACTCTAACTAAACTTTGATGTTTACTTATTTTTAGCATTTCTTCCTAGTAATAATTTAGTATGTACCCCTTGAGGTCTGTAATGTAATATATATAAACAACCCCTTATAGTGTCACAATCATTGTTTTGTTTTTCCTAAAGTTGGATTGCTCAAGTCTCAAATATATTTATGTAACTAGTTTTATTGTTAAGATCATTAGAAGTACATTCTTTTAAATTGTTGGGAAATCTTTTTCAATCATTATGCACAACCACTGAATTTTTTTTTTCAATAGGTGAAATTTTGGTCTCAGTACATCTCATTCATACTTGTAGGGGTGATTGTAGTGACATCCATCAGAGGTCTTTTAATCACTTTAACAAAGGTTTGTGTTTGTTATCTGTTTGTGCTTTAAAATATTTTACTCTTATTGAATGAATTGTTTACCTATATGTTTGTCTTTTTACAGTTTTTCTATGCTATATCCAGCAGCAAATCTTCCAATATAATAGTGTTAGCCCTTGCTCAAATTATGGTGGGTTTGTATTTAGTTTATTTAATTTTACCATGAATTTTGGAAATGAATATTTTTGAGTAAGTTTGCTAAAATATTATTTGTTTAATTTTATACAAAATAACTTTAGTTTTGAACATGTGTATGAATTTTATAAAAATTGAAAGAATTAGTAATAAATATTTTGGCACAAAAAATGTGCAAAATTGAGGTTAACTTATTTTGAAATGAAATTGTCAAAACGGGAGATAAAACATATACAGACAGTTCAATATGACACCTGTACTTATATTTATATAAATCTATATATAACGTAGGATATGGCATATAGAAGTTGATAAAGTGTTAGAACGTTCAATATATCAATTGTATAGCAGCAATTTATCAGACAGTGTAATTTAATCTGTAAAACTAAGTAAAAAAACAATTTTTAAGTTATTTTATGTAACTTGAATGCATGATAGTGAAAAAATGATGTGTTTGAATGCAACTTAAACAATTTTGGAGAAAAAAAAATGTAACTTTTTTTTCCTCTGACTTATATTTGTTCAGTTATTTTTATTTTTGCAAACGTCATTTACAATAAGGCATTTTTTTGTTGCAGGGAATGTACTTTGTCTCTTCAGTGCTGCTCATCCGAATGAACATGCCATCAGAATACAGGTATGCATGATGAAGTCTGTTTTGACTGGAATGGGCGGATTGGTGTGTCAGGTGGTGTAAGTCCCAAAAATACAAAAATGGACTAACACCATTTTCCTTTACTAAGCACCAGTGGCGGATTTAACAGGTGGCAAATGGACAGTTGCCGCCTGGGCCCCCTTGTCTTTGAACCCATTTGGGGCCCCCTCGACTCCCAAAATTAAAAAAGGGCTGGAAGAGAAATAATTGTTTCAGTTATATTTTAATAAACATTTCACTGTATGATTTTCTCTCTAGATTCCACTTACTCTCTCTCATACGAGCATAAATGTGCCCCTTGTTCAACATGCCCCGGGTCCACTTCTCTTTACAAGACCCGATTACCCAAAATCTACGTGCAGACAGAACTTATATACACTTCAGATTTCTGATAATCCTCCAAATCCCCTACGACGCGGGGCCCTGCTTCTTCTAAGATGCCCCGAGCTTGGCCCCTTAGTAGAATAAGTAGGGAATTGCTAAAAGTTAAAAGTGCAAACTGACATCTTGTAACACAAATCGTTGAAAATATTTTATTTAAAGCTCGTATTGTATTTGTGTTGAACAGGGCCTAATTTACCATTAGGCACGTAAGGACTGGGTTTAAGGTCTCCCGACATAGAGGTCTCAACTTTCATTTAAATACACATAAATTGTAGAAAAGTTACCTAGGTTTTGAAACGTTCGTTATTTACTGCAAATTTGCATAACTTTTCAGCAATTTTTCAAAAAAAGTTGTAATTTATAGTTTTTTAAAACAATAATTGACTACATTTACGAGATTTTTCATTCTTCGAAACTATTTTTTACGAGAGGGGCGTATTGAATGATATAAATCAACGTGCAAAAAAAGATAAAAAAGTTCGACTTGGGCAACAAGTTTTATAATTTTTGTTCTAGAATTTCTTTCTACATCACGTAACCACAACGATCCCTCCACCTTACCACGCATGAAAGACCCCCTGCTAAATATGTAAGACGTAATATATAAACGGCTCCACCTATGTATAAAACTAGATCCCTAAACGCTTTGCCGCCTGGGCCTTTTTCCTTAAATCCGCCACTGCTAAGCACCTAGATCTGTCACATAGGCCAACTGGTATGTCTCTTAGTTTAGTAGGTTGCCCAATAAGGATTTAATTTGTCATTGCTTCTCGGACTTGCACCAATTGGGAGCCAACCAGTCCAGATAAGAAAGGCCAATCACTTGTCACACAATACAATTTCTTAGACAATTCTCCAAAAAGTTAAATCAACTCTAAAAATATTAAAGCTAACATAAAAAAAAAATAGATTATAGAAAATAAATCAATAAACTCATAAAACGTGCGTATGTACTTGATATCGTACTCATATCATTAAACGTGCATATGTTGTTGTTGTTACTAGTCCTTCGCTGGCTAGCGGCAGCTAGACAGCTTCCATGAGTCCCCACACCCTCAAAAAATCCAGGGCCTGCAAAGGGTCCGTCTTAAAAAAGTCCCTGGTGAACTGAAGACAAGACAGAATGTGTTCCGGGGTCGCACTCTCCACTCCACACTTGGAGCATACCGGAAACTGCTTAACGCCGTTTTCATAAAAACAACCTCGCAAGTGGCCACTAGCAAATCTAGACAATGCCGACTGATCGGCTCTATCACTTGTACTTGGCAGGTTTAACGCTAATAAAGTATGTGACATTAAAATAAAATTATTGATCCCTTTTATACTAAAATGTCCTTTACTATGTTTTTTTCTTGGATAAACCCTTAAAACTATCCTTCCCTTAATGTATCTTTGGATTAACTATTTTTAAAACGCCTGGACAAATCTTTCTAAAACTTTGCAAGATATAGGCTCTATTGTCTTGTGCTGTGAAAAGAAGGAAGGAGAAGAAAGAAGGAAAAAGAAGTCTTGAACAAATATTTCTATTAGGATTTTTATTTCTTCGCACACTTACTGGACATTCTGAATGGTCAATTGAGAAATTTCCTCCATAACTCGAATAAGAACAAATCCGTGCACATGGTGAGTGAGCGTGTTGTTCTTCCCCCTCCAGGTCCATCGTGACGGAGGTGCTGGGCGACATCCAGTTCCACTTCTACCACCGCTGGTTCGACCTCATCTTCCTCGTGAGCGCCCTCTCCAGCATCGGCTTCCTCTACGTCGCCCACAAGCAGCTGCCGGAGGCCGACATCATGTGACGAGAGCCGCCTGGTGCTGCCTTATGTACTGCGACCACTCGATAATAAATTATATTGTACTTATATATATATATATATATATGAAAACGGCTCTTGGGAGGGGGGGGGGGGGGTACTTTCCTAGACGAGGCCTTTTTAACATGAGCATTAAACGACATGCAGGAAAAGACATTCACATAATTTGGGACCTTGCACAGGAACACAAACTAATCTGCCACCGGAGGAACTAAAAACAGAATGGCCGCACATTGTTAGGCAATTGTAATTTTTTTTGGCCATTTAACTGCATATAATGAGCCCTTCTTTTTTGCTGTGCCTTAACTACTTTGTTATTACTATTTTTTTCCCAATTCCTTTAGGGCAGTGGCGGCTCTTTGAATTGGGAACGTGGCAATGTTGAATGTCGTCAATAAATTTAAACATATTTTTTAGCATAACATTGTAAGAGGGAAGGGCTATTAAATGTATCAACTGTTTTTACTTCTTTATAATTTTCTAAAATTGATGCCAAAGTTTTACAATACCTATTGATACCAAAATATAATTTTTCGAATATTTGAATGTCACCGCTATTCGGAATACTCATTTGACTTAGAGCAGTGGTTCCCAACATTTAGATGGCCACTGACCACCGAGTTAAAAGTTAGACATTACGCGGACCACCAAGTTAAAAGTTAGACATTATGCGGACCACCAAGTTAAAAGTTAGACAATGCGCGGACTACCATTTCTCATTAATAGTAAACAAATATTCAAATACAAAATACGTATGTCATTCGGATAATAAATCTGTATTAATATGTTTCAATATATTTATTAAAATTTTTAACGTTATTTGTTTCTCTATTTAGATGAAATATTTTTTTAATTAATGAAAAGATGTATATTTATTTCAAATAATAAAGATGATATTTTCAATTACATCGTTTCACCAGCACTTCCATATTCTGGGCTAATACAGCATACTTTTAAATATGTGGGTAAGTATTCAAAGCAACAAGTAGAAGTATTCTCAGTGCATTTTTATTTCTAAAAATACAAGTTTAATCTGTATAATATATTAGCAGATTCATAATGACGTACGAAATATGAAAAATGATTCATTTCAGGTTAGAATTAAACCAAAAAAGAAAGTATAAATTTTGAGTACTAATGTCTAAAACTTTATTTATTTTATAGAAAAAGTTGATTTCTTCATTATATAGTTTTCATAAGTATTTATTAAGTAACCTGTCCACTCCCGAAGGATATACAGGTGTCTTAATGTGACACAGATAGTTTTCATAAAGAAAGAATACAGTCTCAAACAATGTCTTATTTTTCTGAAAGCTATGGCATAAAGCTCCACGAACTACTTCGGACCCTCTCGCGGACCACGGATTGGGAACCACTGACTTAGAGGGATACTCATTGACTTCATCTCGTCTCTAAATAGCTATAATTCTATCGTTACGTCATTCCAGATCCTGCTTTGGAGTTGTTTTTCGCAGTTTGAGAGCTATTGATACATATTCTTAAAGAATTGTTATATATTTTCTCAGCAGATGGCAGCACTAATTTGAGTGTCGAACATTAAACAAAAAAATAACTAATCGGACTTTGCCTGTTTTTTAAAAAAATTCTTATTACTATCGATAAACCGTTTTTCGTTTATTTCTTTAAAATCTAATATTTAAATGATTGCGGTGGCCGAGGAAGTAGAGTACAGGACTCGCGGAGGAATATCGAATCTTAACTTCAGAGTGCAGCAAACTCGTAATCGGAGGATTATCGGTTTCGTTTTTCATCGTCCTTTAAAAAAATCACCAAGACTAACGCATTTTAAATTTATAGTGGGCTGTAAGTCCTCACGCTAGCAACAGATGCGTGAGTTGCCAGCTCAGGTGTTGTCATCGTCATTTAACCATAGTTTAAATTTACGCGGCTATGTTCCCGGGTCGTTCCTTCGGTATTGATCACGAAATGTTAATATATCAATGTTAAGCACTAGTTCGATGTTAATTCAAGCAGTTAAAAATGAAAATATTTATAAGACTTGAAATAATTATTACACTTTATTTACAATAGATGGCAGCACCATAATTAAAATTTCTGTTGATGTTACCAAGGCAACCAGGAATCGGAAACAAGTTTGTTTACTAACCTAATTGTGTTGGTCTTATCATGTGCTTCCCGTTACATTAATAAAGTAAAATATTTCGAATTTTGTTTAAAAAATAAAAGTTCTTTACGTAGAATGTCCGAAACCGACGCGGAAGCTTTTGTCGAAGCATCCGAGTTCGAAGGAACTTTTACGGTGACTCAAATTCTACCCGTGACGGCCGAGGAAGAACTGAAAGCGGAGAATGTCGCCGGGGAAGAAGTCGCCGAGGAGCATGCGGCGATCGAGGACAAGCGCGAACAGTTGCAGCGAACGTACCAGCTGGAACCAACAGTTGCTGTGAAGCCCGCGAAAATAACGTATGTGGCAAGAAGGATCCTGGAAAAATACTTGCGTGACGTGAAAGAGTAGGTATTTCGATACATCTTTAGAATAGGGGGTAATCGCAAAAGTAATTTTTCATCGCCAACGTTGTTGGTAAAATATCTGGGGTTAAGATTTTTGTATTCATATGCACGTGTTGTAAAAAAAAATGAGTTGCGCCATTTCCTAACCCAAACTACTCGGAGATAATAAATAAAAACTTTATAATTGAAGCAAAATTTGGATATAAGACAGTTATTTTTTCTTTTTTATGATCATACTTTCAATTGAGTAGAACAAATGTAAAACGAGAACTTTGAACTCTTTTGAGAAAATTATGGAAACGTTTTAAACGATGCAGGTGGTTTCAATGTTGGAAGGGTTTCCTTGAAGTTTTATAATTAAAATGTTGTTGTTTTTCATTATTGTAAGATAAAAAAAATTAAGTCATTTATATTTTTTTCAGTTTTTTTTTATCTTTTCAACACTTTTAGCAATTTACTTGTAGAGCCAAAGAGAGATTCACATTTAATAGAGAAGTTCTGTTTAGTTTCGAAGCTGGCTGCAAACACTGCTGTGAGCTTTTATAAGCTCTCAGCAAAAACAATTGGGCTCGGAGCGAAACTCAAAATAAAACCAATTCTGTGATCTGTAATTTTCAGTTGACTTTTTATGAATTTTAAAGCAATTGAACAAACAAATATTGAAAAATCTTGAATAATTTAGTTTGCGAACTATATAATTTGCAAAAAACTCAAAAATTACATGCTAGATAAAAAAAAAATTGAATTTGAATACATTACATTAAAAAAAAACTTAAATACGTACAAGTATATTGCAGAATGTAGACACATATTATTTAAGCAAGGTCTACGATTGCATGTAGAGAACCATTTCTTAACTGCTTGGTCAGCCTTAAATTCGGAAAGTAGAAATTCGGAAACAAATAAGGATTCGGAAAAAAATCGGTTTCTAAATACTCGAAGCGACGTACTTTTACGTGCAAAGTAATAATTGCCATGGCAATTTTAAGGTGATTCGAAGCTGACGTGGCGTATTTCGCGGCCTGCTGAATGGTACACCAATAGTCCTTCGTCAAATCCAATATTATTATTTTTATTGACAACTCGTCCCAGCAACATATTGTATAGTTAAATTCAATAAAGTCACTGAAATTGGGGAAACAAAGTTGTATTCGTCAATTGATATTCTGTGCTACAATTTCACTTAAGGTGGGAAACATGTCCTCGCGTTTTTAATCAGTAGATGTTGCGCTTGACGTCAGAGACACTAGATTGGTTGATTCCAATGTCTCTGAGGAAAACCTACCAATCCGGTATCTCGGACGTTAAGCGTAGCGTCTTCTGATGAAAAACGCGGGGACTTTAATTGTGGACTTGCGGATGGCCGAGGAGGTAGTGCCAGACTCATCACTAGTAGTTTGTGATTTAAATATTGACATGCGAGTGCAACAAACTCATGATCGGAGATTTGTCAGTTTGGTTTCTCTGTATCCGCTAAAACATACACGCTATGTTTAGTGGAATTCTGCACTTTAAATCTGATTGTGGTACAATATCCTTACGCTTATTCAGGGAGTATGGGGTACAAGCTCAGGTGGTGTGTCCTCGTCATTTGACAACGAAGAGGGGTGCGGTGGCCTAACGGTTACACATCGATGGATTGGCTTATAATCGATGGATTGGGAGTTTCAATAACGACGTGGACTTGACAATGTAACGAGCTCGTGATCGAATAGTGGCCAACTTCGTCAGAAAAACACATCCTTAAAAGCATCCACCGTATAGGGAGGGATGGTGCACATAAAACCTGTCGTGGTTCAATATCCTGACGCCAATTGCGGTTGCGTCGGATGCCAGCTCAAGGGTTGACCTCGTCGTCTGATCCTGGTTCAAAAATACGAGGCAATGTTCCCGGGTCTTTCGAGATAAAATTCGAACCGTTGCCAATAGCCCACTGTGCTGCTCTAACGCGGCGTTGGTTCACTCGACCCCTTCATTTATGTTATCTTTTTCTCTGTAGGTACGACGCAGACGAGATGAGAGAGGCCGCCCTGAAATTATCGTCCGTCATCCGAGACAAGGTGAAGCGTATGGGGCTGGACAGGTACCGGATCGTCTGCCAGGTGACCGTGGGCGAGAAGTGCGACCAGGACGTATCCGCCACCTTCCTCTGTCTGTGGAGGCACGAGTTCGACCACTACGCCACTGCCACTTACGACGGCGAGGGGTTCTTCGCCACTGCCGTCGTCTTCGTCGTCTACAAGCAGTGAAAAGGCGAAAGCAAGGACATGGGTGTTTGCGTACTGTAAATAGATAGTAGGAAGATCCTGGGATCAATTCCTTGTGAGGAGGCGTTCATTCGTTAACGTCATTTGGGGGTGGAGGGGATTTAGGACGGCATCACGTCATTTTAAGATTATTTTGATGTGGAGTCAAACTATAACACTCGAAAATTAATGAATTTTGACACGTAGAAATGCAGGTGAGCAGCATTTTCTAGGAATTATTTTATGATATTATTTAAAACTTAAAACCGTAGTAAAGCAGTCTAATGAAGTTTAAATGGAGTTAAATTGTACATATAAAAGATTTTTGGAATACAAAAAAAGAAAATGTGTTTTCTTGTCAACGCAAGGTTTCGTCCAAAGCTTGGGGCTATAAAAAATAGCGTGAGATAATAAATTAACATTATTTTAGGCCTCTTCTACACATATGATATTGACGCGCGTTATCTTTTATCAACGGCTTTGTGATTGGGAAATACAAACCACATGGCTAGTATTTACCAAGTCTAACGCGCATAAATAACGTTCTTTTAGAATGGGCCTTACGCGTGTGCCACGAATTTGAAGCGACCCCAAAACGATGCTGCCAAACTAAATGGTAGAAGTTCCTAGTAATCAAAAAATGACATTTGTCATATA
This sequence comes from Troglohyphantes excavatus, assembly GCA_963932185.1. NCBI lineage: Eukaryota > Metazoa > Arthropoda > Arachnida > Araneae > Linyphiidae > Troglohyphantes > Troglohyphantes excavatus. Next base: position 599,182 of record OZ010671.1, read on the forward strand.
ATGAACATTATCTCCGTTTACTCGTATTTTTTTTACTGATCAAAAATATTAATGATGTGTTGTGGATACGAATGAATTTCCATAGGGTTGCAAAATAAAAAAAATTATCGGCAATTCCCCCACCAACTTGGCGAACATTGGCACCCGTTACTAGGAATCGACCAATCTTTTTTATATATTTTTCTTTTTTAATAAAAAGTAAACAGAAAAATAACTGAAACTATAATATCTAAGATAATTTACAGTACTTTCGTTTGGTTTATAAACAGTGGGAGGGAAAAAAATGAGTCTTCTTTTGTTTGTAAAAAATGAAATAAAATCACACTATAAGTGTATTTTATTGATTGAAATATCCTTTTATTGCAGGGGTAAGAAACGCACACAATTTAATCGGTTTATTGATTACAAGATCATAATTTTGACGTGAAACGTCTTTAAAAAAGAGCTGCATGGTGTGCCAACCAGAGAGTTGTAATATTAAATAGAGAGCACCTTCACTACCAGACTCTCGTAAGTCCGCGGTGTCAACATTGAAAAGAAAAACCAACGTCACGTAGTTATAGCGCTGCCACATTTGGCGTTCAGACATCTGCAAGAATTTCAAATTTGGCGCACTTTCTTCTTTTTTGGTGATAAGGAGTTCTGTCCGTATTCAACTTCTTAACATATATGTACGTATTTACTTATTTTCAAACAATATGTGCTAAATATTTTCTCTTCATTAACAAAACGAAAATATTTTATTTGTGTTCAATACTCGAAGAAGCGAAACTCTTTATATTTCTCAGGTTTTATTGTTCATATTTTCTTATTGAAGTA